>JAODKN010000016.1:16104042-16133821 GCA_026774425.1 Petrocephalus zakoni | reverse complement strand
ATTACTGTGAATATAGAAAACAAGTCTTAATGCTGAAACAAATTCTGTTACCAGGTTTTTTGATTTGCATTTTTCTTGGTGCACTTTTTGCGTCGTTAATTTAGGTTGTGCTTTATTTCTGAATAAAAGGGTAATTAATTAATGGAAATTATTTTTTTATCCGATTAATCGAAAAAATAATCGGCAGATTAATCGATTAGCGAAATAATCGTTAGTTGCAGCCCTACTCGCAGGCAACTCGGCAAACCTCCAGTTCAAAGGATACTAGAGCTATCAATAAACACTCTGTCAACTTCCGTTGCAGCTCCTGATCACCTTGTCTAGTTAACTTGTAACCTGATACACAAAGAAGAATCTAAAACAAGGTTCCCTAATTCTGGCCCCGAAGGGTCAGTCTGCAACACAGTTTGTAGATTTCCCTGCTCTAACACACCCACTAACCCACCAAACCTGCCAATTAGCTGATTAAGATGCGTTTGAGCAGGGCAACCTGCAAGTTGTGTTGTGAACTGGCCCTCTAGGACTGGGGGATAATGATCTAAAAGAATGTATGCCATACTGAATCCTCCTGGGCTCAAAGAGACAGCCAGAAAAAGTGACCAAACACAGTTCCATCATGCCCAACTGCGGTGTATGGATTTGGGTGCCAACCACAGGCGTTTCTAGGTCCCATTTAGGGCTTCAGCCTAGAGACCCCCGCTTCTCTTGGCCAATTAAAACATGGCGTGGGTTGTCGTCAATGTAGTGTCACGGAGCCACTAGCAAGTCGTTGCACATAAAGAGCCATCTGGTCTAGAGAGTCACAAATCATCTGGCGTGAGGAGTGGGCAAATTGCCTCCAACCAAGCAGCAATCAAACCCAAGTGAAAGAGAGGTTCAGTCAGCAGCTTAAGCATCAACATCACTCCATATACCTCTCGGCTATGATGCTTGATGGAGAAAACCTTTGCCGGTCGATCTCCACAGAAGCATGGATGTCATTCATTGCTCTGAAGGATCCACATTTTAACATTTATACATTAATACATTAAACTTTTATACATTTATACATTAAACTTTGGATGTATTCTTATGAGAAAATGCATTGTGTCAGTTAAGTTGTGTGATTTGATGATACTGTGAGAAATTGACTATGTTAGTATTGGTGTATTGGTGTCAGTGATTGGATTTCAGTTCTCCTTTGTGTCCTGCATTTCTGACAGGTTACAACTTTGCTTGAGGGGGCACCAGTAACTTATTCAGTTACTACTCAAAAACAAATCATGAACTAATATAGTTCCTACATGGAGTACATGAACGGTCATTCTAGGAAAAATTCACTGTGAAAGTTCACAATAAAACTGTAAAGTTGTTTGATAGTTTTACTATGTAGTTTCACAGTTTGACCACAAATTATTACACAGTTCGACCATGAATTTTAACAGTGAATTGGCAGATTAATCATGGTTCGTCAGTGAAATCTACAGTTGAACTGCAAACTTTATGAAGTTTGCCAGTTTACAGCTGAGCTAAGGACAGTTCAGGGTTCTACTATGAACTACACTGCCTGGCCAAGATAGAAGTCACACACTTTAATATTTAATTGGACTACCTTCAGCTTTGATTATGGTGCACATACATCATGGCATTGTTTTCACGTGCTTATGGAGAATCTCAAATTTTTTTTCCGTCCAGATTGATTTCTTGTTGAGATCTTATGTTGATGATCAGGGAGTTGAACCACTCCGTAAAGTCTTTTTCAGCACATCCCAAAGACTTTCAGTCGGGTTAAGGTCAAGACTCTATGGTGGCCAATTCATGTGTGAAAATGATTCCTCATGCTCCCTGAACCACTCTTTCACAATTCGACCCCAATGAATCTTGGCATTCTCCTCCTGGAATATGCCCATGCCATTAGGAAAGAAAAAATCCATTGATGGGAGAACCAGGCAATTCACTAGATTCAGGTACTCAGCAGACGTCACTTTATTGTTGCTTAACATTGCTGAGTAGTAATAATGATCCAATCATTTGCTTCTAAGTACTTATAATATACAAGTACTTATAGTATATAAATTCGAAAAACAGTGACATTTTAGCCAGGCAGTGTACTTCACATTCAAGTTGCTAACTTCACAGTATCACAATTCATGCTTCCACTGTGAACTTTATATCAACGTAATGATCCCTGTAACGGTTAAGTTGCTAGTTCCATTCATTACACCCTTGTGTACCATGATTTAAAGCTGACTGGACAATATTACCATCAACTGTTCCACGGTGGAAATAATGAAAGTTCATAATGAATATAAATTTTCATAGCTGATTGCAAACTTCACGACTTACCAGAACCTTTGCTTTGAAATACTGTGAAATATTCATAATTAACTTGTAAACATCATGACTAGGGGTGGCATGGTGGTGCAGTGATTAACACTGTTGCCTCACACCTCTACGACCAGGGCTGAAGTCTCTGCCCAGGTTCCGTGTGTATGTGTGTGTGTGTGTGTGTGTGTGGAGTTCGCTTGTTCTCCCCATGTCATCGTGGGGTTTCCTGTGGTACTCCAGCTTCCCCCACAGTCCAAAAACATGCTGAGGCTACTTGGAGTTACTAAATTGCCCGTAGGTTTGCATGTGTGAGTGAATGGTGTGTGAGCGTGCCCTGCGATGGGCTGGACCCCCATCCCGGGTTGTTTCCCACCTCGTGCCTGTAGATTGCAGGAGAGGTTCCGGACCCCCTGTGACCCAGAAGGATAAGCAGTTTCAGAAAAAGGATGGGCGTCATGACTACGATGACCTAAAATAATGTCTTGCTTTCATACTTGAACTGTAACCTTCATAGTCAGAATTATTAAAAACCAGAAGAAGTGACCATGAACTTCAAAGAGAAACAAGAGCTCACAGTTCTACTATGTAAAGGTCAAAGTCAAACTGTAAACTTTGCAGTAGAGCTATAAATAATTAAGGTTTAACTGCAAACTTTACAGTTTTACTGTGAACTTTCACATGGAGAGTGTCTGTTGGCGGTTGGTGAAGTTGGTGCCGGGTGTGCACATGCTTTTCTGTGTGTGAGGGCTTGGGGGAGATATTGGATGATTCAGTATCATTGTTTATTCTGATTTTACAAACTTAAAAACTGCATATCTTTTTAGACATTGTCCAGGCCTACTGTCGATCACAGCTGAACTGAGATTTGCTTGAGTCAGCCAGAGGGGTTAGGTAGCATGCTTGAAACAGTGAAGAGCTTTTCTCCAAGGGCCAGTGGTGATGTGATCACTCTAAAGTCCACAGGATACAAAGCTATGGTGCTTGAGAAAGATCATTACCCTACTGAGCTAGACACTGACCTAGACTGTACCCTGCCTTCATCTCACTTACAATGTGCTGGAATCCTACTGAGTTATACTCTCTGAATTATCCATCACTAATAGGTGCCAGTACAGAGTTTGCTATGTGTCCTTCTCACTTTCCTGTCTTCCCAGTGCCCTGACCGTGGTTAATAGCCACCCTAAGTGATACGTCTGTATACTTTGTCAGGGTTTGGGCCATAATGAATAAGACGCCTTCAGCCTGTTGTTTTCCCTTCTCTCCTCTAAGCGCCTTTGGTGTGTCCAGGCAAACCAATGCTTCCCTCTCAGCTTTATTAAGGGATAACATTCTCTATTTCACGGGTGGATGTAAAAATCATTCTAAAGGGATTGCAGTACCAGAATTCTGTCATCTGAGCTGCTCGCCGTAAAATTTTACTGCTAAATCTGAAAAAAAAAATGACAATGGAGAGCATTAAATTATGCAGTAAAATGTAATTAAATCAGTTCAGCTTGCAATGGCATTTCAAGAATCATAAACAGTCAAATCTATGTGTGTGTGCGATCCACGAGGACCACTGAAAGGACCAAGTGAAAAATGACTTTTTGTTTGTATGTGCACTTGTTTTTTTGTAATTCATCTTCCCTACGGTAACAGTTTCCACTGGATGAGCTTTCCATAGTTTTATTTAATATTTTGTTTATGTCTAAATATGCTTGGAATTTGACCTTAACTGTACTGTTGGTGTGTATGCAAGTCATAAAAGAGAGAAATGCCTAGAATCCGCATGACAGCTTCCCTAAACATCATTTGCAGTGTTACTGCCGGTTTCTCTGCTTTAGCAAAGCACTAAGTGTCGAAGAAAGCAGGACTGACAACAAAGGCTTTGAGCCCATGAGGCTAAAATCCTAGAAAATGTGGCGGCAAAACCTTCATCAGCATTGTTGTTTTATGGTGCCTTTAAACTGGTGTTATCAGAAGACCCCAATGAAAAATGAATAAACTGATTTTTCTTTTGTTTTGTGCTGATTGATTCCTTTATGGTGGCATTTTCATTGCTGTTCAGAAAAGTCATTTGACAAAAGTCGCGAAAATGTTTCGCTCCGTGATGTCCTGGGATCAGCCGTAGCTAACAGCCCAGCCATGTGTCAGCAAGGCGTCCTCCGACCACTGGAGCTGAACACGTCGTCTTCTGGGTGCTACATCCCCAGCTTGACCTCCTCATCACGTCAGATGCCAGGATCACTCTGAGAGATGCTTTTGGAGGGACTGGTGTGTGGTTCAGTGGGCTAAGCCTCGGTGCTTGTGCTTGGATGGTTGCTGGCTGGAGCCCAATCTCTGCAGGATAGTCATGTGTCCCTGGGCTCATAAGCAAGGCCCTTAACCCCCAGCTCCCTGGACAATGGTAGGCGGCTACTCATTCACTGTGACCCTCTCAAATGCATGGGGGAAACGATGGGGCAAAATGAAAATGAGAATTTCCCCCTTGCGAATTAATAAAGTATCACTATTCTATTCTACCCCATGGAGAGCTTAAAGAACTTCAGGGGACACAAGAAAAATAAAGTTTTATGAAAATATATGTTTTTCAAGGTTATGCTGTTATAGGCTGTGAACATTAATTCTAATTAAACAATAAGAATTTAAATAAATTAAAACAAGGATTAATGTACCTTATTATGTGAGGGAAAGTACATGTGGGTACAAGCTGCTGTGTTTGTTGGTTTATTTTTATACTTTCTCACTATTAGTGTTTTCCAGATGTCTCAATAATACGTGTATTTCGTTCAAAAGGAATAAGGCTAACCTTTGAAATCATGCATAAACACAAATGTTGTCATGACAATTTCAGTGGTGGCATTTCCGCTAACTTTGAAAACTGTTAGCGGACCATTTAGCTTCAGCTAAATTTAGTTTAGCTAGTTGTACATCTGCTAACATTTTTTCACAGGTAAAGTGAATAAAGTTTAACTGTCAAAAACGTTGTAAATCCTAGAATCATTCATATTTATTCCTGTCTGTTTCCCAACCCAGTCTTTCGGGGAACACCCTCCCAGCTCCCAGCCAATCAGGAACTCCATGTTTGTAGTTCCTTGATGGCTTTACGGAGGGTAAAATGTCAGCATGGGCCAGTGTTACATGTTATCCAATCAAACATGTTACATCTCATAAACAGAAAATAACTGAAAGAAAATTTCAACACAGATTTATCACGAAGACTCTACAGAATCCTTCGATTTCCAATTGGGTAGTAATATCCCTGGGTAATTACTCTAGTCTGACAGATGGGACTTAAATGTTACACAGGTTAAAATTTTAGCTCTCTAGGTATATTTAAATTCAATTTCTTAGTGGTTTATTGGTTTAGTGTTATCGAATTAAACTTTGGAGTTAGCAGATTAGCAATTATCGAAGCTAACTTTACGGTTAGCTATGTCCACCACTGATGATTTCATAAATATTTACGTGCCAGTGCTACTGAATACATCTTATTGAGCTTCTCTGACTCAGAGGCAAAATCTGCCCTCTGTTTTCCTTCTTCAGATTTAGGAAGGTGTCATTTGTGCTTTTAACCTTTAACAATGCACTTTAAAATCTACAGATCACAAAATAACGAAAGTGAATTCATAACAGTTGCCTGCATTACTAAGCTTAATTTCTCTTTGCTACCATACCCTTCTATGGTAACCAGTTAACTAGTTCCAGTGCTTGTTCTAGATTTACAGAGTTTTCCTCATAGAGGTGTGTTGAAAGCTCAAATTTTATTCCTCAGACTTAAAATCATTTAAATATGTAAAAGCTCTGAGAAAGAGCGGCTTCATTTAACCATCTATCCAGACAGCTTATAAAAATGACAATAAAATAGAAATGATTGAATGTCACGGTTATGAAAAGAAGTCGCACTGTCTGGGCATGTCAGCAAAAGGAAGCCTTTCTGTGGAGCTAATGGGCCAGAGCACTCAAATTTTATTGGTAAGAGTCTCTCAAAAACTCTCTTTGCAAAGTGATACAATTAGCCTGGTGCTCCCCTGGACCTTTCCTTACAGACAGAGCCGGTAACATCTGCTACCATATTGTAAGGAAAAAATGCATGAAAGAGAAAAGCTGGACAGCTGTTATTCAACAAGTCAACCAGTGCAGCACTTTTATATAAAGTTTTATAGATGAAAATAATCCATCCATCTATCTGTCGAATCCTTTATTATGGCCCGGGTTATGGGGGAGGGTGAAGTTGGGGCTGCAGCTTGTCCCAGGTAGTGTAGGCCAAAAGGCTGGGGTACACCCTGGGTGGGATGCCAGTCCATCACAGGGCACAGGGCTGGCGTACACCCTGGGCGGGATGCCAGTCCATCACAGGGCACAGGGCTGGGGTACACCCTGGGCAGGATGCCAGTCCATCACAGGGCACAGGGCTGGGGTACACCCTAGGCGGGATGCCAGTCCATCACAGGGCACAGGGCTGGGGTACACCCTGACCGGGGTGCCAGTCCATCACAGGGCACAGGGCTGGGGTACACCCTGGGCGGGATGCCAGTCCATCACAGGGCACAGGGCTGGGGTACACCCTGGCCGGGGTGCCAGTCCATCACAGGGCACAGGGCTGGGGTACACCCTGGGTGGGATGCCAGTAATAGTTTTCATGTGATTTTCCATTTAACATAAAAAGGTGTGTTCTTCAAAAGTCACAGACCATTCAATTGTTTTTTGCTGACATACATGATTTTTTTTTACTGATGTACATAATATGATGTCATACACAGTGCATTTAGTGGGCTTAAAGAAGAGGTGGCAAGTTCAGGTCCAGAAAGTAAAAATGCAGACCAATATTTTGTTGCAACCAACCACCTGAGTACTCCATGACTGTGACTCAGTTTGTTGGTTGAAACAAAATCTTGGATTTTTACTTTCTGGACCTGAACTGTCTACCTCTGGTTTAAGGACATCATGGTCAAGTTTTAGAGTATCATGGTATATGATTTCACAACTGTCAAACTGGTTTAACGTCATCATAGTGACTCAATGGGTTTAAGCGCATTATGATGACTTAGTAGTGAGCCTTCGTGCAAGACTTCATACTTCTTTGTGGGCCCTAGGCTGACATCATTGGGGGGGCCATAAATGGGCTATTGGAGACATTTCTGGAGCCGAAAGATCGATCAGTCAAATTTAAGAAGATTATCTGTTTTCTTTTTATCTAAGGTCAGTCTTGAATCTTTGCAAACATTTATTTAATTGTGTTCTCTCCACGCCCGTTCACAAGTTGTCTACCACTCTAGCAGGACAGTATCAGACACTTGGGAGATGTGATGTTAGTCTTGTATCTTTGTGCTGTTTTTTTATTGTTAATTTGTGCCAATTCGCTTGGCAGTGAACAGCTGGCCGACTCCAGAATTAAAAGAAACCTGTGCAGCACAAAGTAGAATAGGCCATTACAGCTGGGATGGGGGCAACTTTTTCTGTCCTCAAATGAGTAGCTGAAAATGTAAATAACATACATGTTGCTGACTTGTAAATGATCGTTTTGTGTTATATCCTCAAATGTAACTTCTGAAAATGCTGTCTTCAATGGGACCCCTAGTTTTCGGGGGTCCCAGGTGGCTGCCTACCTTTGCCTTTTGGTAAGCCCACCCCTGCCTTCTTGTATTTTATCCAGGATATATTTCCTGGAATGAGCTCAGGGTTACAACAACCCCAGTTACATAAGTGACTATTGACAGTGGATGTACTACAGGCTAGTGGCATTAACTGTCTCAGCATAAGCTTTGGTGCTTGGATCTCTCTCGCTCAGCCCCCTCTCGTTCAGGAAAAGACGGATTCAGGTCAATCTTCAGTAAGAAAAAGCTTCAAAGCACTTGTAAGGCTGACTCTTCACAGCTGGAAATCGGTGGAAGCTAGTAGGTGGAAAGTACTGCTATGAATTTAAACATCGAATTAGGTGTATGACGACCATTGTAGATTTAAACTTTTGGAAAGTGTGAACTAGCATGGTGATAACAGCAACAGACACTGAAATAACCATAAAACGTCAAGAGGAATGTGGCTGCTTTGCTTGTAAGTGTTTTTTTTTTCATTATTTGAAATCAAGAGAATTGGGTGAAACAACACCGACTTTGACAGAGCTGGAAGTGATATGCAAGTCTGAATGAGTCCCGGGAAACATCTGCAAACAGACAAAGCTAAACAGGCACACATGCTTGCAGTGCCATAATAGGCTGGCTCACCAAGTTGCTGCTTAGGGCAGATAATGAGGACAGAGTCAATCAAACATGGCCAGTCACTTGTAACTGTTGCCTAAACCCCAGAAATCAGAGCACCCACTCTCTGCTCTTCGTATGATTTTGAATGCAAGGCTAACGTTATACCTAACGTTAGAGTCAAGCAGAGCGTAATGGATTTCCACCCTGAGTAACGGACTTGATTCCACATGGCTAATTTATGCATCGTTCACTCCTACATTAAACCCAGTGCTGTCTCTGACTGCTGTGAAGATCACAAAGTGCTGTTCATCTTGGTGGGCTGGCTTTTTTCCCACTGAATACACATATAGCTGTTAAACTGGGTAAGCTAGAGGAAACTACATGATCAAGCTGACATATTTTGTTTCACAGCTGCTATCTGCTGTGTTTGATAAATAGACGTAGGTCACACAGAGCATGGCGGACCACTCTGATGTCGAAACCACCAGCTGTTCTGATTGTTTACATGGGCAACTTTGAAACACAGTGTTTTAATGTTTTCTGTGACCAAATAAATATTGATTTTCCAGTCTATTGTGTTCTGGGTTTTTTTAGGGAGGGAGTGTGGTAATACTTTACTTGAGGGGCCACAAATAATGTAATAAAACACTCTTACTTAATTATCCAGTGTTAGTTACATACTGATCCCATTTTCATTCATCATTAAGCAATAGAGATGAGCGAACACCTGGAAGTGCGAGTTCAGCAAACTTGCCCCCGAACCCGAACCCCATTGAAGTCAATGGAGACCTGAACTTTGGGGCACTAAAATGGCTCTAAAAGGGCTAGATGGCTGCAAAATGGGGGTAAGAGCAGAACAATTGCCCTGCAAACAAATGTGGATAGGGAAATGGCTTAACCCTCTGGGGTCGGCAGAAAACAGAAAATTCGCCGAAACATTTAAATAAGTACGCGAGTGTTTGTCATAGAAACACCGCCAGAAACCTTGAGCGATCTACTTTTAAAAAATATATAGGAAGAAACTAAATACATTTTCACGATTTTGCAAAGAGAATAAAATTTAGAAGGGGGGTGACTCGGGTGTCTGAGTCAGTGATCCTCCCTCCCTTTTCAAATCGCGCTATTCACATGCTAATTATACGCTAAACGCAAAAAATCGCTATAGGTCACGCACAGAAATAACAGCCAGATTATTAATTATATTTCTGTGTCAGGGGTACAAACATGGTGGATTACACCCATAAAAAAATCGCTATAGGTCACCAACAGAACAAAAAGCCAGATGAGATTCCTACGGTGGCACTGAGGTGCAAAACAGAAATGCACAAAAAGAAGATGCACGAAAACAAAAAGAAAATACACGAAAACAAAAAGAAAATACACGAAAAAAAAAGAGGATACGCGAAAACAAAACCGAGCGGCCCTGAAGTGCAAATCCAGAAGATCTTTTTCTTGATCATTTTAGTTAAAATGCATATAATTCACTATTTTCTAGGGCAGTGTTTCTCAGCACAGTCCTCTGGGACCCGCAGACAAAAAGTAGGCTGTCTGGCAGGGGGCTGGGAGGGAGCAAAAATGTGGACTGTTTGGGGTTTCCGAGAACCAGGTTGGGAAACACTGCTCTAGGGTGTCTGACTCTTAACTGAATTCTGTGTAATTGGTCAGTCAAACTTTCATCCAGCCAAGCCTTTGTTCAGTCTCACCATCCTGACCACACTCTGAAGCAGCTCCAGGATATATTAAGACATTGTTTTCAGGTACCTCATTGTGAGGTATTGCATGCATCATTTTCTTACTCTATTTCTTGTGTCCTGGACTTGGGTATTTTCAGCGTGTTGCACTTCCTGGACCTGCAATTTACTGCCTGTGCTTTTACTGTGAACTTCACATTATGATTTCACCGCGTTATCCTTGTCTGCCCCACGACACACTGCCATACTACTTCCGCAACTAGATCCTCTCTCATCATTACGTTATACATCCGTACTGGCATGAACTGACTTTTATGGTTCAGAAAGTGAAAATTATTTAAGTATTGTACCTCAAAATTATAGTAGACCTTGAATCTTC
Source organism: Petrocephalus zakoni (assembly GCA_026774425.1). NCBI lineage: Eukaryota > Metazoa > Chordata > Actinopteri > Osteoglossiformes > Mormyridae > Petrocephalus > Petrocephalus zakoni. Next base: position 16,123,265 of record JAODKN010000016.1, on the reverse strand, counting down.
CTACAACCGTGTCAGTTAAAGCGGGGGGAAGTGGGCCTGGAGGACACAAGAGGTAAAGCCAGAAGGCGCAGAGAATAAGAGGTTGGAAATATAAATGAATTATAAGCCCGGAGGACCCAGACTGTAAACTTAGAACACAAAGTAAGTCTAGAATAGCAGAGTCGGCTGAGAGACAGATGTGAGCCTAGAAGACACACACAGACAGGTTGAAAGACGGTCTGGGAGACGTGTCAAGGGACAGACATTAAAGGCTGGAGACATGTCTGTGGCTGCGCAACAGATACTGTAAAGGCTGGAGAGATGTCTGTGGCTGCGAGACAGATACTGTAAAGGTTGCAGACATGTCTGTGGCTGCGAGACAGACACTGTAAAGGCTGCAGACATGTGTGAAGATGAGGGACAGACATTAAAGGCTGGAGACATGTCTGTGGCTGTGAGACACTGTAAAGACTTCCTGTAAAGACATACAGTGACACCACTCAGCTGGGAAACAGTTTTCAGTCATAGTTAAGTACAAGATCAGAAGCACCCAGACACTATCAAAATGTCAGTGGACCTAAGGAGCTCTGCCTTAACTGTGGTAAACCTTTGATCAGTGGATAGGTGACTAAGACAACTATTCTAGCTGTCAGCTGTATATAACAAATAACTGCTACAGGTTTCACCAAAGAAAAATAGCATTAACTTGTCAATAAAAAGATTAACACCAGCAGCACCCATTACAAAATAGGAATGTACAGCTATTTCTTGAAAATACAAATCTTTAAACTTTCTCAAATGAGACTTTTGTGAAAAGTATGTGTATTCTGGGTTGTGCTGGCAACCTTAAATGTGGAATCTCAGCCTTAAATCAACAGTGATCCAGCGTCTTGTCTTTGGCCGTGTTACTCATGGAACGTTTGAATGCCGAACTAATGTTTGCCCGATGTCAGCTGCAAAGCACAGACTGAAAATCGATAAGTTGTCATCCTCACGTGAAATGAGTAAAAGAGAAGGATGTTTTCGTCCAGCACTGGCTTGGTTTGGATTGTCCTTTTCAAGATATTATTTGTCAGGGTTAACAGCGTTATACCGGAAATTAGGGCCTTATTTTTTGTACACTCTTATGTTAGCTGAACACGTAACTATGCACATGTGCAAACAGCCTAAAATCTACACATTTATATTCATGATATTTAGGAGAAACAAAACAAGGTTGTAAAGTACACAACACTTATGAACATTTTATTGCTACTCAGTGGATTATGCTAATGATTATCTCTGTATTCTTCTGTGTTTCATTCCTCAGCAGTCAAAACCATTATTTTCCAAGTGTGTTAGTTTGTATAAGAATTAGAATGATCTGAAACAGGTTTTGTAGATGATCAGTCTACCTTGTTTATGCTAAGTGGAGGAAACTCCAATAACTCAATAGCATACAGCATGTCATTTTCAATCATTAGCTGCTAAATGTTCAACGTGTCCAGATGTGAGGACCTTATACCGATCATTAAATTAAAAAAATATATTATTTTGGCCAAGTCTATATTTTATAACAGACATAACTTATGCAAATTTATTTTTAAGGCCGATACACGATCTCGAAGGAAAAACACAACATCAACGGCATGGAATGATGCCGATTAGAACTCTGACCCCGTTTTGGACAGAAACACAAAGCCTCTGGAAGTGAAAATCAGTGTCTCTGTGTCACTTCCAGGGCCACATGGAGAAGCCATGATCCATGTAGCCATTTAATGTGACACATGATTCCAAGAATTTAGTAACATCTGGAAAGCTGCATTGTTTGAAAAATAGAGTGGTTGAGAAGGAAACGCAACAGAATAAATTTAGATGGCATGAGGCTGAAATCCATCATAAAAAGACTGACTTTTTCCAGTTCTTTTTCCAAGTATTTTTTGGCCATGACCTTTGCTCATGACTTCCACTGCGGAGGCCAGCTAAAACCACAACAACTGATTCTGCCAGACAGGGTTCACTGGAGACCCATAACAGAGGTTCTCTGCTGTTTTATGTTTTCTTGCGTGGTCACGGTGCCTTTCAGACACAACACCGTCTGTCTCTGTCACATCCATGTGTCTCGAATAGAAGACAAGTGCCATTTGTCATTGCGCAAGCCTCGGCCAAGTGTGACACACACAGAGTTTGGATTCTGGGAGAGCCTGCCTCCCCAGGTGTCAGCAGGAGCCCTGGACCACGTGTATTCAGGTAGCCACCTGCGCTGTAGCGTCCCCCAGCAGCTCTGCTCTGCCTTGTTGTTTCATTTTTCTCACTGATTTCAATGATGATATTTACACCGTCTCATGTGTCTCATCAGTGTTTTAAATCCCACGTCACATTTTTTTAGCTCCCTTCATAAATTTCGGCAATTTTTGGAATAGCAGTATTACCTGCCTCCCGAGACCCAAGGGTTTGACTAAGCGTGTAAACGGTAACAGGTTTACCCCCCAGAGCAGGGGGTCTGCCACTGAAAGTTTAACAGCTAATTTAAAATAGCAGGAATCCGTCTTCTATCCACTGGTCCTAAGCAGGGTTATGGGCGGTCTGTGCTTAGCACAAGGCTGGTATGCACCCTGGATGGGACACACACACCCATATTAGCCAATTAGAGGCGCCAATTAGTCTAACTCTAGAGGTGCCTTGAGGAAACACACACAACACAGGAAACATCCCCCCGATCTGTATCCATAACACTGGAGGTGTGAGACACAGAGGTGGCTCTGGGGGGGTTAGTGCCCCCCAGATAACATGCATGGTCCCCCTGTGACCCTTCTAAATGCATATGCTACTTGGGGCTGAAATAAACGTACTATTATTATTGCTATTTACATTTATTTATATGTGGGCTAATGCATGCAAAACACAAATGCAAGCACATTTTCTTGACAGACTCGTAACACAGGGTGCACAGGGTGGTCGACTCACTTCTGTTGGTGAAAAGCAGAGTTAACAGAAAAAAAATCAAGCAATACAGTCTATGCAAGAAAGGAGGGAGATATTACATATGGAAACACTGCATAATATACCGTGCGAAACACTGCATAAATAAGCAACTCGCTTTCCTAAACGCTCTTTTTCTCCTTAATGCCGACAAGCTATATTTAATATTTAATATGTAATATTTGAAGGACAGTAAGTTAAATACATCTGCCCCCCCAACAGAGTAAGTGGCTCCAGTCTGAGTCTTCCAGCTGTGCTGCTGGTGAGGCAACGTAGCTCCCCGAATAATAATAATAATAATATTAATAATAATGTATTCAAAACACAAACATATATATATGTGTGTGTATATATATATATATATATATATATATATATGTGTGTGTGTGTGTATATATATATATATATAAACAGAAAAAATCTGTATGTGTATGTGTATATAGTGTATATACTTATTATACTATATTATACTATATAATATATTGCTGTAGACCCCTATTAAAAATTGTGACCCCCCCCCCATTTCTGTAGCCTCTGGTTTATAGAGAGAGTTGGTTGTAAATCTCCCCCTCTGGGCTGCACCCTCTAATTTGTTCTTTCCTAGAACTGCCTAACTGTTCTACTTTATTCCAGTCAGCAGTACCAATGTGGGATGTATAAATGTATTAATCTGTGTTTGCATTTGACTTTAGCAGCCTTTAAAACATCTGGGACCCGTGTATCAGCGGTAATTACTATATAAATTACTTGGTTTTAATTCCACAGGACAAATGTGAGAATATCCAGCCATCCATCCATTTTCCCTACTACTTAAGTACAGGGTCATGGCTAATGTCAGTATAGTTCTTTTCATTGAAAGTATAGCAGCTATTTCTAAATTTTTACTAAGATTTTACTTACTCAAATTTGGAATGTGAAAAGCAGGATCGAGGTCAGAAGTGCCCTTTATTACTGTAGGATATATGGATATTTTTTTACATTTGGGAGAGAATCTGATCTCTCAGTACTCTAGATGAGAGACTGCTCTGCAGATTGAGAATTCTATAGATGGTGTGTTTTGTAAAAAGCTCGTCCTTTTCAGATAATGAGGAGAACAGTCTGTCTGTTCTCATTAAAAAAAGAAACATACACCTATTTGTTTATGTATATAATTTAGTGTTTGAAGTTAATATAACTGAATGAAGTCATAAAGTCTTAATCACAACAAATTACCTTTGGCAAAAAATACTATGTAGAAGAATGATGGCAGCCGTGCAGCTGCATTGTCCATTGTGCATTATCACAGCTGCTATCGTGTAATCAAGTCATTTACAGTGTCCTTAAAACTTTCCTGCAGTTTTAAAAGTGCTTGAAGTGGTACACGTCTTCAAATCACTGAGACCTTAACTGAATTGTGCAGGAAAAAAATATTGTGTTCTGGAACAGCTGAGTCAAAGCTCAGACCTCAACCCACTGTGGCAAGACCAGAAACTGGCAGTTATTGCAAGACAGCCCACAAAACTGAGACAGTCAATGTAGTTTTACGAAGACCTATGATTTCCAATGAACTCCATAGATTTTAATGTACATACACTAGTTAATCCAGTTACAGTCCTTGGGTGTGTTTCCCAAAAGCATAGTTGCTAACTACATTAGCTACTTACATAGTTGGACCCATGCAACTGAATGAATCCAACTATGTAAGTTGTTAACGGAAGCTTTTGGGAAACGCACCCCTGGTCAGAATTATTGGCACCCCTCAATTGTAAGTACAGAATGTAGAATATCTTCAGATATACATTTTGTATAATCAGAATATTTAATAAAAGTTATTGAACAACAACAAAAATTCAATTCAATTTATTTTTATATAGCACCTTTCACAACGGAGTCTCCCCAAGGCACGTGATTAAGAGAGAATAATGCAAAACATGGAATATGAAAGACAAAGAAAAAAGTTTTCATATAGTGAAACAATAAATATAGATATAAAATTTACATTCACATGACCTGAATTAAGCAATGAATGATGTTTTACATCATTTACATAAAAAGGGGCTGATTGCTTCCAGTTTCTTTTTTGCAATGGTGAAGACGAGCGATCTGTCTGAGAACATCAGAACTGCTATTACCAAAAAACATAATAGATTCAAGATTCTTTATTTGTAGTTATAGCTGCTACAACATACAGTGAAATGCTTTTTCTGGCAAAAAGTGCCCCTGGCTGTGCTGTACATACAAAGAGAAGATAAATAAGGTGTATATAAATATATAAGTACACATAAGTAAGTGTAAACATTGCACTGTAAAAGTATAAATTGCACTGTATGCCGATTGCACTGTTAAGATATGAATCTTTCTGTACCATAAAGTGCACATATGCAAATATGTTAAATATTTTAATATTTTAATACTTAATATAATATTTGAATATTTTGATAATTCCCCAGGTTACAAGGCAATCGTCAAAGAAGTTGAAATCCCTATTTCAACAGTTTGCATTGTTTCACAGTTATAAAACTGTTAAGACGCTTTCAGGACGTGCTGCAAAAAGTTACTCAATGAGAGAAGTCTGCAATGGTTGGTGTGGATTGTGGATCTAAGGAGCTGACCTAGAGCAGTCTGGAGTGGTGGTTTCTGCTCAACCAATATGCTGCACACTAAACAAAGCAAGACTCCATGGGATAAGGCCAAGGAATACACAACTATGGAAAGAAGACTTGGGCTCTTTGGGAATGTAGTGCAGCAGTTTGTTTATAGGTGACGGAATGAAGCCCATAAGGCGAAGAGCACCCTACCTACAGTAGAACATGGTGGAGGTTCTACCATGTTGTGGGGCTGCTTTAGTGCCTCTGGTACAGGAGGCACTGAATGTATCAACGGAACAATGGAATCTAGTTAGTCAGTGTCCAAAAACTAGGTCTGAGGCAAAAGTCTTGGATCTTTCAGCAGGAGAATGACCCAAAGCACACATCCAACACTACAAGAGAATGGTGAAAAAGGAAAAGATGGACTGTTTTACGCTTACCAGCGATGCATCCTGACCTGAATCCCACTGAAAACCTCAACAAAGAGCTGAAATCTGCCATCGCAAAAAGCACTCCTGCAAACTTCAAAGTGCTTGAATGCATAGTAATGGAAGAGTGGCAGTACCTACCAGCAGATGGATGCAAGAAGCTTATAGATGCCTACAAGAAATGTTTAGTCATTGATGCCAAAGGTTCAGCAATCAAATATTAGTGCCAGTAATTGTGTCCAGCATACATTTTGTCTATTTTTTTATTTTACTTTTGTTATTGTTGTTCTTGCTCAGTAATTTTGTACATATTGGTGATAAATATTCTGATTATACAAAATTGGTTAATTTGCATTTATTTCTAAAGATATTCTACATTCTGTACTTTCAGTTGAGGGCTGCCAATAATTCTGATCATCCAATGATACCAAAGTCATCAACAAATTAGGACTGATGCAGTTTGAACAGACAATTTGATTAAAATCTTCACCTACTTAAACCAGGACAAAGATTGTAAGGTCAAACAGGGATGGGAGATGTACACAGTGCAAATTACAGTAGCTTAATGCACAATGTGCAAAGCTGAATAGACTTGATGCTTTAAAATCCACCAAGGTTTTGAGTGGGGGACCTTGTGATTGTGGTTTTGTAGTTGAATTGAACCGAGACTAATTTCTTAGCAGTGGGAGACATTAGAGCCTTCGTAAGCATCCCGGCCTCATTTGCTCTCCATTTTCCCCACATCTGTACCGCCAGCCATTTGCATCCCTAATTTATAATTACTCAGCCATTCGGTTTCTTTGATGCCCCAGCGGTTTTTCATGTGTTAGTAATGCGGAGAGGACTTCAAATATACATCATTTAGAAACTGTTTTACGTCTGCTGCGGGAGCCTGGGCTCACTGCAGACACACAGAAAGGAACAGCAGAATGATGGGAAACAAAGGGATAAACCCCCCCCCCCCGCCCCCCGCAAGGACTGACTGCTAAAATGCAAAGGTGGGTAGTTCAGGTCCAAAAAATAAAAATCCAGACCAAGATTTCGTTTCAACCGACCAGTTGCATATAAAAAGTCACAATCACAGAGTACTGGTACTCAATTGGTCGGTTGAAACAAAATCTTGGTCTGAATTTGTACTTACTGGACCTGAACTATCCTCCTCTGCTGAAATGTGTGCCTGTCCCTCACTCCATCTATAAATCACACATCAACACAAGCAAGTATTTGGGTGTATGTTCTCCATTGGAAATTCATCGGAGACACCCGAGAGTTAGAGGTGCTGGTGGTGCGGGGGTGCGGGGGCGGGTGCGGGGGTGCGGGTGTGGAAAATGCCATTCCACATTGTTAAGAGGGCGGTACTACTACAAACTACCTTGATTCCTTAAACCTCGATTATATTATTCTTGCGCCCAACAGTACCCACAGTTCTGGGGGCCCAGGTGTGCGTCGTAATTCACGGGCGGGGTGGGGGCTGTGATGGAGGGGCTGGTAGGTGCATCTCAGCTTAGCATTTGCAGCAGAGAACCTCGCCAACAGTGCTAGGCCTAAAGGCTGCAAGAAACAAAGTGGCCCTTTTTCGTCCGCTTCTTTGCTAATGGTTTCAAGACACATCCGGGCTGAGAAAGCCCAGGAAGGCACAGAGACTGAACATGACACGGCTCTTTTCCTTAATTTTACTTTTTACATTAATTCCTTTTATTGAGTCATCAATGGAGCTAAGCCACTTCTTCTCCGTTAAATAGGGAATTTTATACTGCAGGACACAGCTGACGGCAGATAACACAGAAGATACTAGGTTCAACTACTGAATTTGATCAGCCTTCCAGGGGCTCTGTTAAGATTAACTCTGATCTGGTCTCAGCGGAGTTATTCGTGTGCCAGGAAGCACACCACATCTCCTCACTGAGCCTGAGCAAAGGATCTGTTTGAAGTTTCTCGTTCACAGGACTTACGAACCTTTCATATCAGTATATCAACAATTATGCGCTAAAGTGCTATGAGGACTCCATCCTCTGGGGGTGTCACTACGTTATTTTATCTTTTTTTCTCCCACGTTCTCCCTTTGCCGGTCTCTTGTTAATTAAAATCCAACCCACCCAGAAACTAACAGAAACCATCTACCATTTGCCCCCCATCTTTAATTGGCTTCAAATAGCAGCATACTTCGCTGGCTGCCCCTACGCAGCGGATTCCTTCTGCACTTCACAATGCCATGCCATTATTTGGATAGCATACATGGCTCCATAGGTTTTTCTTAATCAGGCTCTTAGTTCATGATTTGCAGCTGATGGTAAGGCTACTATTTTTTATCATGTAATAAGTACAACAAAATGTCTTCAGCTCAGCAGTGATAGAACTCATAAGGATCCTTGATAAACAATTTTGTAATCATTGGACTGCAGAGGAATATATGCACATGCCAATTGTAAAATCTCTTAAATCCTTTTGCCTGAAATGACCCAAATTCAATTTGTTTCCTGTATTATATATTTTTCTGTGGTATTAAAAGTACGTATAGTTAAAACGGACAATCTCTCAGAGTGAATGTTCGATATAATTCTTTCTGTGCCTGCAGGGCAGTTAATGGGTTCATATTTGAGCCTGGATTCCAATTAACTCGAAACATTCTGTAAGTAGGATTAGAAATTGCAAGTTCTGTGCATGAATATTTATCTTGTAGCACAGTGTGTTAGTTCCTCCATGAGCAGTATATGACATTTAATTTCCTTAATTTCCTTTCCTTTAATTTCCGTATTCTGATATAAAAATCCATATGAGACAGTGTCTCAGAAATTCATAAAACAGCCAAATGACTCAATTATTTTATCACTGCTGTAACACTTTCTGCTCTTATTGCCTGGGAGATTAGATTTTTATACCTATTTTGAATTACTCAGTGTCTACAGCACCATATTTTTAAGCATAAAAAACATTCATTATAAAGGACAATCAGGTGTAAGATTCTGAAGGTACAGCTGAAACATCAGATTTTCTAACATTTTTCATAACTTCAGTGCCATGTAAAGATAAGGAAAAGAATAAATAGAAATTATTAATCCAAATTACGGTTCTACGTTACTTTAGCTCAGTACACTATTGCCATGGTGAACATTCACAACATCTCTGGAATTATACTGTAAAGTAATTTCTGCATATCTCAGCCAATCCCTGACTCGATGCTGTCTGCAAAAATTAACAGAATCCAGGTATGATCTGTAAATGCAGCATGTGGTACATTATACTGTAAAAAAACTGTATGACTATATATACACATTTCGAGTGCATTATATGTTATATATTGAACACCTTAAGCCACAATGATTTGTATCGTATAGTCTAAAAATTTCATATTTGTTACTTCCATGATACAAATGATTGTAAAAGGTTTACTAATTAGATATCCCGGTTTTAGGTGGTAGTTATGACTGCCCTGCACACCTACCAATTTCCCCATTCGACTCATGGTTCTGCACGCCTCATAAAGTCCCAAGGCCATGAAATGAAGCGATTACTGATTACAGTACCACAGAATACAATGTAAAAAGGCAAACTCCACCTTGTCAGTCCCCACGTTATTGCACAAATAAATATAAATATAAAATTTTGAAAAATATCTCCATAACAGCTATGATTGTGAAAGTCTGCCCTGCAAAAACTGATCTCACAGCTAACATCTAACATCTGCCACGTGTCCTACAAAGAAGTTCAGTGAGGGTAATATGTGCCATTCCTGTCTGGCGTTGTCTAACGCTCCCATATCTATTGTTCAGCCTGAGCCATGCTCAGTACTGGAGTCTTCCCACAGACTGGGAATCGCACTCGGGCTGGACCTCGACTGCACCATTTCCTGCAGGAGACGTAAGCACCCAAAGCCGGCAGCTCTGATTGGCCGCCATGTCGCTGCTGGCCCCTAGACCTGTAATTCCATCACCAAAGATCTTACTCTTATACCTGCCTGAGCCGCTCACCATCTCCAGTGGATTATGTTATATTTGTATTGGACTTTCTTGCACCAGAAACTGCTTTCCTGTGAACGTAATGCTGCCCCCTCCTCGGCGGTCTGGCCTCTCCTCTCTCACCTCTCCCTTTTTCCCGGAATCCTCCACACCCCAAGTCTTGTAATCTACCTCCCTTGACCCAGATAATCCACCCTACCGCCATATCTATCACAGATCCCAAGACGTCCTCTAATCCAGCCAGACAGAGCCTGGTAGACTAGCTCCTAAATCCCCCTCTATTTCAGCCAACTACCCCGAGTGCCAATAGGATGCAACAGGACATGGCAACTCTGATGCTACTGCTTCGGTGCGGCGGAGGTCGGCCAAACAACATGGCAACCCTGACTCAGTGTCTTTCATGCCAAAGACTACTCTACTCACATGACATCCTGTGATTTCCTGCAATCGCTCATTTTATCATGATCTCACAAGGTATCGTTTCGGGAAGTATGTAAAAAACATTAGAATTTTCACAGGGTTTCGGATTCTCGTCTTTCTCTCTTCGTCTGAGCCGAGCTGTGCAAAGGGAATGAAATTATCAGAATTATAGTAAGACGTATTACATGGGGCCTGTCGGTGGTGAAACAGGGCTAAGGCCTAGCTGACTTAGCTGATTCGGTTTCAACCGCAACCATCTTTTCTTCCTTCTCGTGGGAAGCACAATCGACTGCTCTGGTTTTATCGTTTTGTGCCTGCCTTGCAGCTGCTTTACATGCCAGCACAAGGTCATCCTCTAGTGTCACCTCAGTCAGAGCGCTGCTGTCAATGGAAATGCGGTGAGAAACTCGCATTTCAGGGCCCGATTGGCTGTATTCTGACAAGTGAAATACTGGCATTTCTGTTCCCCGACTCCAAGAGCCGTTTCGTTACCCCCAATGACCTCGATTTTTGTGAGATCTTCCCCAGTTAGAAGCAGAAAGCACCACAGGGGCTATAAGTTACAAGCAAATATTTGTTATAATTGGATTTGGTCAGCATCTGTCCGTCTCCATGGTAACTTACAACAAACAACCTTTATTTAACCAGAATACAAATATAGACAGATAATTTATGCTCTTCCTTGCTTGTTCTGCGACATTCATAATGTGAGGAAAAAACAAAGGTCAGGCAAACATGGCCCACGGGATTCTAGAGCCCCCTGTGGACACAGAGGTGGTTATTCTTAAAGACAGGCCAGCATCTTGCACCTGGGGTCGATAAAAAAGACGTCCAAGACTCGCTTGGCTTGTGCTGCAAGCTGGTTATTTACTGTGAAATGCTTGGATGAACAGGCAAATATTGCTAAAAAACACGGTAGTGTTGCGCATGCTCATTCCTGAAGCATCACTGGGACATTTGACATTTGCTATTAGAAAACTCCATGCCAAACACATCAACATATAATATAAGCTCCATATAAATGCCATATACGTCTCTTTTTATTTCTTTAATAACTAGAAGACCAAAAGGATGTTCCTGGGCATGAATCAGCCAAAAATGTTTTTGCCCATAACTCTTTAAAAAGCTATGCTACACGTGTCACACGTGTCACACGTGATCATACACACGGGACCAAGGCGAGATGAACGCAGCCTGCCTCTCGGCTCCGAGTCAGACGTGTCAGCATGGAGGATGTGCTTTGTAGCGGAACGCGGCAGAGAAACGTGACCATGTGGAAGCGATTACAGGAGCTGGCCGGGGGGGTTAGCGCATGCCTCTGATGGCACGCGGCCGCTCGGCTGGCCGGGGTGCTGGATTCTCCCCACAAGGAGGCAGGCCAGCGCTCTGCAAGCACTTTTTTTTGGTCTTGCATGCTGGGGGGAGGGGCTTAAATGTGGGCGGGTCCATGTTGCAGGAAGGCCACACACCCCTCCCCGTCAGAGGAGGTCAGCAGGTTAGCAAGGCCGTCCACCCTGGGGGAGCTCGTAACGCTTAAAAGGCCGGCAGTGGCTGTCAGGATTCGCAGTCTCCCACCCAGACAGCCACACCGCGGGCCACCAGCTCCCCTCACACCTCGACCTCAGACCTCCCCAGCTCAGGCACACCCAGAGAGTGAGTATTACTGCTGTCACGCTCCAGCCTTACTGCTGTCACGCTCCTGTCACGCTCCGGCCTTACTGCTGTCACACTCTCTCCTTCTGCCCACCCATCCATGGGCTTATTCGTCTTCATTTTGTCTTGTTCTTTTATGTAATATAATGAATCTTTGACTCTGTTTTTATGTTCCTTCTACTTGACTGTGAAATATCTGCATGCATTTGCTCTTTAAATGTGTGTTTCTATGTCCATTGTATTTGTTTTTAGAAATATTTTAGGTATCACAAAGCAATGCATCAGTGCTTGCTAACTGCTGCCAGTTGTACAAGTGTCTAGAATGTTTGTGATGTGTGGCTAAGAGGCCAGACCAGGATACCTGAGGATATTTTGATTCTGTTGATATCATGATTCTGGACCGTTTATAGTCTCTGCAGACAACTTTTTACCTTCATAAGAAGTACAGTTGGAGATGTTCAGTTGGAGAGATGCTCAGTTGCCAACCTGACTGTGTAAATGTTTACTGCTAAAATATTTTATTGTTGCTACTGGCAGGTTTGAGTAGCTGTAAAATTGCACACCTTTAGAATTGACCTCACTGGCGCTCTGGAGCAGCTCCTTTGGTCATCTTGCATCTGACCAGCTTCTCCTCTGCGTGGTTTTACAGCCCCAGGCATGGACAGCGCCCCCTTGGTGTGGAAGCCCAGACTGGCACGCTGCTGGGCTGCCCTCAGCTTGCTGTGTTCGCTCCATGCGTTACCTCTCAACACCGATCCGGTATGTTCCGCAACCACGCCTGCCAAGTATAGCCTGACATTCACGGGAAAATGGAGCCAGGCTGCCTTCCCCAAGCAGTACCCCCTCTACCGGCCCCCTGCCCAGTGGTCCCACCTCATCGGTGAGTCTCCTCTCCAAATATATATATATATATATATATATAAATTCCAGGGTTGCCAGCTCTTATGCATTACCTGCAGCAAAAGTGTTGGGGCAGTCTGCAAACCCAAGAGACTATTTATAGGGAAATAAGACTCTTACATACATGTCAATGCATGTGCACGAGTGTGCGGATTTGAATTGAAAATCCCACTCCAGCCAGTCGACCCAAGTTGGCAACCCTGTAACTTGGTACGGAATGTTGCAGCCACCTCATTTACCCAAAAATACATTCTGGCAATGTCGATGTTTATGGAGCGTGAGATCTTTGAAGGTGCCCATTCAGACGCGGCCAGACACTACAGTATGTCCCCACAGCTCTCTGTTGGAAACCACTTGAAGGCAGTGTGTGACTCTCCGTTCAGGTGTGACTCACAGCTCAGACTACCACATCTGGCAGGCGAACGAGTACGCCAGCAACGGGGTGAGGGAGTTCTCCGAGAAGGGAGAGGCCTGGACGCTGATCAAAGAGGTGGAGGAGGCCGGTGAGCGCATCCAGAGTGTCTATGGGGTGTTCTCTGCTCCCGCGGTGGCTGAGGGCACGGGCCAGACCTCCTCGGAGTTCGAGGTCTTCGCGAGGCACTCCTTCGTGAGTATCTACATGCCATACGGGGATAATCCAAGCATTTAGCTGTATGTACTACACCAGCAAAAATGCATCCAGTAGCACTAAAGATTTATATAAACCACACTCTAATGAAGCTCTCCTATCTGAACAGAACCTTGGATTTGACACATTTTCAGTTTTATCTGTTAAAGTACATAAATAGTTTTCCATTCTGGAGGATTAAGACAGACTGATTTAATGCTTAACGAAATGCGATGTGCTGGTGCATGTTAACTAATTTGTATGCTACAGTACTAGTTATGTGGCTTCCAGAAATAGTTGTTACCCAGGATCAGATATAGAGTACGACTTCAGAGAGAGCCTGGTCTAGTGCATGCAAATCGCTGGCTGCTTCTCTGCAGCACAGAGGTATTAGCTCTCTTATGCATGCTGGAGTCTCTGCCAGCTCTCACCCTTCTTCCGGAAAAGGAAGGAGAGTTCAGTGAGGCATCTGACCACTGTTGTGTAGTGCAGCATTTACGATGCTATGCACTGCATAATTTCACATTAGGGGAGTGGCTGGTAAAGTGTAGCTGTAGCCTGGCCAACTCGTGGCCCAGTGAGTATCAACACCACCCAACGTGGCTCCTGATTGGTTCCCATAGCTGTCCTTCATCATACGCATCGTGCCCAGTCCAGACTGGTTTGTGGGCATGGATAGTCTGAATCTGTGTGAGGGCGACCAATGGAAGGAGAGCATATCGCTGGACCTGTCCCCCTACGACGCCGGCACTGACAGCGGCTTCACCTTCTCCTCCCCCAACTTTGAGACGATCCCTCAAGAGAAAGTTACCCAGGTAACGACATTCGCTTACTTCCTAGGTGCGAATGAACTTCAAAGAGCGAAAAGGGGCTGTTCCACTTATGAGTTTGTGTAGGATTTGGGTTTGGATGCTTTCCAGGCTCCTTTTGTTAACAATAAAAATTCATTATGGCTATCTTCTTTAATTTCATCCTGTTTAATATGAATATTTAGTGTTAGATGCAGGTGTCCAGCATCAGATTGCAGGCTGAATATATCCACGGCTGGGCACTGGGGAACCGTGAGCTGGGAGGGTTAATGAGAGGTTAACCAGCTGGTTAATGAGAGGCTGGTTAATGCCAGGTTCTGCTCCACAGCTCAGCGTCTTGACATGGAACTCGGTTGAGGGATGGGGGGGGGGGCCCGTCCTCTCCAGCTGAACGGCACACAGGCTTTACCCGCTAGAAATGGTAACTCATCCATGTAGGTGACTGGGTGACTCTGAGTATTTTTTTTTTAAATGAGAGACCACCACTCCAATTTCAGGACATGTAGCGAAAACAACACAGAGCAAAGCAATAGTAATGGGCTGTTATTCCAACTTTCTTTTAGTGACGTTGCTGAGATGCTTCAGGGTCACTAAGGCGGGATGGTTGACTAAGGACTGCCTGTACTTTGTAACTTTCTCACCTGGGGGCGGGGGTCAGGTCACAAGCAGCTGATTGGCCGAGTGTGATGTCATCAAATGTGAGAGCAGTTATCTTAGGCTCCTTAATGGTGCTTCTGCCAGCAGCAACGAGCCCAGCATACTAGGTCTAAATTTGGGTCTGGGGTTTGTCGCATCCTGACTGTGACAAGTGGTCCCCAGGGGCTGGACAACCTGACATCATTATGCACAGGACATGGGGACCCTGCCTGGGACGTGTCCCTCACCTGCTGTTCAAAAGTCTGTCAGCTAAGAAATTTGGTGTATTTTTAACTCAAATGGGCTTCTTGTGTTTCATTAATACATTTCATATTTAGAACACACCTAATTCATAATACATTTAAAATAATCATCCACAGAGTCCTTACTAACAAAGATCGGCTTAAGTGTAAAAGAGAAAATGCATAATTATGAGACACAAAGAGCCAAAGAGTTCATTTAGAGGGAGTGAAATGAGCAGTGTTAAATGATCATTTCCTCTGTATCCATAGTAACAATGGAGCCTTTCATTCATTTTGCCCAGATTACATCATCATTTCCTAGTCACCCCGCAAACTCCTTCTACTATCCCCGGCTGAAGCAGCTACCGCCCATCGCCAAGCTCACCCTCACCAAACTCAAGAGCAACCACATCTCCAGCATTCCCATCCAACCCACCCAGTCCAACAAGATCCCCGCTGACAACGAGATCGACGACTCCCGAATAAGTGAGCTCTCTCCCTATATAGAACATGACACAATTAGGTCCAATCTTCAAAACCACAAGAGATTTCAGGTGTCCTTGCACCCCTTTTCAACAGCATTATTAAATTTATTGGTCCCAGGGTCCCAAATTAGGAAGGGTTAATGCTGTTCCTCTTCCATGGTTAGTCTATCTGGTGAACTTTTGGAGGAGGACAAATTTGTTTGTTTCAGCTCCTCCCAATAGGCAGGAGAATAGCAACTGAGGAACAGGGCTAAGTGGAACCATGTTTGTTATCCTTATGTCGATAAAGTTTTGCAAGCCTTTCAAATTTAGAAAACTACAACTGAAAAACTACAATTACCACACATGTCAGTTGGCTGGGTAGTTGTCTTACCAGCGGCATTGGTACCTAACGATTTTGTTTGAAATAACAATGACAGCTACATATAAGCCCATGCCAAAGACATGCTTGCATCATCCAGACCTGTGTTAATCATGTAATAAGCATTAGATGAGGAAGAGCGTAACATATCAGCTTGTTTCTTAGCAGATTGGGCCAAATGGGTTGTAAGCTTAGCACACATTGCTGAAAGTAGATTGCCAACTGTCATCAATAAGCTAGCAAATGTGATATAAAAATGATAGAAAACAAAAACCTGGTTTTTGCAGAGCACATGCCCTACGTATATGCAGCTTGTTACGTACGTGCATGAAATAGTCCATAAAATGAACCATCTCTTATACAGTCGCTGCACCTCATAAATGGCACTTAATTACCCTGATTAAAATTATCGGGCCATTCCAGCAGCCTCCCCGTAACATTCTTGGCTAGCTGAAGACGCAGTTGGGATTTTTATACTGGAAGCAGCCTCATTAGGCACATTTGTTTAATGCTTTAACGCACGCAGAGGTGGGCCGGCCTACTGCGCACTAGCCGGAGGTTCCGCATGAAATGCGTGTGGTGTCCGTCACCATGAACCCCTGGGGCACCCATCTCCGGCCGCTGGGTTGCCATGGTAACGTCAAAACAAACCCAAACAGAAGAATGCGAAGTGTCGCTCAGCACTACAGCGTATGCCGCGTCGGTAATGATGGAAAAGGCAGGCCTCCTCTTATTCCCATGTTCTGTCTCATTGTCTTCCACCCTACCCTCAGAGGACCCAATCTGGGATAGATATCAGCACTTTCATAGTGAGGGCACTGCTTCCCATTGGGGGGGGGGGCAGCCCAGACAGGAGGTGGTTGCAGCTTCAAACTCGGCGGTAGGCCTTCGAGGAAGGAGCTCAGAGCTGATGATTTGCTGAGAGTTGCTCATCTCAGGTCGAGAACTCTGTACCTGAAGCCCAGCAGGGTCTGACTGCATTATCCTGCGTTATCCTGGGCCTGAGAGAAGACCCTCACCCCAGAAAGCTGAGGGCAGCAAGTGGGGCAGATAAATGTGTCCCGTGTCACCCCAGTACGGCCGCATAGGTGAAAAATGATTCCATGAGCCGGAAGGTTTAGCTGATATTAGAGAGCACTCCAAAATGAGGAAACTGTACAGGGGATTGAGATTTTTCAGAAAACAGAAAACATCACACAGTAAGGTCTACTGCATAAAGTGTCCCAGCTAGTAAATAGCCTGCTTAAACAGAGGAACAAATGTGTTCGGCATGGTCTTTAATTGCGTCCAAACCTTAACCCACAGGGTATTTTTAAGAACGCTCGAATCACTTCCTTAGCAAACCTGGCTGCCCCCATTACATGCATCAGTCATGCAGATGTGATGACTGCCATCTTGCCTGCTTGCGCTCTGTGAGTCCGCCTAAGGCTGAGGCCAGCTCCTCTCTTTACAGACACCCCACTGGACTGCGAGGTGTCCACCTGGTCCCCCTGGGGCCTGTGTAAGGGTGCCTGCGGGGAAGCGGGGGTGCGACACAGGACTCGCTACATCCACATGCACCCCGCCAACAACGGGGCCGAGTGTCCCTCCCTGGAGGAGAGCAAGGCCTGCGAGCCGGACAACTGCGTGTGAGCGGAGAGACGCACAAGGCCTGCGAAGACAGGAGGCGAAGGCCAGCACTACGCCAGCTGCCATGCCCGGCTCACTTTTTCCTCACAGACTACATGTTTTTTTGCACTTTAAAAGGGGGAGCAAGAGTATCCAACTGCCACCGTGGCTGAGTGGCAAAGGTGTCACGTCCTAGTTGCCCGAAATGCTGCGGGATGATACAGGGGGTTTGAGGCGAGCAGACCTGCCACTGACTTCCCTGTGCTCGCCTTCCTCCTTACTTAAATACAGGGCACACACACACGGTTACAAGGTTTCCATGGCAGCTAACAAGCTAGCTGCACAAAGGCCATGTCATTGTTGCAATCAAAACCTCTTTGGGTCACTTAATAAGAAATTTCAGACATAAGCTGTTGGATAAAATTGTTGTTGATTAGCACAATAACCATCATCCGTAAAGTGTTGGTACTACTTCAGAACTAAACTGGTTTGAATTAATTTAAAGCAACGTCATCTTTGGTATCTGACTGACTGCTGCCCTCTAGTGAGTAAATTGGAGATTCACACAACAAGAGAACCTATTAACACGTAAAGCAGTGCAGAGTATGATTATATTGGTTATAATGCTGACCTATCTACCAAACCATGAGATTATATTACTGTATTTAGATGTGTTTTTCTGTGCTTTCGAACGGCTTCCCTTTTAAAAACAAACATGCAGTGGATTTATCCAAAGTTTATCCGAATGCTTGTTTTTTAAAACTCAAAATGTGGTCCATTACATCATCCAACAATAATAAATTATGTATAAACATTGATTACAAAAGTTAATACATATATTTACATGTGTCATTTTGTAAAAATGTAAATAAATGTGGCATTTTCAGCAAATAAATAAAATACTCCTGGAAAAAATGTTAACAATCTAGCATCTATTCATAATATATATTAACAATGATTTTCCATGCTTAACACAGCTTAACACAAATAAAAGCTAGATACATAAATCGCTGTTTGGATGAAGGAATACAACATTTTCACATTTTCACTAAGGTTACATTTAATTTAATGCTTTTAATTTAGTAAAGTTTTACCACAAATTTTTCAGTACCATCTATTCTACCCAGCTAAAAGGAAGTAGCTTTAAGAAGCCATCCATCCATCCATCCATCCCTCTAGGGATGAAATTTAGAGGAAGGGGGCGAACAACCCTGGGCCCCCATTGGGGTGTCAGCTGGTGAGCTGGTGGGGCCCCCACTGATTGTATTATTATTTTTTTAAGACAAAAAACATAGATCAAATATCCACTCTGAGCCATTGATATTATTTGTTAAAATATTATCATCTTTGATTATAACATATCACAAATTTGACAGATCAGTCCTCCGGGGTGAATTTTACTGATGGAATTCCCGCCCCCACCCTGATCCATAAGCGCCCCACCCTTTCATTAGAATATCATTCATGGCTCATCATTTTTAATTCCCTCTCATTTCTCTTTTGACTTCAAAAAATAGCTCAGTGACCCCTTACCCATGTCAGTCTAGGGACCCCAGAGAACTCTGTCTGCCCCTGCACTCATCCACACACCCACCCACCCACCCATCCACT
>JAODKN010000016.1:16044658-16059641 GCA_026774425.1 Petrocephalus zakoni | reverse complement strand
GTGAGTGTTTGTTACACAGGATCTTCAGCATGGGAGTGTACCGCTAGTGCACTCTACAGATGACCATAGAGGGCAGGGTTAGAAGAGGCAACCTCCTTGTATCTTCCTGGCCTGCAGAGGTGAATGGAGCCAGCCACGGCTAGACTAACAGCTAAACAGGGAGACTCATCAGACAGAGGGCCCTTTTGGGCCCCTATGACCCAGGGCAACAGGACCTGGTTACTGCCGGTCCTGAATCCTTTTTCAATAATCTGTTATTTTACAATTGGTGGTTTTGAATCATATTCAGTTTTTGGTTTGGCATATTTTATTCATATTTATTGAATAAACATGCAAGTCACATTCTTTCTGTATGAAATCTAAACCCTTCTACCTCAGTATTGTGGGATTGGAGAAGTTTCTAGTAATCAAGGACATTATTTTTGTCCCAAGAGAGTAACCTACTAGCACGGTGCTTAACCTGCGTCCAGGACACTGCCCGTCTATAACTGTGCACAGTCATGTGTCACTTACTGACAGGGATACATTCTGAGAAATGTGTTGTTAGGGGATTTTGTCATTGTGTGAACATCATAGAATGTACTTACACACTATACTGTAGTACTGTACCATGGCGTACTTTTTACAGTTAACTTTTTTTTATATATAAGTAGAAAGAGTACACTCTAAAATAACTATTTAAAAGTACAGTACAGTCGTGGCCAAAAGTTTTGAGAATGACACAAATATTGATTTTCACAAAGTATGCTGTGTCAGTGTTTTTAGATCTTTTTGTCAGATGTTTATATGATGAAATGAATATAATTAACATAATTTCAAACGTTTCAAAGGCATTTATTGTCAGTTACATCAAAGACTTAATATTTGCAGTGTTGGTCCTTCGTTTTCAAGACCTCTGCAATTCGCCCTGGCATGGTGTCAATCAACTTCTGGGCCAAATACTAACCAATGGCGACTCATTCTTGCGTAATCAATCCTTTTAGTTTGTCAGAATTTGTGGGGTTTTGTTTGCCCACCTGCCTCTTGAGGATTGACCACAAGTTCTCCATGGGATTAAAGTATGTGGAATTTCCTAGCCATGGACCCAAAATTTCTATGTTTTGTTCCCCAAGCCACTTAGTTATCACTTTTGCCCTATGGCACGGTGCTCCTTCATGCTGGAAAGGCATTGTTCTTCACCAAGCTGTTCCTGGATGGTTGGGAGAAGTTGCTCTCGGAGGATAGTTCGATACCATTCTTTATTTATGGCTGTGTTCTCAGACAAAATTGTGCATGAGTCCACTCCCTTGGGTGAGAAGCAACCCCACATGAATGGCCTCAGGATGCTTAACTGTTGGCATGACACAGGACTGATGGTAGCGCTCACCTTTACTTCTCAGGACAATCCTTCTTCCAGATGCCCCAAACAATTGGAAAGTGGCTTCCTCAGAGAAATTGACTATGCCCCTGTCAGCAGTCCAATCCCTGTACTTTTTGAAGAATATCAGTCTGTTCTTGACGTTTTTCTTGGAGAGAAGTGGCTTCTTTGCTGTGTGTACAATGTTTTTGTTTACATAATTTGTAGATGACTGGCGTCTTTTCATTTTCCGCCTTTACATTAAAAGCGTTAATAAGAGAGACGCATTTCCCTCACCGCTTTCACCCTGCCGAACACGGAGCTCTCTGACCGAATGTCAGAGCAGTGAGATATCTGACACATTGTCTTTGGGATGGACTTGGATATGAGTAACCTTCTCCTGAGTCAGCTCCCCCACGCTGCTGCGGTACTCCACCCTGGCACACCGCAGGTTTGAGGGGGGGGTTGTTCTCAGTCAGGAAGATGAATAGAGACCAAAGCCCAGGTGAATGCCCACAGACAGTCAGCTGCCTCTGAGGTGCAGAGACGCCCCTTTGAAGTGCAGGCAGCAATCTGGTTTGCATTGCAGTTTCATCTGCTCCAATCAATGTCTCATCTGCGTTTCATTTTTCATTGGGGACAGAGGTTAAGAGACTAGCAGTAACCAGATGTTTATGTTTTTACTGCGTGTTCCCCCTGGACTTACAGCTACAGGTGGGCTTGGCCAGTGGGGATCCTGCATGATCAGAGCACCATGATGGACAGGTTGAGTGGACATTCCCTATTTTTCCTGAATTATAATGAATTTAGCTTGTGAATAATACAACCCCAAGTCTGAAAAAGTGGGGACAGTATAGAAAACGCAAATAAAAAAAGAAAGTAGTGGTTTCTAAATTTATTTGACTTGTATTACATTGAAAACAATACAACGGCACATTATTTAATGTGTTCCTCATGAATTTTATTGTTTTTTACAAAATAAGTTCTAACTTTTTCTGATTTGGGGTTGTATATATAGCTTGTGAATTATAATGAATAAGATGTGACAAGACCATTATTCACAGGTGGGATAAAATATTAAGCTGCAGTCAGCTAGAAATCAGGTATCCACCCTATTCTGGTACAAATAAGAAATGTAATATCTTCTTGTCGATCTTGAACACACTGTTGTGACATCTCACAGGCCTGGTCAGTCTGTGTGGCGTTCCTGCGGCTTTCCATTGGTTCCTCTACTGTCCAATCACCATGAGCCCTTACAGTGCTTGTTGTGTCAAAACTTTTTGCTAAAGTGCCTGCTTAAAATGGATGCTGGCGTTAAAAACTGTATTCTAATTCGACATTTGGCAAAGGTTTGTAAATAAAATACTTGTTTCTTAAGGAGATGTATGTACTGAGGGAAACAATCCGCACTTATTTCGGCTGGTATGCCTTGTCTTCATGTCATGGTGCTTCCGGGAATAAGTGTTTTGTGAACAGCCGGGGGTATGTGAGGTGAAACTTGCATGTATTGGGACGATGCCTGAGATTCACAGCAATGCCAGAAAAGTCTTTGTTATAGTAGCTAGAATAGATTCTGCATAGAATGAGCTTTATGTTCAACTCTGTTTTACCTGGTTTGCTAGGGTATATGCAACAAATACTCTAGTGAGTGGTCACTTAGCCGATTGTTCAGGTCTTACCCTGATCAACAATGCATGGTTAATTGATCGGTTTTAAGTCTAACTGACATTGAATATGTTTTATTTTTCAAACCCATTTGGTCGTAAGTAATCAATTTACTTCTTCCACATGAAAGGAACTCTTTCTGTACGGAAAACCTCACTATAGCTTGTTAAATGGGTCCGTAACTTAAAACCCCCTCTGTATGTTGTGATTAGAGCTTAGTCAACCCTATGAATTCTGGGAAATGGTGCTGCCTGGCCTGGGATGACACACCTGGCATTGTTCAGGTGTTTCCATTACCTTGCCTGAACACAATGCAGATGCCTCTCAAAAGATGTGTTTGCGTTTACTGCACTATAAACAAAGTGCAATTTGGCAGATGTAGTCATCGTTTTTATGGTTTGGTCAGGCGATGACTGCAGCTGTGCTTAATGGGCTGAGGGGCCAACGTGTCGAGATGGTTCACGCTTTATGAATAATACAGATTCCGATGAATAATTGTACGTTAGACTGACAGCATATTTACCTGGTAACAGGCTTAATTTGAATAATTATGTCTCACTATGGGTTGCACTGTAGCCACCACTAATGAGACATAGTGTCTATGGTTATCCCACCCCATTTGTGTGTCCAAAGTGCAGTTAAGTGAATGGGTGTCACAGTATTGTCCATTGTGTTAATGTTTGCCCTGAGACAGACTGGCGTCTCTGTCCCGGGGTTCCCTGGGACCGGTGCTGGCTCAATCTGTCCCACAGTGGAAAAGTGCTCTTGGAAGTTGGCCGGATGGCTAGATGTTTCCATCTAAGGATAATTAATCATTTGACAAGATATTCATTAGCTGTCATTGTCCAATGAGAATGCCCTGTGTTACAACGTGTTATGCAGATGCCGTTTTTGGTTTATTCTTAATTGGGTCAGCTCTGTTTAAGTACTTTTTGGTAACTCTTTATTTGAGTAACTCAGCTACGACTCAAGAACAAATCATGAACAAATATATTATCTGCATGAAGTACATGAACCGTTGACTGAGTAATGATGAACGAACATGGGATCATAACACTTTCTGGTTCACCCTTAGAACCCTATCCATTGTGGAGCATTTTTCTATGTTGGGTTCTAGGGCTTAATTAATGCATTAAGTCAGAGTGTACTACTACATCATTTGTGCCCCTTCAAGTAAAGTGTTACCCTTTTTAATAGTTACTAGGCTTTTTAGATGTAAGAGTCTGAGATCAGAGTTTGATTCCTTTCATTTTCCCTGTAAAAGATGTATAAGTAACTTGTTACAGAAACAACAATGCCTGATTATAACAACAGCTTTTATATATACTGAAACAAACACAAAATGTTCCAAATGTTTATGCTGACTGCAGTCTTAGAACATTCAGTGTGTTACAAATGTCTCAAAACAGAAATCTGTTGAATTTCTTGAATAAACACTGTTTTTCCAAAAACATCTTAAGAAACCATGAGTATTAATGTATAATACTTCCTTGAAAGTATTTTAACAACTCTCTCAGTTTCTGCCCCTGTTTTATTAGATGATGCCAGTACTGCCTCCTAGTGCTGTGGTTCTGAGGTGACCTACCACCTACCCTTATATATTTTCCTCTTCAAAATGCTCCATCAGTTCTCAGTAGGGTTCAGGTCAGAGGATGATGGCGACCAGACTGTGACTGGACCTCTTTTAATAGCATTCAATCAACAGTTCCCTTAGCACCATGTGATAGTGTATTGCCCCACACGAACATCATATCATTTCAAAAGGCTCCTCTTTTTATAAAAGGGCAGGGAATGTTCTGGTCAGAGCTTCACGTATGTTGCTGGTGTCAGCTTATCACCATTAGGGCCCTAAAGGGGCCCCTCGCTTCCTACTTTTCCTGCCAAAAAACATCACTCCACCACCACATTGTTGACGCCTCTGGTGGGAGTATGGTGACCATTGACCAGACATCAGAAAATACATCATACTTTAGATGTTATGTACATCAACCCATTGATCGCATTTCTATTTATAAAAATTGGAGTTTATTCACAACTGCCAGCGACTAGAGAATCCTGCATTGAAATGTTCTTCCAGGACACTATAGTAATTTCAAAAATCTTCTCACAGCTGTCCTTCTAATAAGATTAATTTCTTTGGCTGAAACTTTCCTTAGTGATTCTTTGTCTAATATACTTCATCTGGACTGAACTGCTCACAGTCTTCTTTTAAAAGTTCGATGATCTCTCTTAAATTTTTATACCAATAGTTTTCATGCCTTTTCTCAGGAATTCCACTATGTCATGTCAGCTGCAGAACCATCAGTTTTCCTTCCCATATTTAATGCTAACCGTAACTCACCTAACAAAGTGGAACAATACGTTAAGACGGATTCCCTTTAAACTAAATTACAACACTTACTGGGGTGATGCACTTATCTAAAAAGTCATAAAAATGTATAAATGACAAAAAGATCACAATTAGTCTGGTATTTTGCTGACAGGTTAACTGATATGTCACTAGTGTAATTGTAATGCAATGTAGGGATGTTGCAGGAATGGAGATGCAGACCAAGACTTGTATGGGAATCTGTTTAAGGATGTTTATCAGATGTGCAGTGTGTTTACCAACAAACATGGTATTTATGGCAGGGCTACCATTCAGGAACCACTTGCATTCAAGGACACTGCAGAAAGACACACAACTTGGCATAAGGAGTATAATCTTGACCCCTGAGCACTTGAAAAATGTAGCATAGTCTTGTGAGTCATATCTTTTCCCAGCATCTGGTCAGGTTTACATCTGGAGAAAGCCAGCGGATGCTATCGACCCACAGTGTCTGTTGATAATGGCAGCCATCTTGTGGGAGTCATTGTGTCTTAGGATGCTCTGCATGGTTGTATAACAGCCTAGGAATATGGGGCTGTTTTGCAGGAACAGGTGGTTCCTTTGATTTGACTATGTTCCCACATGACGTTCCCAATATTCCAAGATAATAAAGCCTCCTTACATACTGCAAAACAAAGACCGCCAGATAGCCTCCCCGATGACCGGTATGGATCTCATTGGGGGTCTTCTTTGACAGGTCAGAAGGGGAGTTTCTCCTGTGGTGGTCAAAGCACAGAGCACTGGTGGGTAGTGGGTTGCAAAGGCCCTGTGTTTGTGCTATGTTAAGGGATTGTAGGGGTCTGGGGAAACATCAGGCATGGGGTCATGTTGCACATGTCGTGTAGCTGCCTGCTAGCAGAGTGATTAAGATGTGCGAAGCTGACTGGCTGGTCAAAGCAAAAACCGAGTCCCAACTTGGCATCAACTTACCAAGTCAATCTGTAGACAGATATTCAGACACAAGGCCAGGGTGCAAGAGAAGGTTGGTGATCTGTCTATGATATGTCTAAAAATCTTTTAGGCTCTCACAGCAGAAACCTATTCTCTAATATAACAGGCAGCTAATATAGTCAGAATCCTTGATAAGTGCTGTAGCATTTCCTGCTGTATGAACACATGAGTTCTCATTCAGGATATTTTCCATCCATCTATCCATCCATCCATCTCGTCCTGTACAGAGAGAATATCTTTAATTTATTTAATTTAGTGTAAAATCCAGGTAAATGGGGTTATCAGTGAATCTGACTGTAAAGCATCTCTCTGGTAGACAGCAGGTGACATGGCAAGAGAGGCGTCTCTATCCTGATGTATCCAGATGTTTGATCTTTCGGGCTCACTGGAATGCAGTGCATTTTCCAGATGGCCCTGCTCGCCTTATATTGTGAGAGGCCTCACTGTCAGTTTACAGGCTTGTCGATTAGTCCTGGGGGAAGTGAGATTAGTGAAAAGGGGATTTGAAGGTGTGAAATTGGGGGTGGTGTGTTTCTGATGGCTAACAGTCCTCCCTCTTCCAGATTTGCTCCCGGCTTTGCCCTTTGGTAGAGACCTGTCAGCAATAGCATGGATGTTCCTTTGGTGAAGGTCCATTCAAATCTATCGTCTAACTGCTGATGGTGTCAGAATTTTGTTCCAGGTTCGTCCTTGTTCTGTCTTCTGAAGGTGGTTTTTGCAGTGTATATTATTTCTGGGGTGACAGAACAATTTTTACAGCTCAGTCGTTTTTTCCTTTCACCGCCAAGCACAGACTACCACATTCTGGCCTGTTACGTTAGGTCACAGGTGGCTGTGGTGGGAGCTTGAGGTCTTTCACCATGAAAGTGCCATTTGCTTGTCCTGTTTAGTAGCAATAATTTGTTTATCATTAGACAATGTACACACATTGAAAAGAAACATCCGGGGTTCCACATCTCCACAGCATACGTTTCGTGTTACAGCTTCTCCTCGCCTGTGGTGATTTCTTGAACAAAAATGTGTGGCTCAACATTATAATTTATGATAAAAAACAGATAATATTCCATGCTGGATCTTCAGGCAATCCATCCCAAGTCAAAGTAATGAAAAATGAATACACAAAAACAATAGAAGAATCAAACCAAAACATCTCTGCAGGAACTGTGCCCTGGTTTGGTCTTATTTTATATCTCACGCTTCTATATCCAAATCACTGCTTGGCCAAACTTTTGGTTCTCTGTCCCTCCTACCTGGCCTTCTGCTCCGAGAATTATGCACCCAGGGACAGGATGCTGTCTCTGCCTCGCCCTCAGCACTCACCCTCTGGCATCTGCTCCAAGTCACGTTTATTTTATACCTTTCTGCTTGAGAGGTGGGAAAACTTTGGGCAAACAGCTGAGCCATGGCGATGCACTGAATCCAAACCAGAAAGCTGACATACCTGCTCTTTCATATCTTTTCACACATTGATGGGGCTTTGAGGTCAGTGTGCATTTTTCAGTGTTAGGAATTCCATTATGACCTGGTAAACTTATCCTTTATCCCTTACTTTTGTCATTCATTGCTAAGAGTTTTTTTGGAATTGGAATTGGAGCTCTGTATCTATTAAAATATCTTGATAATCCTATAATATTCACCATGGCTGACAAATAGCCTCATCTTTCTCAAGAGTGTTTCTATTGATTCACAGGACAACAGCAGTATACAGTATAGGATTCCAGCTTTTGTGGTAACGATTCTAATTTATGCCTGGATCGGCATTTAATCGCCAGGTCTGAGATTTCCTCAGTTCTTTAAAAAGACATAGAGGCATCCATCTCTAACAGAGTGGCTGTGCTTTAATGAATGATAATCCTGATCAATCCTGGACATTACGATTAAATAGAAAAGGCTGATTTCTACTGTCTTAAAAATGCAAACGGGGCTCCTCAATGTTTCGTACGTCTTTTGAAGGTTTGTAGCATCACACACATGGATTTAAGTTAATCTGATCAGTATGGAGGTATAAAAGTTTATAGTGAAAAGGTTCTATCTGTTGTTCTGGTTGTCTGATTTTTATGAGGATGTTTTTGGTCTTATTTTTAACTGCACCACACATTCCAGTGCAGCTGTGCTTTATTTCGTTTGGCCCCGAAAAACTAGAATCACTCAGCTGAACAGAAATTGCACTCAGTTAAGTCTGAATAATGTATCTATTAATACTATAAATTAATACCAAGGCAGATGTTGGGAATTTAATTTCTTTGCCAGTATCTAACAGGACCAGGATTTAAACAAATGACATGACCTGGGCTCTTGTACTGCACTAAAGTAATAGGCCATTGTTTTAATAATCTTTTTCATTTTTGTTATTTTTGTATTATTTGTGTTATAATTGGTAGATGTATCTATATTTGATGACTGCTGCTGTGTCTAACACTGAAAATTGGTCCCTAGCCTGCAGTTAATCACTGTCAGAAGGAGCTTGTTTCCTGTTGGATAGTGAACTTGTGTGACTCCCAGCAGGATGTGCAGCCTTCCCTCGATGCCCCTGAGAGCTCTCCGCAAGTGCCGCAAATAAGCAAGGACGGCGTTCTTCCCAATAGGAACTGAAGTCGAGACCCTCCCTCTGCAATTACACCACCGCCCTTTCCCAGCAGGGCCCAGGTAATGCCAGGGTCCAGGAGTCAAACCTCTGCTTGATCCATCTGCAATCATTCCAGCGTTTTACAGCTGCGTCTGTCAGAGCTAATAGGGCCCCGGAGTATGTAACCTTTGACCCCGGTCGCAACCCCGGCCAGTGAAATACTCCATCCCACTTAGCCTGTGTTTCGACACAGCGGCCGGGACTTCCTGATTGGGGAGCGAGACGGGCGAGATCTTCAGTGTTGCTGTTTTTCAGTGTTTTCAAAATACTGGGTTAGAGGGACTTTTTTTAGATTGGTATTAATTTGTTAGATTATTCTTCTAGGTTTCCAAAACCAATGGAAAAGCTGCTAAAAAGGGTATATGAAAGATTCACACACACTATATTGCCAAAGGTATTGGCACCCCTCTAAATCCCTGAATTCAGGTGTTCCAATCACTTCCATTGCTACAGGTGTATAGAATGAAGCACCTAGGCATGCAGACTGCTTCTACAAACATTTGTGAAAGAATGGGTCAGTGAATTCAAATGTGGTACCGTGATATGATGCAACCTGTGTAATACATCCCTTTGTGAAATTTCCTCGCTACTGAATATTCCACAATCAATTGTTAGTGATATTATACCAAAGTGCAAGCAATTGGGATCAACAGCAACTCAGCCACAAAGTGGTAGGCCATGTAAAATCACAGAGCGCGGACAGGACATGCTGAGGTGTACAGTGTGCAGAAGTCGCCAACTTTGAATCGCCAATAGCCACAGACCTCCAAACTTTGTGTGGCATTCACATTAGCTCAAGAACAGTGCATAGGGAGCTTAATGGAATGGGTTTCCATGGCCAAGCAGCTGTATCCAAACCTTACATCACCAAGTGCAATGCAAAGCATCGGATGTAAACCACAGTGGTGTAAAGCATACCACCACTGGACTCTAGAGCAGTGGAGACGTGTCGTCTAGAGTAACGAATCACGCTTCTCTGTCTAGCAATCCGACTGCAAGTCTGGGTTTGGCAGTTACCAGGAGAACAGTACTTTCCTGACTGCATTGTGCCAAGTTGTGCCAAAATTTGGTAGAGGGGGGATTATGGTATGGTTGTTTTTCAGGGGTCAGGCTTGTCCCCTTAGTTCCAGTGAAAGGAACTCTTAATGCTTCAACATACAAAGCCATTTTGGACAATTTCATGCTCCCAACTTTGTGGGAGCAGTTTGGGGATGGCCCCTTCCTGTTCCAATATGACTGCGCACCAGTGCACAAAGCAAGGTCTATAAAGACATGGATGAGAGAGTTTTGTGTGGAGGAACTTGACTGGCCAGCACAGAGCCCTGACCTCAACCAATAGAACACCTTTGGAATGTATTCGGGTGGAGACTACGAGCCAGGCCTTCTCGTCCAACATCATGGGATACCATCAAAGTTGTGTGTAAAGGCGTCCCAATACTTTTGCCAATATAGTGTGTGTGTGTGTGTGTGTGTGTACATATATATACACATATATATATATATATATAAGGTCTGTAAAGTGTTTTGTTGTTGTTCCCAAACAAGCCATTAATATTAATATTTTTACTATTTTAAAGATATTCTAATATCAGTATTTTCAAATGTTTCTATTTTTTTAATATTAGTAACTATAGTGTCAAAAGTAGGTTTTTATTTGATGTATTGCTGTTTACCTATGTTGCTTTCTTGTCGTTTTTATACAAGCCTGTATGTTTCCTTCATTTACAAGTGAATCTTTTTCCTGGACTATTCCAAAGGAACCACAACAGAGCCCTGAGTTTGGAGTGAAAACCATCATCGCTGTTTCTAACCCCCACCTGAGCCACCTGCCACAGTTCCCTGCTGAATTCCCATGTTGTTGTTTCCTTCTCTAAATGAAGTGGACTAACTTGTGTGCGAAAGGCCTCGATGTTCATTTGCATTAAATTGTTTAAGCCTGTGTGTATTACCTGGTTCTTTAGATTATGGTTACCCTGAGAATAATCATACACACTCTCTAATCTGCCCTTGTTGCTCCATTCATGAAACAGTATTAAAACTTAAACCCTGCTCTAAAAAAGGTTATCAGATATTTAGTTGTTGGCTAATGGAGCCACAGGGGAGTTCAGGAGTGTGACAGACTGGGCAGCGATGTGTCTCGTAACTCTGACAAAATTCCACAGGATTTATACACAGTTCTATGATCCTATGATTCCTCTCACTTAGTTTTACCGGAACAGGACCAAAGGTCGTACAAAGAACCTGCTTTGAGTTACCCAGTAAAATAAGACCTCTGAATTTACTGCACATTGAACACAAACTGATAACACATTTCCACTAGTGAAGAGAAGGCACCCTCGCCTTTTTCTTTTCTTTTTTTTTTTTTTTGCTCTGCTGAAATTTTCTGCCGTAAATGGTAATTCTCATCTGGCATCCATGCCATTTCTCAGGACCTGCCCCTAGAGCCGGTTTGGGTGATTTATCCGTACCTGTAGAGGGAATTATAACTTTGCTTCTTGGAAAGCTGCGCTTTGCAGGACAACCTTATTTACCTTGGAGAGGATCTAGACTCCCGTTGACTTTGCTTTCTCACACGTCAGTCGCAGAACACAAAGAGCCGTGTTCCCCAGCTAAAGTCAGATTTCCTTTCATATATGCTTTCATTTTCACTCGGCATTTGACTACAGTTTTACTCCCATGTTGGGAAATAGCGAGAACGTTAGGGGAAAAGTTGATTTTGGACAGGCAATTTGCAGCAAGGAGGTCCCCCTCGGTCTCGTGCATGATGCGTGAAGTGACCCTCCCGAGCCCGGGAGAATGTTTATGGGTGCAGTGCAGGGCCCGTGGGCCTGGTGACCATGGCCGGGCCTTTGCTAAAGGATACTGCGCCACTTTTGTCTAGCTCTGGGTCTCCTTGCTGAGCTCCATTGCAGGTGGCAGCCAGAGCCAGACCCTCCCTGCCAAAGGGCTTGCTGGACAGTGTCACTGCGGTGTTTGCGATGCAGCCACTGGCCTCACTGCTGCACTTAGCACTCCGCTGGGGCTCAGGGTCCCCAGTAATCAAATCACATGCTGCAGGTATGAAATCCACGCTCATCTTATGCGAGGTCGCGGGGGGGTCCAGAGCCTATGCCAGAGGCTACAGGTGCAAGGCAGGGAATAACCCAGGATGGGGCGCCAGCCCATCTCAGGGCACGTTCTCATACCAATCAGTGACACATGCACACCGACGGGCAATTCTGTAATTCCAATTAACCTCGGCATGTTTTTGTACTGTGGGGGGAAACCAGAGTAACTAGAGGAAATCCCATAATGACACGGAGAGAAAATACAAACTCCATACACATGGAGCCATGGTAGAAACTCAAACCCTGGTCCCAGAGATGTGAGGCAACAGTGCTGACCATGCTATACCCCCTTTGTAAATATCATGTACATCTAATTGTTAGGCCTGTCCAGAAATGAAATAAGGTTGGGTTGGGCTGAAGATGTATTTTTGATGGAACGCTCACCTGTAGATCTGATCCAGGGCCTAATTGCAGTCGGCTGTAAAAGGCCTTTCTGCTACCCAGGAGGGGGTTATTTCTTCTTGCTGGAGAAGGTTGGGAGCTGATAAGGGGTCTTTGAGGTCTTTTTTGTAGTTTTTACATGTTTTTTGTATGTTCACCAGGATGGACAATAAATCGTTGGGTTTTGCACACCACCACTGTCTCGGGTCTGGCTACTCGGTCAGTGTCTCGCACTGCCAGATATAGCAGCTTGTTAAAACTCAAACATGAGACATTTACCCCAGTAAAAGGGGTCTAGTGTAATGCCCACGTCAGCCACTAGCTGCAGCACCAGCCCGGAGACAGTGCGGCTAGAGCCAGACTCCCAGTGAGCTGAGAGACTCAACAGGCAAGTAAGTGGTGCATCACTGGACTCAGATCAGTAACAGTCGCCGAGACACTCCCAACACCACAAAACAAAACCAACACCTCGAAGTTCCGTACTTGTGGTACTTTTCTGACGTATCTGGTGCAATGGAAGAGCACTCATACTTTCCTCATCTGGCTTTAGCAATCAAAGTGTTAAAACAACACCCCTTTTTGTATTAAATGTATTGCGCATTACAGAATGGTGAGCCACTTGTGTTACTGCCATGGAGTAACACCCGCCTGGATGATGCAACGGCAGCCATTCTGCACCAGTATACTTAACACACAGTAGCTAAGGTGGTGAAGGGGCAGGGGAGGATTTACCTCGGCTTTACGGCGCATCCGAAGGACAGTTTCATGTTTACAGCACGGTCTCCATCACTGCACTGGGATCGACACAGACCACAGGATGGGTCAACCTGTTAGCTACACTAGCACCTCTTCCAGAAGCAAACCAGCTTCCCCAGTTGGTCTCCCATCCAAGTACTGACCAGGTCCAAGCCTGCTCTGAGCTGCAGATGGTTTGGCTGCTGATAGTTATGATGTCCATACTGGTGTTGGCTCCTTAAGGTCCAATGAATCCCTGGCACTAAGAACAGATTAATGAAGATGGCAACTTAGACCCCTTCCACTAGCACTCATCCACACAACAGCAGGAACAAAAAATATTTAACTAAAAAACATCCAAATACAAGCATTTTTCGCTGCGTTGTTGAACACGCTCAAAGTTAATATCAGTGGAATTCCCCCATTTGTGGTACGTCTCTTAATTTCATTTATACATTTGCCAGAAGACTTGTCGGGAGAGTTAGTATTTACCGCAGACGATGTCACGGGTACGTCTTCAG
This sequence comes from Petrocephalus zakoni, assembly GCA_026774425.1. Classification (NCBI taxonomy): domain Eukaryota; kingdom Metazoa; phylum Chordata; class Actinopteri; order Osteoglossiformes; family Mormyridae; genus Petrocephalus; species Petrocephalus zakoni. The sequence continues at coordinate 16,045,951 of JAODKN010000016.1, read as the reverse complement.
ACTCATGATGTCATCATTCCAGAGTGATTCCTCATTTTGAGGCAGCATTTTGAACTTGTTCTTTCACCAAAAGCCCCTCACACCACTTGTAAGTAATTACTTCTTGCCCACAAATCCCCAAAAACACCGGGCGGCTTTCCTGAAGTCCGATACGGATCAGCACCCTGCTCTCTGCCAAGGCTCTCGGGAGACACAGACCTTGGTTATTCTGCACTAGCCCAGTTAGTTAGAAATGGCTTTTTCTTTAAACACAAGTGAGTGTTTTTTTGGTCGTATCTGCTTAGGATTGCTGCCCTTTCACTCTTTCTCTATCCGCTTTACCAGACAAGGTTAAACATTCAGCCCAGCTCCTTTAAAACAAAGGCTTTGGTACAAAGTTCCTCTTCATGGTCATAATCACAGTTACATCATTGGGAGGGGGACAATGCCGCTTCCTGACTCCTGAAAGGAAATCCTGGCGAGATTGCGGCTGAATGCGGCGGGATTCACTTTCTTAATGGACGAGTTGCTATTCATCCAGTGGGAGTCGCGGCGCATCGCTTACCGCCGCGGTAAGGAGGTCGCAGGCTCCGCTGGGGTGGCAGCTGCTGTTTTGTTCGCGGGTGGGGGGATGGGGGGGCCTTTCCGCTGATAGCATCGACGCTGCCGAAAGGTGACCTGTACCCCCCCCCCCCAGCCCAGATGGAGACCCCCCTGTCCTGCACAGTGCTGTTACTCTAACCGGCAGGCCTGCTTTCCCCCACCTTACCCCTTCTGGTGCCCCCTGGCCAGTTGGACCATTGGCATGGAAACAGTTTAACGGCAGTGGCAGCGCTGTGGTCGAGGTCGAGAGCGTCAACAGGAGAGAGAGGCGTCTTGCTGGCATCTTCGAGGGACGGCCTTGCATTTAGCTTGAGGAGAGATGCCTGCTTACTTGAAAATGCAGTCAGCACAATCTGGCAACAGCAGGTATGACCGGAAACAGAGCCGGTGTAGAAATTTTAGCCATTTTTAGGAAACGAAGGTAATTTTGCTCTGATTTAAAAAATTTAAACATTACTGCTTATAAAAGATTCATAAAAGGACCCTACGTGTTGTACCTATTTTTTTAAATAATAATGTTCATAATTATTTATAATATCAATAATAACAGGCCAGGATGCCATCTTTTACAGTAAAGGTCCTGTACTATCTGTTTTTTAATTGCACATATACCACACCCTATTCATAATTATTTGTATTATTATTATTTGTTAATATTTTCCCTTTTGTTAGCAGCACATTTCCCGGTTTGCACTCTGTGCTCTCTCACCT
>JAODKN010000016.1:16009914-16035009 GCA_026774425.1 Petrocephalus zakoni | reverse complement strand
TTATAGTTTCTGCTTTAATAAAGTAAAAAAATAGCAGTATTATTGTTGTTGTTTTGTGGTTTTTTTTGTTAATAATATTACTGTATGTTGTTAATGACATAGAAAGACATTAGTGCCAGTTACAGTACTTTTGCTGTTGATTTGGGCATTCTATTGTGTAATATTTGCCATCATGCTGAGCTGTGGGTCTGCAGGAGGTACAGTAATGGCACAGGGCTCGGTCTGGGTGATCCACTGCATTACCATGATTACGGATCACCAACCCTGTGCATACAGATGACTCATGGTAATGAATCCCAGCTGACCGTGATTGAACTGTTCACATTGTTACACTTTAAATTCAGACAGACCCTTTGGAAAAGATGTGAGGGTTTCCCAGGGAAAATGATGCAATACAGGTGGCTTGGCTAAGATTCTCCTTGTTTTTTCTTTGTGTTTTTCTTCATTAAGGGCTTTTGCGTGTAGTTATTAAAGATAAAAATTGTTCATGTAAAAGCCGTGCCCAGTTCCTCTCTCCTTTTTTTCTAGATCTTTCAGAAGACAGCAGTCTGCTGCATATATTAATCTGGCTAGTCTGTTAAGCCCATGCCTCATCTGTGCTGTGAGATACGTTTCAGTGAAAAGCCCGGTCACCTGCTGCAATGATGCTTTCCGAGACATACCTAGTGAGATATTTCCTCTCATGGTCAGATTAAATTCCTTTGGTCACTCACACAGCATCCAGATTTCAGGACAATGCGTTTTCACTGCACAAATAGTTCTATCACTGGGCAAGTAGAATCTGTTTTACGAAAATACAAGTAAAAAGGTTCCAAGTTTTTTTTACATCAGCTTATTTTCCTGGGGGCAGTATGATGGTGCAGTGGTCAGCACTGTCGCCTCACACCTCTGGGACCAGGGACATGGATCCATGTGTGTGGAGCTTGCATGCTCTCCCTGTGTCGTCGTGGTTACAGAAAACAGATGGATGGACGGATTGATTATTTTCCAGGTAAAATATCTTCAAAGGAAGGCCCTTTCTGTAGTAAAAGCACCTCACCTTTCATTAGTGAGCTTGTGTTCCCAGTACAGTGACAGATCATCGTTAACGGGCCTCCTGACAGCCTTGCATGCTTTCCTCCACTGGACGAAGCTGTAAGCTTTCATTGATTCTTCCGCTTGATTCTCCCAATCTATCATCTTGCCTTCTTTTCACTCCTTTAATATTTCAGATGACACCAAAAAGCCAGGAACCCACTCACTAGGGCTGGGAAACCGCTCCCTAAGAGGCGCTTTCATCTCTCCCGCCTGCCTGCCTGACGTTTGGGAAACGTGTTGGCGGTACAGAGCGGCGTGAGGTCACTCCACCCCGCCGCCCCTTTGCCCAGCAGATGCGGTGCCTCCCCTCACCATCATGACAACAGGGGCCTCCAAGCCTGTCTTCTCACGCCCCTCTCCGCCCCATCCCGAAAGCTTTCATCACTCCTATCGGGCTGCTGGAGACGTTCCCCACGCAGCACAAGTGCCTCTTCCTGCCAAAGTGAAAAAGGAGGTCATTCACTGAGCTCCAGGTGAGCCTAGTATCGCCCGCTGCCATCATATAAGAATTTCAAATATGAAATGAAACCTGCTTTATGTTTTTTTGATTCCCCAGCTTAACACATTTCTGCACATTTTTACACTTGCAGAATGACATTTTGCAGCATGTGAGTAGAGTTTTTTACAAATAAATTACTTAATAGCCTTTGTTTGAACAATTCAATGAATAAAACCTGGTATTGATTAATAATATTATATTTAGATTTGATGGTATCTGTTCTTACTTGTTATTAACATCCCAAAACAGGGTGCACCCTGAGACACCCTGCATGCTCACAGTTCTTTAACCAGACGATTTTGACTGATTTTGAAAAGTTTGATTTTGACTGTTACTGTTTCCAGCAAGCACACACCTGAGTACATGCGTATCATTAAAAAGACCGAAGGTGCTTGTCAGCTTGATAACTTCATAAGTATGACTGGCTAATAAATGACATGACTGCTCCAGTTCCCTCTAGGGATATCTGTGCTAAGGATGGTTGAGCTGCTTCACAGGCACAAGTTATGGAAATCTGTCAAATTCCTTCTCCCAGCACTTTGAAAATGTCCAGAGGATTATTCCAGGTATCTATGTTATCCCATGCAGGTCAGCTGTCTCACTAACTAATGGGTTCATCCTCATTGTTTACACAAAAGTAGAAAACGAGTTTTCTGCTGTGAACTTGTGTGACATACATTTCAACATCAACATTTCAACATCTGTCTGAAAGTTTTTCACGCGGCCCTTTTATGATCCTGAGGTCATTCACCAGTGTCACTGAGGCATACCACTGTCACGGGCTTAAAGACTCACTTGGCTTATTCTTGCCCTGAGCTTGACTAGAAAAATGGGCTACAAGATATGTAAAGTAGAGGTCTCGGAATTAACAACAAGGGGAGCGCAGGGTTTAGAGTTAGACTCAAATTGTTGGTCGTGGTGAGTAGGTGAGACTGCAGGTACTGAAACGGCTGTTTATGAACATTATACAGAAGAATGCACAACTTACAGACAACTCGTACTTACATATTGACTGTCATAAAGCCTCTTATATCAAAATTCAGGTTAAGTACAATGGTTCTTAATAATGAACGTGGTCATTAGTTTGTGATGCTCGTGAAAACATTGCATGGCCTTAGCAGTTTGTCATCTTGAGGTACAGTACAATACTGTATGTAGTCACTTTTATCATTACTATATTATTATTATTATGACCTGTATTATTATTCTTCTGACATACCTACAAATTCGACTTAAAGACAGACTTAGGAAATTAGGAAATGGATCTTCATAACATGGGGACTGCTTCTGAATTCTGTTCTGAATTCATCCATAAAAACTCAATTTAGACGATAAAGATGTAATTCACTGATCAGAAGTTTGATGACCCCTGATGAACATGGCCGCCAGACAAAGGAGGGTCAGCACATCAGACCCTTACATCACAGGGGTGATGTAGCCCATATTAATGACCATCGCAAGTGTATGTAATGAACATAAAACAGCAGCAGAGACTATCTGTAGCTAATAACAGACAGAATAGTCACACAGGTCAAAATAGTCAGGTCAGGTAAAGTCAGGATTTATTTATATAACACATTTACAAACAGCCCCAGATCAAAGTATTGCATAATTTGACAAAATCAGAAACATGTCAAATAGAAAAAGAAAAAAGGTAACAAAAAAACAAATCTGATGCAGAAATGTATAGAATGGACAAAATATAAATATTATATTCCTTCTATAAATAAATATTATATAAATAAAAATTATATACATATTATTTAAATGATGGTCATCAAAGTACAAGTGGTCTTACTTCAGTGGAATTAGCATTAAGGAGCACTCGCCAGCACCAAAGGCATTTAGCTAAACAAACGCAAATGCTGATCACTGCAGTAATGGGGGATGGATACTGGCGGTGAAGGCAGACAGCGCCTGTTAAAGCAGGCCAGCTCGGCTTGTGAAGGCTGCTTGAAGCTACATACGATTTATGCTGATGATGAGCAGTACTGATAGCTCAGGCTTTGGGCACTGCGGAGAAGCACACAGAACTACCTCCGGTTGATCGCTGACTGGACGCGTACCATATTCTACAGCTGCCAGGGACTTTTTGGATACTTCTTATCCAACTTATTGGAAAGCTGAACAGAACATTTTATGATCTACTAACAATGGCAACAAATCTTGTGTAGAATGAGCCAGGAGCAAACTATGTAGGAGGTGGAGGATCCAGCCTCCACAGGCTGTTTGCTTGGTAAAAGCTTAGGCACACAATGCCCAAATGGAGAGCTAGGGTTAAGCAACTTGTTGAACATATTAAAGAACTAGCAAGCTAAGTTCACATTCCACCATCAATTACCAATTATCACTAAAGTGGCAAAATGCTGGTATATAAAGACTAGAATGATGACAAACTCTAAATGTGCCCACCAAATCTTCCTGACAGAAAGTACGCAGGACAGCTAGTCCAGGACAGCTAGTGACTGATCATTAGCTCAGTAACCATAAGTAACCCAATGACTAAGATCCTTTTAAACTAACTGTGCTGTCAAGATTTTTCCTATTCCTATTATGTTATGAATCCATTTTGGTAGCCTGGTACGTTTTCCTACCTGTGGAAGACCTCCACCCACAGCCTTTTTCTCCTTTGGCTCCTCTCAGTGTCTGGAAGTCCCTCTAAGGGAGTGACAGTGACGCTGAGCTCAGATCTGATCAGGAAATTATGGAGCAGAAATGAATATGCAGGTGGGTAATGAGGACAGGCCGCAACGCAGATAGCTAATGAGGACAATACTGCAATGTAGGTGGGAAATGAGGGCAATGCCGCAATGTGGATGGGAAATGAGGGCAATGCTGCAATGTGGATGGGAAATGAGGACAATACTGCAGTGTGGATGGGAAATGAGGGCAATGCCGCAATGTGGATGGGAAATGAGGGCAATGCTGCAATGTGGATGGGAAATGAGGGCAATGCTGCAATGTGGATGGGAAATTAGCCCTCTACCGCACACAATTTGATGGTACATGGTAAAAATTATTCCACATCACTTCTTGGTTAATTTTGGGACATTTTATTGATGAAATATATTTTTTGTTTTTCTTGGACCCCCCCCCCCTCTCCAAAATATTTTTTGTTGCCTAAGGGCAAAGTTGTACAACATTGATACAAAACCACAGAGAAAATTGTCTTCATAAATCATAATACAATGCTCAGAGAGCAATGCAAAGTAACAAAATCTTTACACAGATTAACAAATCATTAAACAAAGTTTAAGAAACATTTCAAACATATTTACAAATTTGCAGTAGTGCATCATGTTTGTGTGATTTATAAGAGGCCGATTCTTGAATAGCTCATCGTAGTCAGCCATATCTCTTGTGGGCTGATGACTGTTGTCATACAAATGAGTTCAATAACAACCAAAGAACCTATTTTCACTTCTGCTCAAACCTTACTCTGCATTCCACTCCTCCTCACTGTCACTGCAGTCTATCTCACTGTCCTCACTGTCTGATGAGATATCCCTAACATGCTGATCCTAAGTTTTACTCCCATAGAAAAATTTTGTGTCCATTTTCTGTTAAAATGTGTTAAAACGAGGCAAAATTAAATGAAAAAACATTGTGTTTACAATGTGCAAAAGTACATGCAATAATATACAAATGTCACAGTCTGCATCCTGTTCCCCTTGTCAGATATTGTTCATGTTTCTAGTGGCTTGCGTTACCCAGTCCAGGTGACGACACCGCCGAGCCCCCGTCCAATCCGAATGAAGACGCTGCGGCGCCGCCTGCTCCCGTGCTGCCAACTTCCGCATTTCACGCCCCTGTGCCGCCGGTTCCAGTCCCCGCTCCGGCGCCATCGCTGCCGGTTCCAGTCCCCGCTCCAGCGCCAGCACTCCCGTCCAGTCCGGATAATGACGCTGCGGGGCCGCCTGTTCCCGTGCGGCCGGCGCCGCCGCCAGCTCCGGTCCCGAAGATTCACGCTCTTGTGCTGCCGGCTTCCGCGCTTCACGCTCTTGTGCTGCCGGCTTCTGTGCTTCCCGCTCAGGCACCATCTCCACCGGTTCCAGTCCCCGCTCCGGCGCCATCGCCGCCGGTTCCTGTCCCGGAGGCTCCTGTTCCCGTGCGGCCGGCGCCACTGCCAGTTCCTGTCCTGGTCCCGGAGGTTCATGCTCCTGTCCCGCCGGCACATCTGCCCATCCCACTTCGTCCGGTCCAGGTGAGACTGCCGCGGCGATCCAGCCCGATCCAGGTACAGACCATTGCCTTCCCGACTGGCCTGGGTGAGAGGAAGACTGCGCCCAGCGCGCCCCCAGAGGCATCTTCCGTTGTGCCAGGTGTGCTCCCTGACGCCGCCCTCCAGCCCAGTGCAGAGGGCTATGCCACCGCTACTGGTGCGCCCCCAGAGGCATCACCTGCGGCGCCCGGTGTGCTCCTGGAGGCCCCTTCCACGTCCAGTGTGTGTCAGTCCAGTCCGGGTGAAGTCGCCGCCGCACTTCCATCTAGTCCGGCTCCTGCTCCGGTCCCGGTGGCTCCTGTTCCGGACCCGCCGGCGCCTCCCGTTCTGTTGTCGGCTACTCCTGTGTTGCCGGCCCCTCCTGGGTTGCCTGCGCCCTGCCTGCTGCCAGAGATTGCCGGTGTGCCCTGGGCCGGCCCAAGTGTGGACACCGCGGCGCTGCCAGCCATGGCGCCTCCAGTTCCTGATCCTGATCCGGCTCCTCCTGCTTAGGTAGTGCCTGTTCCTGAGTTTTTCCGTCCGGTGTTCAAAGAGACGGCTCCAAGGCCAGTCCCAGCCGCCCCCAGGGTTCCTGCTTTGGGTCCCGGGGGTCCTGTTTTGGTGGTGTCCACCGGACCCTGCCTGTCGCTCAGCGTGCCTGGCATGCCCCCAGAGGCGTCGCTCCTTGATGTCCCGTCTGCGCCCAGTGCGCTCCTTGATGTCCCGTCTGCGCCCCGTGTGCACCCGGAGGCACCGCCCGCGCCCCGTGCGCGCCCGGAGGCACCGCCCTCGCACCCGGAGGTGCCGCCTGCGCACTCGGAGGCGCCCCCAGGTACGTCGTCTCCGCCCAGTGTGCTCCCCAGCGTCCCTTCCGCGCCCGGTGCACTCCAGGCTAGGACAGGTGCGCGCACCGCCACGCTCCACAACGGTCGTCCAGTCCGCGGCCAGCGAGCCCTCCGTTGTCCAGTCCGCGCCCAGCGCGCCCTCCAACGTCCAGTCCGCGCCTACCGCACTCCCCTACGGTCCGGGTAGAGGCATCGCTGCGCCTGGGGAAATCGAGGGAAGCCGCCCGGTTCCTGGTCGCCGAGCTCTTTTACGGGTTCACCTGAGCCCGCCTCGTCACCCATCCCATCGCCCATTCCCACCTCTTGGCCTGACGTGGGCTCGGGGCCCCGACCGGATCCTCTACAGGTCCCCTCCCTGGGGGAAGGAGACCCTAACGAAGATCCCCAGGAGGACCTCGCCTGGGACCCGGTGGGGTTAACCCTGGGTTCCGGGGCATGGCTTGGGCACCTCGGCCCAGAGGGGAGACACCCATGCTACCAACCCCAGAGTGGTTCCCGTCCCCAGCAGACAGGCAAGAGGAGGAGAGCCAGGGTCTCCGTCTCCCGCTGAGGATGGCGGGGGCATGCCCGGAGGACCAGACTCTGGTCCAGGAAAGGGCTTGCACCCTGTTCTCGCTCTCCAGGTCTTGCCGCCCCTGTGGCGCCCGCTGTTCATGCAGTCCCCGCAACGCCCGCTGCTCCTAGGACCGCTACACAGCCCTCGGCCCCAGGCGGCACGGGGACCGGCAGACTCCGAGTGCCTGGTCCTGTGGGAACTCCGAAGCCCAGAGGGCGCCAGTTACCTGCGGAGCGATTAGGCGTCCCAGGGCCCTTCCTTGACCCCAAGACGCCGCTCCTGCCCCCTTGTCCTTTTGCACTCCAGTTTTCCCCTGTGTCCGTCCTGTCGACTTCCCTGTCTCTGTGCGCCCTGGGTTTGGTTTCCCTGTCCTTGTCATCCCTGTATATGCTCCTTTGTTTGTTCCGCTGTGTCCTTTGTCCTTCTCTCGTCTGGCCCTTCTGTTTCCCCTAGCCTAACTTGTACCTTGTTGGCTTTGGCCATTTTTGCGTCCCTGTTTTCCCGTTGTTCCTGAGGTCCTGTCTTGCTGGTGGGTCTCTGGTCATGTTTGGTTAGTTTCCTCAGGTTCGTTCTCATTGTGTCTTCCCTGGGTCATCCATTGTCTCAGTCTGCCTGTTTTGTGCTTTTGTCTTGTTTCCAGTGTCCCGTGTTTCTCATTTAGTCTTTTGTCTTCTAGGTCTCGTGTCCTGGCCCCGTGTCCCCGTCCTGTCTCCGGTCCCCTGGGCCCCTCCCTGGGGGTTTGCCGTGCCCGGAGGGCATGCCTTTGGGGGGGGGGCTATGTCACGCCCAGCCCCGCCCATCGTGTCTGCTTCCCAGTGTTTCCCTCAGGCGGGGCTTAATTAGCCTCACCTGATCCTCGTTGTGCTTGCCTGATGTCAATCCCCTTGTTTACCTAGCACACCTGCCTGGTGTTTCCTCCTTGATGTCCTACCCTATTTAGTCAGTCTGCGTCCTGTTCCCCTTGTCAGATATTGTTCATGTTTCTAGTGGCTTGCGTTACCCGTCTCCCCTGTTTCTAATGAATAAATGCCCCTGCGAAGGGCTTTATAACCCACAGCCTGCATCATGGGTCGTTCCTCCCGCCGCAAGCATGACAACTAACACACTGTCAACAAAGCCTCTTAAAATCTACCCCTTATCACAGAACGTTGCCCTTTGGCAACGAAAAGATAAGCTATATTTTTAGAACATGCAAAATAAAAAATAAATAAATGTAACCTGAAAAAAGGCTTCTCTACAACTTCATATACATGCACATATTTTTTATCTATAGTTAATGCCAATAGAAATACGATTAATAAAGGAAATAATACCTTCTTCTCAGACCATGTGCTCCCTTAACCATGGTTCAGAAAAGGAAGTCCCACCCTCAAATGATGTTTGATATTGACTGCCACACCTCATTGGACCATTCATTGACTCTGTGTTGATCATTTTGATTGGTTGCAATCATTTAAAAAAAAGCTACTTAAAAAAGAGCTTAAGAGAACTGTCTGTTGCCTGAGGGCAAAGCTCTGCAGTAGAGGGTTAAGACAATGCCGCAATGCGGATGGATAATAGGGACAATGCTGCAATGTGGATGGGTAATGAGGGTGGGCCGCAATGCGGTTGGGTATTGAGGACAATGCTACAACGCAGATGGGTAATGAGGACAATGCTGCAATGTGGTTGGATAATGAGGACAATGCTGCAATGTGGATGGGTAATGAGGACAATACTGCAATGTGGATAGGTAATGAGGATGGGCTGCAATGCGATTAGGTAATAAGGACAATGGCGCAATGCGGATGGGTAATGAGAATGGGCCACAATTTGGATGAGTAATGAGGACAATGCTGCAATGTGGATGAGTAATGAGGACAATGCTGCAATGTGGATGGGTAATGAGGACAAGCCGCAACGCGGTTGGGTAATGAGGACAATGCCGCAATGCGGATGGGTAATGAGGACAACGCTGCAATGTGGTTGGATAATGAGGACAATGCTGCAATGAGGAAAGGTAATGAGGACAATGCTGCAATGTGGATCAATAATGAGGAGAATGCTGCAATGTGGGTGGCTAATGAGGACAGTGCTGAAATGTGGATTGGTAATGAGGACAATGCTGCAATGTGGATGGATAATGAGGACAATTCCACAATGCGATGGGTAATGAGGACAATGCTGCAATGTGGATGGGTAATGAGGACGGGCCGCAAAACATTTGGGTAATGAGGACAGGCCACAATGTGGATGGGTAATGAGTATAATGCTGCAATGTGGATGGTAATGAGGACTGGCCACAACGCAGTTGGGTAATGAGGACAAAGTTGTAACGCGAATGAATAATGAAGACAATGCTGTAATACAGATGGGTAATAAGGACAATGCTGTAACGTAGATGAGTAATGAGGATGGGCCGCAATGTCGATGGGTAACGAGAATGGGCTTCAATGCCGCTATACAACATTTCATGTTAAAGACTGAATGTTTTGGACATACAGGGGCATCAGAGGGGCATGATTCAGGGGGCCCAGCATTTGACAGGGGCTGTGTGTAAGATTGTATGTACAATTAAGTAGCGGGGCCCCAGGCGACATTTTGTAAGGGGGTCCATGATTCCTACTGTTAAAAAAGTTTTATTCATTAATTTTTAATAGATCATTAAAGCATTAATGCAGTGATTCTCAAACCAGTCCTCAAGGATCCACAGACAGATTACATTTTTGCTCCCTCCCAGGTCTCCACCTTATGTTGGGAGGGAGCAACAACGTGAACTGTCTGTGAAGGAGCTAGGAGGGAGCAAAAAATTGGACCATCTGGGGGTCCCCAAGGATCGGGTTGAGGAGCACAGCATTAACAATATAATTAAATTGTATCTTTCCTATGAAATAGAGATTTTTTAGGTTAGGTGCCATTTAGGTCTATTCCGGTGTAATCGAGGCATAAGGTATTAATGTAACAATTGCTCCCTTTGTACATGTTTCCATGTCAAATACAAGAAGTCACAGTTAAATACTGTAGTCTGGTTGTTATTCAGTAGTTGGTAGTCATAAAATTGCTTTATTTGTATGACTGGAAAAACTGTCATTGGTCTGTCTCAGACAACGACTCCTATAACGACCAGTAAAATGAACTTTCAAAGAAAATGCTTGGGTATATTAAACAAAATTGCCTGGGGCACTCTGTAAAAATGCCGCTAATTTCAGCAGCTCGGATCAGCATTTCTGCAAATCCCGAGGCTAAATGCGCATTTCGGTTTGTTGTAGTCCAGCTCTGTCTTTTCCTTCTGCAGCCAGCCGGCTCTATTTGACCTAAAAATGATCTTTAACAGTGTTTTTATTGCTCATCAGTCCTGGATGCAATGACACCATAACGTACGTGCGAAATGGATCCCAGAAAAGCTTGAAGCAAGGAGATTATTCCTAATGCATTTTGGACTGGATTCTTATGCAGAATGTAACCCATATAATTGTACTTAATGAATGATAACACTGACTGATGAAAAAAAAAACAGTTGGAGCCATTAACTGGTGTGCTGTATAAAAGTTTTACTTAGTTCAGGTCCACATTGTTCCTTTCAAGTCATAATGGCCTTTTGAATGGTCTTTCATAAAATATGCTTTCATGTTTAGTCAGTCTGGTAAATGCTGCCATGCTATCTGAGCCGTGATAGGATGGACACAGTCTCCTGCCAATGACTGGCCAGTCATGACTGTCTCATAGGGCAACAGAGACAGTAGTGATGGCCAATCCTATTTCAGGAGGGACTGATGTATAGTAAACACTAAACATGTAGTGAAGAGTTTAGAAGGAGTTCATGGATTTGCAGTCTAAGACTGTCTGTGTTATACTTGAATGACTGTTACGCATATGTACATTGAAGGTTTTAGGAGCTCATATGTGACTTTTGTTGTAAAATTGTCATGTAACCCATTGATTGCACCAGCATTACAGGTTTCAAGTGTAATATTGCCCAAATCGGACACTGCTGGTACCTGCATCACAGTCCACAAGAACTGATTCTCTTCTGCACTATTAGGCTTATAAGCTCACACTTTTCAGTTATATCTTTGCAAAACTCATTTTATAATTTTTATTTAACCCTGTAAAGCAGGGGACATGATAAAATGTGACGTTGTGTCTACCTTCGCACCTTTCCAAATTGTCATTCCCAAGTGTGCACGACAACAAATTCCTAAGGAATACCACTCCCACGTCAAACAGGAAACGAAAACCAAAATTAAAACCCACAAAAGCTAAACACTCTCTGTTCAACAATGCATACATGTGCTTCTGGGGTCAAGCAGTTGGCGAAGGTTTAATTAATTTTTTTTCAATCCAGGTTGACATCCAATGGTTACCTGTTCCAGTGTATTTTCTTGGGAGAAACAGTGCTTTGAAATTGTGCACTGGTTAAGACACCATCATTCTGATACACTGGGGTGCTTAGGAAATCGACAAACTTGATTTGTGCATCCTCTGTTAGAGGTAACAGACTTAACCGGCATAACTGGCATACATAACAAAGTTATAACTGGCAAGTGTAATCTCCAAGGCCTGAAATTAAAAGTAGCTCTCCGACACAACAACTTCAGAATGATAATAAAAGTGAAGGGTGGTGGTTTGTTGCGGCCTTTCGTTGGTTTGCGAGGTGGAGAAACAACGGCAGGGTGAAGGTGAATCAGAGCTTTTGAAAACGCAACCCCCCCCCCGCAGATTCCAGATTCCTTTGGTGACTCTCCTTCCGCCGTATGCTTGACTGATGGCCTGGCAGACGGCAGAGAAGGGGAGCACCTTTCTTCTCAGGCCGCATGACAGGTTATGCAATGAGAGGCTCAAAGACAACACCCAAATTAGGCTCCTTTTGTCACGGATCTGCAGTGGACTTCAAAGGCTTGGCTCCCGTCCCATCTCACAGATGTTTTCTCCATAAAGCCCTCCCCCCAGACCCTCAGCCCCCGCCCCCACGTCGGCGAGGTAAACAGGGCGGATGAGCTTCAGATCCCCCATCCACTTTGTGTTCCTGCTGGTTGTGGCAGTGCGTAGCCAGGAGAAGACGGCACGCGAGCAAACACGGCCGTCGTGCAACAATGCCCAGGTCTGAAGTCTTTGAAGAGCGCTGAGGCATTCGGAGTCTCAAAAACGCACCCATCAGGTGGGCAGGAAATGGGGAACAGTGCAACATCCTTCACATGTATGTGCTCCTGCCTGCTAACAGAAGCACTGCTGCCCTACAGAGCAAAGCTTGTTTTACACATGTACTGTATACATCTGTGTCCCCTTAACTCGCCCGGCTCCCGACGAACACAGACAGGCTGGGTGGTTCTGTGTTTCCAGTCTGTGTTTGCGGTCATGTCTTTGTAGGCAGGGCACAGAGACCACAGGGTATTACACATGGCCCTTAAATGCACTTCCTGTCACTATTTACACTGGGTCAACGCTAAATGACAGGATTTCAAGCTGTGCGAACGTGCTCAGATATACAACGTGAAGGCTTCTCCAGGAGGACGTTTTTGAAGAAGCCAGTATTTTGGGTAGTTTTGTTTTGTTTTTTTTTTATTGTGTACATAAGGATTGGACGTCACCATTTAATGCCTCCTGGGGCTGGAGCAGTGCCCATCCACAGCAAAGGAGCCCTGAAGAGAAGAAGCTCAGCACCGCGACCTGCCGTCAGCTGCACGTCTGTCGTTAGCCAGCAGCTTGCTAACTAGCGCAGTATGCACAGGAACCGTAAGGAATCTGACATGCTGAAAGGAGATGTCACTCACCGCTGGGCTGTCTGAAAAAGCCCTCACACCTGACAACTACACCCTTATTACCAGCTATTAGCACTGCACCAACTTGGTTCAGCAATTAAAAAAAAACTTTTAAATGTTTTATATCTTCAGAAAAGTTTGCATATAAACATACAGTATTGCTGCCGGTAAATAAAAGATTGATTTTTGTTTTGTTTCATTGTTTAATTGATTTTACCCCCTACAATTTTGAACACTTTCCCATATTCTTAAATTTAACGTTGTATTTCAAAGTCTTGACTATCCTTAATGTGCCCTGGTGTACAAGCACTCTGGGCGCTGGGTGGAATGTTCTGGATGCTGCAGGGAATGTTCTGGATGCTGCAGGGAATGTTCTGGATGCTGGGTGGGGATGGAGATATGTGGTCTGACAGCATCCTGAGTCACAGTACAAACAGCACACAGAGTCATGAACTCTGACACTCCTGAGACAGTGACGTCTCTCCAAACACCAGTGACTGGGGCTATGTTGACACAGCATGCCCTGTGAGCTCATATTGGTGTTTTATTTGGACCCATATCACCACTAAGTAACATTTATGCTGAAAAGTAAAAATGAACTGATTTTAACAAACTGGCATCCATTGAAGGGTGTCCCCTGCCTTGTGGTCTCTGCTGTCTGACTAAAGACAGGATTTAAACCTCAGTCCATGAAGCCATGAGGCTGAAATGCTGCCCACTGAGCCACACAATGTTTGAATAATATTTTCATACAAAATGCAGAAGGCATCACTGTATCTCACAGATGGTGCTATATACAGCAATTAAAAAACACCACTGTAACTTCGTGCTTAGCAAAAGGCTAACACTTTACTCAGTTATATTGATTTATTAACACATTTATAACACATTATAATGCAATCGTAAAGCATTATAAACTTGGCTATAAATATTTATGAAATGGTATAACACATTATAGCCATGTATATTATGCATTATGAATGCTTTATGAAGCTCTCATCTTTAATGCACTATAGATACCTTCATTATGCATTATAATGGCTGGTATAAGCATTAAGGATGCTTTGTACTGCATTATAAAGGCATCTATAGTCATTGTTAATGAGAGCTTCATAGAGCATTCATAATGAATAATATGCATGGCTATAATGCACATGACTATAATGTGTTATGTCTTTTTATAAATAATTATAGCCATGTTTATAATTCTTTATTAATGTGTTACAATGAATCATAAGAACAGATATGAGCATGGGCTTCATAAGTGTTACGGAAGTTAGCCTTTGCTAATTTTAGTGTTCCCCTCGAGTCCGCAGCAGAGGCGCAGGCACTGCATAAGCCTGCATTGTTTTCAGGCAGCCGTCACTGTCAGTACTGAAGGGTCATTGTATAAAAGGTCCAACATTCCAGACCAGTAAACACAGCAGAGCCATAAAGACATAAAGAGAGTCAATACCAGGAGGGTGGGGGGCCTTAGTACATCTATTGCCCGCCGCCGTGTTCCACTCATATCACCCCTCCTACACCTCCTCCTCGTGGCCTCTTGCAGATGGAGACCTTGTATGGTCCCTGGAACGGCTCCCCGCTCTCCGTCACGCCACATCCCATCCAGGGCCCACCCCTCCCTGCGCCCCCCGACGGGCACGAATAACTGATTTGTATTTGATTGATTTGTGTTTTCCTCTACAGCCGATCCTTTGGCAGGACGTGCCGTTTGAGGACCGCGTGTCGGTTTCTGGATCCCGACCATCGGCGACTCTGTGGCGTGTCGGCGAGCAGCGCGGCCTTAATAAGCCAATGCGGCGGTAAGTGGGGAATGCAGACGCGGGGTATCCGCTGAAACTCCCCAGGTGGAGGCCATTCATTTCAAGCGCTGACAGAATCCTGGCTTGCCGTCCCCATTCTCACCGCATGGAAGTTTTAACCGCGAGGAGCCGCCACGGAGCCAGGCCCCGGGCCCCTGATTGATACAGGGGCCACACTGCGGGAAAGTGACTACGCTGCCATTATGAGCGACGTGTTTCATAAGGAGAATCCATTAAACTGAATACCAGGTGTGAGTCTCATTGTGCCTCTAATGTGCTGCTGAAGTTCAGTTTAATATGCTAAAAGTACGCTAAAACCCTGTGTCCCTTAAACTTCCATGCTGCCATCTGTTTAAGGTGTCCAACAATCTGCGCCCAAATCTGTATAACTTATTCAGCCTATAGTAAACTTAGAGTATAGTCATTTGTTTTACCTGCTCTTAAAACGGACGTTTTATTATCCACCCAGGTGAATAATATGTTGAAACTATGCAGGAAACGCATGACCTCACTGCCTAGTAACCGCATGGCAGCTGAATCCACCCTCCATTACTGAGTGCTTCATACCACTGAAATACGTATTCTACATTAACAGATGTATAAATACCCAGATCTTGCTGTCCTCTGAATGTTACACATTTTTTAAACTGCAAAAGAAACTTTAAAAGACCTAAGACTTTTAAAAAATGGAGTGTTTTGAAAAGAATGGGATGTCTTGACCCAAGAGCAGGAGAGCTAGAGTGATTAATGTTCCAGTGTAGAGTGAAGGGTTACATGACAAAACATGTGAGCTGAACATTTACAGGAACCCAAAGCGCTCTCGGCCCGTGTGACTGGCTTCTCTTTGTCAGTTGGCCAATTACTCTATTACGTTGCTTTTTTGTCTTTCATCCTTTCTTTTCATTTCATCCTCCCAGCTGCCTCTCCGTATGGCTGACAGAGTATATGTAATAATTAAATTTCTTGCCAGTTTTTTACTAAAAACTCTCTTACAAATACTACAACACGTTTCAAAGTAACTAAAACACGTCATAGTATAATATAACCCCTAAAACAGCAGTCACACAAAAAAATCATTTGCAATCACTAAAAGACATAAACACTCCCAGCTACTGAACTAACTTGCACACACACACACACACACACACACAGATTTTGCCAGCCCTAACCACCTCAGCTATAAGTACCAAACAAAATACAAGACTTGGAATTTGTAGTTTTTTTAATGCATTCACAGTTTCTTATAAAACTGAGTTTCACTTGTGAGGACTGAAAAAATAACAGGTTTTTATTACATTATGTGGACATTTGGTCCCCACAATGTAAAATAAACATAACCAAACACACACACACACACACAGTACAGAGTGCTGCTGTCCCTTCTATGCTGGAATGCATCAGTAATTATCAACCTGTCTGAGGCTTGGCCTATTCAAGTGATGCTTTTCCCATTAGTGACCATGAAACAAGTACACTTCATCGCTGGCCCACACTCAAGCCCAGCCTTTGAAGTCACAAAGGAATCTGTTTGCAATTGAGCGCATTCATCTGGGTACAATCCGCATGTAACCCCCCCCCATGAGCGTGCGTTACGCCGCACGAGTGTCCTCCTGGTGGGGACTCCATAATTAACTCGCCTCATAGTGTGGTTGGCAGGGCCCCAGCAAAGCCTGTCGCTCAGAATGAGGGAGCCGGCCACGAAACGGGCTGAATGTGGCTCAAAGGCTGGCGAGGGGGGGGCTCAGCCAGTTCATAGCAGCCACCGCTCTCCGACGCATATTTGTGCACCTCAGCGTGCTAATCGAATAATCGTGGCCTTACAGCAGATAGCCTTTGAAGACGCGGGTGAAGGAGCCGTTCATAAAAGCGCGTAGCTGGGGATTAGTGCCACCTGCCACCTCAGCGCTACCTGTCTCACGGCGGTACGCCACCAGCGCACTCCACATCCCGCCGCAGCGTTCGTGTGCCAGAAATGCCAACACCGTATGAGGTGCACGTACCTTTTCAAGTGGTTTTTTTGTAACTTAACAGTCTCTTGTTATTATTTCTACCAGTTGTGGTGTAATTTAAGTCTTTCACTGCAGTGTTTTTCACAATATGTACTCTTAAGCAACTTCCCTGCTGTATTTATAAAGACTAATTAAAATTCTACATCTGTTTTCAGGGGTGGACTGGCATTAGTGCTATTAGTAGCCCTGATTTGTGTCTGTTACTTGGAACACTACAAAAATGTATCACAAGTTAACTAACTTAAGTCTACTAACATGTGCCTATTGAATCCAGTGTAAGACATTCTGTGGCCTAGATTACATGTTATATTAAGATCAGGAGACATCGGTCGGTGATATATAATTTTTACAGTAGCTACAGTGATGAAATGAATGGACTGTACGTATCTGATGAAAAGCAGTGGGCCGCACATTACCACGAAAATGGTGCAACTATCTGCCTTGTTTACTGTTCCATTTCATAATTTTAATTGAAGAATGTTTCTTTAAAAGAGGATAATTATAGCTACAGAGTTGGTTGTAGTTCTGTCATATTGCCAAACGATACCTAAAATGGGCCGACACAGAACAGCAGAGGTCTTATTCTCCAGCAGTGGAACTAAAGTAGTGCTTCAGAAAACAGTAGCACACTAACGTTATGTTACACTCATTTATGGATCATAGCTAGAGAAAATATAGTGGTGATCTGGAGAAACCAGAGCAGATCCAGGGAAGAATGTGAGCCTCCGGAAGAAAACGGGGAACGGTAAAATGCTCCGCATGCATGTACTCCATCCTGCTAACAGAAGCACTGCTCCGCTACAGAGCAGACTTTTGTTTTATACAAGTACTGTATGCATCTGCGTCTCCTCTTATCCAGACACCAAACCCAGGACTGGACTCCTCCTGTTGAAGGCAAACACTACTGCTTTGCTAACCGTCACAGTTCCCTGGCAGTTCCAGCCACTTGGCCTGCAGCACAGTGAATCTTACACAACGTTTAGTTTTCTAGAAGGACAGAACATCTTCAAAACAAAACTATTTCAACAACTGTTGGTTATACTTTTCCCTACTTACCAAAAAAATGGGAGCCTGAGAAATCCCCTCTTGGAAAAGTATCCAGAGTTTAAACAAATAATCTGCTAAGAAAAATCACATTTTAACAGATCCTGTGGAGAAAGTTGAAGATCAGTCCCAGGGAGCTTGTAAATACAGGAGGGGGTGTCTCTTAGAATGAAGCAGGCATTGTGTACTCCATGGGCTAAAACAACAAACATTCCTTAAAGCACATGTTCACAATGTGAATGCAGGGATTTAATCCAGAGTAGATGTATTTTCCTCTGAACACCACAATGTTATACAAAATGCACCCTAATTGCACATCACTGACACTTCACTAGAGAGCTGTTTGTCTGCTTGTCTGTTTGTTTGTTTACACCATAAAAATGCCTAGGTGTAGATCGAACGGGTGGCCATGTGCCCCCCAGTAAATACGTAGCCACCCCAGTTGCCACCCTTAACCAAAAAATAAAAACAAAATATGGAGAAATTAATTTTGTAAACCAGAGCTACCCAATGTGTCACTCAATCGATTGTGGCATACTTAACTCGACTGCGCAATGACTAAGGGATAATGCTCGCAATAGGCAAAATATACAGTGGGGGAAATACTTGTGTTACGTATTTGGTCCTACATCCTAGAAGTCTGGCTGGACTGGGCTAGATCAAAGTATAGCTGAGCATCCCTGGCTTACTGAAGGAAGTCACAAATTCGTCATGCCTTGGCTCAAACTTCCAGCTGAATAAATTTTCTGATTAAACAGAGTTTCTCAGCTTTCGATGGATAATAAATTCCAGTATATCAAGAGTATCAGTTTGGAACTTTAATTTGGCAAGTCCAATCCATGTGAAGAGCTTTTACCAGGAATTCTGGGCCAATCACCACTTCTTAAGGTAAAATGGGAAAAATGCTTCTTTAATACAAATAGACAGAGAGGTGAGACTGGGGGTTTACAATAATAAGCTGAATCGCTAAAGATTTAATTAGGCCATTTGTGGGCCCTAATGCATCTCACATGCTCTGAGCAAATATGATGCTTCACCAAAGCAGGGCATTGGAATGTACTCCAGAAATACAGGAAAGCAAGACAGGATTTTACAGGGGGAGTACAACCCAGGGCACAGAGCAATGGAAGATCTCATTGTGTGGGTCTTTATCCACACTAAGCCAACTTAGTGGATGACAATTCAGTGCATATGGAAGGCATTTATTTATAAAGGTTTGTCGGCTGGGTGAGCACTGAGGCATTGTGTGCAGATGAAAGAGGCAAAATGAGCAGAAAGCATAATAGTGTCATTATAGCAGAAGTTTGCGAGGACAATGGCTCATAATCAGCCAGTCAGTTTTGGTTTCATTTCTGAATGCTATTGATTGCAACTTCATTGTGAAATGTAACCATCGTATAGGTTTTTAGAGGAATTTGTGGTCCACTGACGAGACTGTAGTATGTGCTTATAATGTCCTTGCTTTCATAATGCCCAGCGCTATTTCCTGGATATAAATCTAAATATCTGGGGGAGAAACACAAGCCACTTGAGAAAAAACAACAAGCATAAAGCCACTGAGATGTTCACTGGCAGTGGGGTGCTGTGTGGCATAGCAGCTTAGGCAAGATTGGGAGCTTGCTGGTTGCAGTCCAGCACCTTGTAGTGAGATCTACCCATTGGGCTCTTCAGCAAGGCCCTTATCTCTAATACCTCCAGAAACTGTCTGACACTCCTTCCACCGTCAGTCCCCCGGTTACGGATGAGATCTGGTCCCAAAGTCTGTCTTTAAGACAAAGTTGCAGGCAAGTCGGAAGAATAATATATGGTGCATGATAATGTTAATAATCATGCAGTAATAATAAAAGTAAGTCCATACAGCCCTGTATTGTACCTTCAGCTGACTAACCAGCGAAGGCACACAATGTTTTCACGAGCATCACAAAATAGTCCCTGCATTCGTTATTATGAACCATTGTATTTAACTCATATTTTTAATATAATAGGCTTCATATGCAGAGGTGAAATTTTCAGGTGCAAAAAGTAAAAATCCAGACCATGATTTAGTTTCAACCAACCAGTTGAACATAAAGAGTTACAATCACAGAGTACTCTGCTGATTGCTTGAAACAAAATCTTGGTCTGGACTTATACTTCCTGAACCTGAAATTTCCACCTTTGTAAATATAAGTTCTTAAACTGGACATTCCCAACCCCGGTACTGGCTGTAACAGTACAGTTAGCATTACAGTTTTCTTCTGATGTCATAACTGACGCACAGGGTTGTTTGTTATCTACACACTTTGAGCAGTACTCCACAGTATTACATTAATATGCCTTTTAATAAGCATATAAAGCATTTAGAGATGACAACATGCGCTTCACAAAAACAAGAATTATACTTCTTCAGACACAAGTCATGGGCCACTTTGTATTGGCAGGTTTTCCAGCTCAACAAAACAGCAAGATTTACTGATGATGATCATTAGCAAAATAAAAGGATACAAGTGAAAGCATACCCCATGAAGTTATTAAGAAATAATTCTGTTGCATTGATTTTTTTTCACTGCTTATCCAGTGGAGGGCCATGTTGGTTATGAACCTGATAGCTGGAAGGTTTTTGCTGCCTCTCAGCTTCCACATCCAACATGTCGACTGGGGCTACTTGAGGAATGGGTTGAGAAGCCCTGCTCTAGAGGTGTGAGGCCATAGCTTTACCTCTGAGTACACCGCATTCCTTCCACAGCCCTAAAGCAGGTTGGACTGTGTCTGTGTGTATTGTACATAGCATGTGTCTCCTACACTTGACTGGTATCTGTCTAGGGTGCACCTCATGTTTCTTGGTATAGACTCCAAATTCTTCATGAGCCCGTACTATATAAGGAGTTGGACGATGAAGGGATGGAAGAATTATGGTTTATTTGACAGGGATAATAAATACTTTGTAACTTATCCCAGAATTATATACATGCTAAATGTCATCTGCCCTTTTAGAATATGTTGGAGATAATGTTTACTTCTATTACCCAACCAGAACCCAAAGTGTCAAGTTTTCCATTTGTTATAACATATATGTCATGGTTTTAAAAAAACAAACTCTCACCCCGCTAGGACATCTGGCCGTGAGGTTGGGGGCTTGAACATTTCTGGCAAGCACTTTGACATGCAGCAGGTCGCCGTGGCCGAATAGCCAGGCGGCTACATAATACTCTGCGCTCAAAATTTAAAATGATTCATATAAACATAACGGAACCAAAATAAACACTTGTGATAATATTGTTCCTCAGATTATAATTGTTTTTATTGCATCTCTAAATACACATACATACACTCATACGCAGTAAAAACATATTGTAGTATCAGTCAACTATTTATAATTTGTTCGTTCTGTTATGGCGTTAAAAGCTACCATGCTAACAAGCCCCAGAGGACCACCTGCAATCACTCTGCGGTCTGGGGATTCCTGACTCTTATGTGTTCCTTATCCAATCAGAACTGTCGTCATGTCTTGTACTGTGTCATTGCTTCACTAGAAACAATTTGTGTCATTTGGGGATTAAAATAAAAGTAATCAGTTGTTACTGCCTTTAATCTGTCAAAATATAGGAACCGCAAACTTGATGCCACCAGCCGCAGTCATATAAAAACCAGCTGCTGGATAATTTAACACCGCCACAGAGCTCTCAGAAGACAGATAAAGATGACTGACACTGCTCCTTTCCTGTGGGGATAGCCCCCTCGTTATAGCAGCCGTTCTTAGTACTGCTGGGACACGCTCCACAGAGAAGAGGCATGATATAAAATAAAAAATATATAGTACTGAGGAGGTTAAATGCCATAAAGAAAAAAAAGTACAACCAGAAAAAGTTGGGACAGTATGGACAACGCAAATAAAAAAATAGAGTAGTGATTTCTAAATTTACTTTGATTTGTATTACATTACAAGCAATACAACAGCACATTATTTAATGCATTCCTCATGAATTTTATTGTTTTTTACAAAATAAACACGTTGGTTCTTGCAACACATTTCAAAAAATGTTGGGACAGGAGCAATTTAAGGATAGTAATTAGGTAAATTGGTTAAATAATGATTTTAAACAGGTGATGTCAACAGGTGATTGTAATTATGAATTCGTACAAAAGCAGCATCCAAGAAAGGTCTAGTCCTTTAGGAGCAAAGATGGACCAAGGATCACCAGTTTGCCAACAAATATGTGAGAAAATTATTGAAATGTTTAAAAACAATGTTCCTCAAAGAAAGATAGGGAGAGATTTGGATATTTCACCTTCAACAGTGCATAACATAATTAAACGATTCAAGGAATCTGGAGGAATTTCAGTGCGTAAGGGACAAGGACGCAAGCCTAAGCTGAACAACCGTGATCTCCGATCCCTCAGGCGGCACTGCATCAACAATCGTAATTTATCTATAAGCGATGTCACCACATGGGCTCAGGACTACTTTGGCAAACCTTTTGTCAAGTACCACAATACGTAGTTACATCCACAAATGCCAGTTAAGACTGTACTGTGCTAAAAGGAAGCCCTAACAGTGTCTAGAAGCGCTACTGACTTCTCTGGGCTCGGAGGCATCTGGGATGGACCATCACACAGTGGAAACGTGTTTTTTGGGAGAAATGGATGCTGTGTGCTCCAGACCAAAGAAGAAAAGGATCATGCAGACTGTTACCAGCAACAAAAAGTCAGGGTCTGTCATGGTATGGGGTTGTGTCAGTGCCCTTGGCAAAGGTAAACTTCTGTGATGAACACCATTAATGGTGAAAAATACATAATGATTTTGGAGCACAATATGCTGCCTTCAAGAAGACATATTTTTCAGGGGCACCCATGCATATTTCAACAAGACAATGCAAAACCACATTCTGCACACATTACAAAGTCCTGGTTGTGGAGGAAGAGGGTACGGGTACTTGACTGGCCTGCCTGCAGTCCCAACCTGTCTCCAATAGAGAATGTGTGGTGCATTTTGAAGCGCAAAATGCAACAATGAAGACCCCGTACTATTGCCCACCTTAAGGCAAGGCAAGGCAAGGCAAGTTTATTTATATAGCACATTTCATACACTAAGGTAATTCAAGGTGCTTTACATAGAAGGAAGTATAATAGTCATAAAAACAATAATAAACACGAAAAAGAAAATACTTGATTGCAGGAAGAAAAGACTTGATTGCAGGAAGGCTGGGACAAACTTATACTTGAAACACTTCATCACTTGGTGTCCCTAAACGTCTTTTAAGTGTTGTGAAAAGGAATGGAAACATTACAAAGTGGTAAATGCTTTACTGTCCCAACTTTTTTTGAACCGTGTTGCAAGAACCAAAACTGAAATATGTGTTTATTTTGTAGAAAACCAATACAATTCTTGAGGAACACATTAAATAATGTGCTGTTGTATTGTTTTCAATGTAATACAAGTCAAATAAATTTAGAAATGACTACTTTCTTTTTTTATTTGCGTTTTCCATACTTTTCTGATTTGGGGCTGTGTATATATATATGATGTGTAATGGATTAATCAGTACGGAAGACAACAAATCATGAATTCACAAATGAACACTTGATTCACTGTATATACATTATGGTGGAGAAAAAAAAAAAGATAAAATAAAAATTTCCTGCTCGTTTAAAGTTAAGCTAAATCTGTGTGTGTGAAAGTGAAAGTATATATTTAGGTATATTCACTACACTATAAAGGGCCCATCATTGGTCTCGTCATTAGTCTCGGCCCTTTATAATACAGTTACCCACCCCCATTAAGGGTTCCAATGCATGGACTATTTCACAGTCTTTATCAGATCCACCCTTATCTTTCCAAGATATTATACATTTAAAATGCATTTTCTTTTTTTCTTATGTTATTTCTTATGTCATCTTGTGAAAATGTGGTATATTAACCCTTTTATATTTATATTGTTTAATCATATTTAGAAAACAGTAACAAGTACGATATGGCCTTTTCCCCTTTGCTACTTTCATTTTACTAAACATATAGCTGTTATAAATCATTTTTTACTTTTAACTCAAGGGTCAATATCATTTATATAATATCAATACAATGACAAAGTTAAAAGATATATGAATAGACACAACATGACATTTTGGCAGAGGGGTGGGTTGGGGCAGATGGTACTCTGCCGTCTACCGACAGCTCCCCCCATGTTAATGCACATCCACACAGTCCACATTACATTAGGGCCTTGGGGGGCAGGGGGGGGGGATGGGGTACCCCAACCGTATTTAAGTTGGGGCACCCATGAACCTTAAATTTTAGGTTTTGGGGGGCCTTCCTCCAATCATCCTGTGGTGTCACGGGGGGAAGGTTTGGCCGGGCCGCTGTGGCGGGCTCTGGTTCGCCCTGCCGGGGGGTTAGGCGCGCCGCCAGTCTTCGGGGGCCTGTGGCTCCGGCTCCACTTGCACTGGTGGGAGGGTCGCGGACGGGACAGGGGGACCCATGCCCCGTCCTCCTCCGGGGGGTCTCCGCCTGCGGCTGTCGTCCCCTTGGTCCCTTGCTGGCTCCCTTTCGGGTTGGGTGGGTAGCTGTCTCGGGGGCGTGTGGCCGTGGGCCCTCGTGTCGGGGTGGCGGCTGGGGGGCTCTGACTGCCTGGTCCCACCTGCCCTCGCCTTGTGCCGGGGGGTGGCACTGCGGACCCGGACAGCATTGTCTACCACTGCTTCCGATGACAAATTTCCCCCCACACCCCACACACACACACACAAACAACATATGTGTATATGGGTGTAAGTATAGTATGTACAATGCATTTGTATTTATTATTATTATTATTATTTTATTTTATATATGCCGGTATGTGTAGTTTAATATCAGAATATATGGGTGTAAGTATTACGTATAATACATTTATATTCATTATTGTTATTATTATTTTTATCATGGTTATTCCCCCCTTTGTTGTTGTTGTTGCTGCCAGTAATTGTTGTTATCCTGACTGTGTATTGTATTCCAATCCCCCTTTGTTGTTGCTGCCAGTAGTTGTTGTTATCCTGACTGTGTATTTTATTCCGATCCCCCTTTGTTGTTGTTGCTGCCAGTAATTGTTGTTATCCTGACTGTGTATTGTATTCCGATCCCCCTTTTTGTTTCCACTCATTTCGTTCCCCCTTTTTTTTTCCTTTTTCTTTATTGTATTAAACTATTGTATTATTGTCTGTATTGTTCACTGTGTTCTATATTCCCTTCTCTTTTTTGTGTAGTGTCCTATTGTATTAGTGTATGTTTGTTGTTATTGTCCACTTCCCTGTCCTCTCTTTATGTGCCTCACCGGCAGAATAAATGTATAGTATGCAATAGGTGGAGTAT
>JAODKN010000016.1:15986928-16000702 GCA_026774425.1 Petrocephalus zakoni | reverse complement strand
TAGGGCATGGTTATGACGCACCCACATCTGCTGTTGCCTGTTTATCTCTGTCATGGTCCTCGCCATTGTCAGATACATGTGCCGGGTCTCTGTGCTTGGGCCTCCATTTTGGGCCTTTGCAGGACAGGTCAGAAACTGGACCAAAATGTACTCACTCATGTCTTAATCTCTGCTGTGCGTGCCACAATGTTAGGGATGATATGTGTTTGATTTATGAGAAGACGGTGTGGAATGTTTGAGACCATGGATGGCATCCTAACAGCCATAACTCTGGCGGTCAGAACTTTGAAGGTCCCACCTTTCACAGAATGTAGAAGAGCATTCTGGATTACATTCAGAAGATTACCAACATAGCTCTGCAGATCAGATGAATTCTCATGCATGTGGGTCAATATTTTAGACCAGACAAGCCAACTGCAGCGGATCCCTCTTAGGATGAGATTCTGTAACCCGAGTAATTTTGTGTCATTTAGTTTAATTTTTGCAATAACTTCATGGTTCATGAGGGAACACAGGGAGTAATTCACCAAGCATCCCACTAGAGAGCTGCTTGCTATAAAAAGCTACGGATGTATGCTGAGATCGCGTGTGTGGGGAACTCTGGAGCATGGAGGTCCTTTGTGCTTTGAAAAGTCTCCTTGTGAGCAGAGACCACTGGGTCATAATGTCCTCCCAGTTCAAATAAGAAACCTCTCTTATAATGGTATAGGGCCTACATGCAAATTCTCAACACTAGTATCACTCTGTTTTTTCTTAAAGACATAGCCAGAATCCAACACAACAGTTTGCAGATTTCCCTGTTCAAACATACCTATCAAACCTGGTAATCAGCTGATTAAGATGTGTTTGTGCAGGGAAATCTGCAGACTGCAATGGATTTTGGCCCTTCGGGACCAGGCCCTGACATAGAGGAACAAGTGGGCAAGGTTGGGTCGAGGTAGATGCCATGACACAAAAATTAATTTTCTGCTTTTAATAACTTTGATAAATTGATTAAAATGTCTCCCAATGAATAACTTTACAGTAACAATTCCAGCTTACAAAGAGGGCAAACTGTACAAGATTGTCAATACAAAGAGTACTAATAACATTTTTTATATTTTCAAACAGCACATACAAATAACTCGATGACAACATACTTAGATGCTACGTAGCTTACATGGAAACTATACGAACAAAATGGCATCGATTGTTTATATTTTGGATCAAAATATGTAAGAAATGCCTGATCTGATGAAAAAAATTATACATAATTTTCTGCTTAACAAAATAAATTAAATATACATGACTTCTGTTTAAAATCTATATAGAATTACTAAAGCTTTATATTTTGTGGTTAAATTTGACTCTAGTCCAAATAGGCATTGTGAAGGTCCATTACTGCCTCCAGGATAGTAACAGTTTATGGTAATTAAATAGTGTTATAGGCATTTTCTTAACTGTGTAATGAACCTAAGTCTGTGTTTTTTTTTTGAGTGGTGGATATTTCATTTGGCAGTCCACTCAGCACTGACGCACAACTTCAAATGTAAACACAGGATGATGGTTACACTGGGAACTGATGACTTTCGGTCTCTGTCCCTTTAAACATTTCACAGATCCCCCCCCCACAACCCCCACAACATTTGGATGTCGGCAGGTCCCGCCACAACTTATCTAGCGAGCTGCACATGCTGCTCGTTCCCAAAGCCAGCAAGAGGCGGGCAGGAAGGTGGCAGCCAGAGGCAGCGTAATGCAGTATTCGGTTGGCAGCAATAGTGGTCAGGGAAACATACATATGTTCAAAAAACACAAACAAAAAGACACGAGAACAAAAAAGTGTGAATAGTCAGGGACACCTGAGTACACAAGAGCTAAACCTGCCCTTTTGTGGTATTTCTAACACCAGCATGCCATCTCAGACAGGCCAACGGGACAGGAGCAGCAGAGGAGACTGAAAGGGAAGCGGTCTAGACCGAAATAAAGAAAGGCTGCTCAGTTCCAGGAGCGTGCTCCCACCTCCGGCCCCCGCTCCCCAAACTGCTACGTGTGGCTTTTTAAGGCCACACTAGCGCAATGTGGGGTTCATGCAGTCAGGTGACATGAGTGTGAGCCTTATTAATCCCTGCTCGCTTTCGTGAGGCACGATTCTGCATTTCTCATAGCGTTCCATTTCCCGCTATTATTTAACAGCATTTTCAAGTTCCTTTAATAGTGATTAGAACTAAACAGGTTCCAGAAAGCAGCTCCTAAAGTGATCCCCGTAGCAGTGTCCATTTCTGATGTTTTGATTTATACCCAGAGAAGCCCTTTAAGTGCAGAATAAACAACTCTTTTCAGCTAGTTTTCCTAATTCAGGTTAGTCCATAGGAACGCAACAATGACTGGCCCTTAATACATCCATTCTTCCTCCGTTACCAGTAACGTCCAACTGTGTTGGTCGGACTGGACGACTGCTTGAAGTTCATGTCTATTTTGTGCAGCCTTTCACCAAGATCACAGTACGAGCCCAAGAAAACTGGCGTTAAAAGCAAAGATGAAACCCAAAACAAGCAAAGGGAATCTCACAGAAGCAACACAACCTTGCTGATTTTGTCACAGCTAAGTTATCTTCCTCCAGAAGGAAGAGCTCATGGATTTGTCTGGTGCATATGTGGATCCTACAAAGTCTGTCCCTTCATGTGATTTACCTCAGGACCTGAAAGGTTTGGGCATGGCAGTGAGGAAGGTCCTCTGAGGTACCCCATTTTAGGACAGAGGTCCTGGGATGCACTCCAGAGAGGGCAGGGATCCGGGCCAGATGGGGAGAAGCCAGAGTCTGGAGGCTAACACTGGTAGTGAATGTGCTGATGCTGGTGCACCTTCCCGTCCACATGTGAGTGGGTGTGCGTATGGATGTCGGTGTAGATCTTTGGGTACATTTTAGGAGCCAGGGGAGTTCCCCCCTGGGTCAAGAGAAGCTGCTGCTGCTGGGCCAAGTACTCGTCATAGCTGAGGGACCCCATGCAGTCCTTGTCAGCGACAGGAAGGCCGACCCTGTCCCGGGGTAGTTGGCGGTGGGGTGTCTGGCCTGACGGCGCGGCCACAGCACCTCCTGAGGAGCAGTGCTTCTTAGACTGGCAGAGCCACAGCAGGATAGTCCCGAAGATGAAGACCACCCCCGCCGGTATCCCGATGATGACGGGCCAGGGCAGGCTGTGCGATGTCGGAATGGACACTGGGATTGTGGGAGGTTTGGGGTCTAGAAGAACACAGGAGCAAAGCACAGGGGTAGTGAGAGGAGAAACCCTTGAGCCTTGAGTACCAAGGCATTTTCTTCTGTTTTACCAAATGTGAAATCTAATGCAAAAACTATCTTGAGGTTTTACAAAATTGCAGAATCAGAATTCTTGAAGCCTAAGGAAGTGTATTTATTGAATGGGTTGGCTTATAGCCAGTTGCCCTGGACCATAACAAACTCACTGTTTGCTATGGCACATGGCCAGAACCCCAGACTGAGGCATGTATGGTTGACAGAGCAATGAGGGTCATCCTTACCTTGCAGGACTGTAAGGAAGGCGCTGCGGAAGCTGTAGCCCATGGTGTTGGCGCCCAGACAGATGTACATGCCAGCATCCCCCTCCTTGGCACGGCTGATGAGCAGCTTGTTAAGGTAGGAGCCGTCTGGCCGGGACAACACTTCACCCATGGGAAGCACCACAAAGCGGTGGTCCCCGACTTCGATGGTGGAGTTGTACTTGCTTTCATCTCCCGGCTCCACTCGCTTCAGCCACTGGATGACGGGCTTGACGTCACTGCGAACTTTGCATTGAAATGATGTCGTCCCTCCATAGTCCACTGTGGTGTTCAGTGGATGGGTGCCAGTCAGGATGGGTTTGGAGTTGGTACGTTCTGCCAATGAGTCAAAAGGAAAACAACGTCTGGGACAAATATAATAACAAAAAATTGAGATGGTACGTCCAGTTATCAATGCTCAGGTGCAAGGGGCAAACTGGGTGCGAATACCTGTACGTATTTGAACACACCAGTATGACAAGCAATACCAATAAGAAGAGAACCCACAGTTACATACAGCTACAATATGTCTTCATGGAAGCATACTGCTCAGGCTACGTGCAAAGATCCACAACACCAGTCATGTGTAGCAGTGCTGAGCAATATTCTGAAACTTCATTAAAATCAATGACTTCAACTGAATAAAGAGAAAGCACTCCTCACCAGGAGAAGCGATATGAAGAAGGATGGATTAAATGTGCCTGAAAAGATGTATGTATATTTTGGTGAATGAGTGTTGAGATGTGTGAATGGAATAATGGAACAGTACGTGCATTTCACTATATGAATATTAACGCCTACATTTGTATGAGTGAGTTCGTACACATGAGTAGCGTCCTTCCATGTCTGGTTTAGATTGTGCAGAAAATGCCAGATCTAACACAAGGATGATGTTCGATTCACTTCCCCTTTTCTGCTTCTGGATTTAGTATCAACATGTGTTGCTGAGGCCGCCACACAGCTGCACTGTAACCAGCAGCAGATGGTCAGCAGGATGGATGAAGATTTCTCCTTAGAACAGAGGCCAATTCCCCCTACACCTCCCAAGCCACCCAACCTCCATAATGTGCTCCTCATTCCAGTGACTAATTCACTTTGCTCACTGCCACACACGCTGAGCCTTAGAGACCATGGACATCTCTTCAGTTGCCCTAAATTAATGCCGACGTGCTCTGTGACTTGAGTCTATTTCCACTAGTAGTTTGTGGAAGGACCCGAAATGCTGCTATCTGCAATGATCTCCAGCTAAATCTATTTGCGCAAATCTTCCAAAAATGACACCGTGTTGATGTTACACCATGTTGCAAAGTCTACAAGGGGAATGTCTAGTTGTGAGTGATTTTATGTTATTACAGGAATGTCACAACATGGGACAATACTATTTTGGTTCGGTTTTGATAGAATAGACAATTACATTAATCAGGAGTCTCCTCTCCATTTTATTTGGATAATAGCTACCTTCTATGCTGTCTTTGTTAGCTGTAAAGTTAGCTTAGCCTTTTGATTCGGTAGATATGCTCTGTATGGGGTGCTAGGGCAGGACTGTCACTTACGGATAACCTCGACCTTGTATGTGGCGTTGATCTCGCCAGCCCGGTTGTAGACACGACAGGTGTACTTCCCGCTGTGCTCCGGCGTCAGGTTCTTCAGGCTCAGGGTCCACTTCTTTTTGCGGCCCTCGCCGACCTCCTGTGGGGACAGCGGCTTGCTGTCCTTCAGCCAGGCGATGTCGGGGCGCGGGTTCCCGCTGGCAGCGCACTTCAGGCGGATGGAGCTGCCCACAGGCCGAGCGATCACACGCTTGCGCATCTTGGCGGGCTGGGTAAACCGAGGCCTCACTGTTGTGCAGCAGAGTAAATAGGAAAGGTCACTTAATGCGAGACTCACTTAGTACATTGTTGCCCTCCAGTCCAAATAAATACCAATGAAATATAACAAGCAGAATTTCATTGTAGTGATGATTTAACAGTTATTGGTATTTAAATGGAAAATATATGCAGCTGAAGACCGGAAAACCAACAATATATCAAGGACACAACAAGGCCGATATCAATGCTGCAACAGGGCCGATGTCAAGGGCGCGACAGGGCTGTTGTCAATGGCACGTCAAGGCCGCGACAGGACCGATATCAATGGCGCGACAGGGCTGTTGTCAATGGCGCGACAGGGCCGATGTCGAGGGCACGACAGGCCGATATCAAGGCCTAAATAATAACGTTTAGTGATATTCCTTGGCATTCAAGTGTTGTGAAAAATGGTATCTGGAACACATTTCTTATTCTGGAGTCCTAAGATAAATATAATAATAATAATAGCAATAATACAATTTATTTATATAGTGGTTTTACATTAACTCAAAGACGCTTACAGGGAAAGTACACAAAAACAAACAAAAAATAAAAACCTAAGATAGTTTATGGTAACATGCAAAACACATAACACAAATATATAAAACGCTACAGGATCTGAAGACAGTATATCGACTCACCCAGTTTAGCCGAAAGATCATCGGTGGCGTATTCTGTGTTAGCCCCATTGGGGGGCACTGGTCCATCCCTCCCAGAGATGGAGTCATCTGCAGAGAAAGAGGAGTCAGCGCGTTAGTTCCCTTGCTGGTTAACAGTAACCAGTGTGTTCCACAGCGGAAGGCAAGCTGCAATCCAGACACCTGTTAGAAATGGCTTATGAGTTAAACTCCACTACGAAAACAGATACAGCGACTGGCCAGCTGAACCAAAAATGTCCACTAAAGGTGACACAGTTTCCATCAACAAGCCACCTATATATATCGCCAAATTAAATGAGAGCAGGCTGACAAACTACTGCTTTTTTGAGTACATAATCACTAAACTAAACAGGTTGCAGATGCAAGATTCAGCAGAAACAGACCCCAGAGTGAACCCTGAGAACATAAAAATAAACGGCTATTAGAGCCCTTTCCTGTCTTCGAGCATGAAAGTATTGAAAGACATGGACACGGATGCTGCTGACGGTATGTTCCTTAATGAACGGCGAGCGCCTGGCTCGGCCCTGATGCTGAGCTCTGGGGCCAATGTGCCAGCTTGCTGACCGGGAGCCATGTGCAGTTTTCCTCGGGTTTCAATGTGACGGCTGTTTACTACGCGGTCGGCAGTTTCACAGACAGCGGCACTTTGAAGCTACCGGCTGGGGGAGGCAGGGTGAACTTCAGATATGCAGTTTAGAATTTCGCTGGCATGGGCGGCAGCCTCATTGAGCTTTAGTACCACTAAGGCCAACGCTCTGCATCTCTTTGGAGTCATTCTGATTTTCCTTCATCGGTCCCTCTCTTGCCCCCTGTGCAAAGTGCACTAAAATTATACCTGCACCCTGGAAAAAAGGCACATCAGACAAGGGTGGTCAGATTTCCCAACAAAACAAGCTCCTGTAGCTGTCTAGAAGGAACCTGAGTCACCCACAAGCCAGATTTAACACATATACTGCAAGTCTGGAGGAGAAATTGAGTCTGTAAATTTGTTTGGCTCTGTTACGACAACACTATTTGTATAACCTTTGCGTGGACTTTCTTTCACATCTCTGCGGTCTGCAGGCCTAGGTCACAGCAATGGAGTGCAGCACTTTCCATTTGGAAACTCCAGGGGTCCAGGGGTTTCCATCATATCTCTAAAGAGCTGCTGTTTTTCAATCTTAAATAAGACCGACTGGAAGTGTGAACAATCTTGACTGGTGAGAGGACCCTTACGGAAGTTTTTTACAGTAACCATGGTTTTACTATGGTACCTCATGGTAATTATGTTTACTAAGCTCCTACTCATAGTATTACTATGGTTTACTTATAGCACTTCATGGTAACTGTGGTACTACTATGGTTTACTTATAGCACTGCATGGTAACTGCAGTGAAACCATCATAAAACCATAGTCGTAAACTCATGGTTACCCAAACCATAGTAAAACCATGGTTCATTTTCATAAGGGGAGAATTAAATCTTCTGCCTGGCCCATAAATACTTGCTGAGACCTGTAACTTTTGAAGCTGGCTGTTCGCACACTATTGATTCACAGTTCTAACCAATACTACACGATTTAAACCACACCCAACTACTTTGTTTATGGACTTGAACAAGGCACCGTCTCTCTACCGGTTTACGAGTTTGGGAGCGCTACCTTCCAATAACTAGGTTCCAAACGAAGCCGCCGTCTTCCGCTGCATTAAATCATCTTTATCCTTCTATACATGTGTAGACTCTGGCGGTAAAAATGTCAGCGTTACCCAGAGAAAACACACTCAGCAGAGAAATGAGACGGTGTCTCATGGTTAGACAATACAGTGCACCGGCCCCCAGGCTGATTTACCGAACCCCGGTATGTGAGAGCAGACGTGAAGGGCGGAACCTGCTCCAACATCACGACGGCTGCCAGGTCTACGCTCCCTAAAGTTATGGGCCACCTTCCGAACCAAGACATTATTACATTAGGAATAAATTGAGCCCAAAGGTTGGCAGGTTCATTGCCTGTGGAGCATATTTAGAGCCAACTCCACAAACACGTTTTTCAAATATTTTATAAATTAATATTTTCAAATGGGTATTAGGTTACATACTGATGTCTTACAGTGATGTTTCTCAGTTGCAGACCCACTGGGCATATAGGGTGTTAAGCTGCTTGACTAAGTCTGGGACTAAAGGGCAATTTATTTTTTCCTTTCGTGGAGACTTTATTCATCAACTTGCTTTCAAAGAAGCCGCTTGAGCTTGGATCGATCCTCAATTAAACCCTTCCCATCCAGATATCTCCCATCCGGCTTGTGAACAAACCAGTCCTTCAGTCAAACCGCACTTTATTACCATCACTGTAACTAGGATTTTCAGTAATTATTTTCTTTAACGGTATAAAACATACTTAAAATGAACTCTCATTCTGGATGAACTCCTACATAATTTATTCGTACCACTAACCAATTTACCACAGAGATTCCTTTTAGCTGCCCATGTCTTCTGCACTAAATACAAATTGTTCTGACACACAGATACTATAATATATGTATTTGAAAGAGGCTACTCTCTTAAGTCTTAAATATATCATATGAAACCTCACTAAATTTACCATGTAGTTCACAGTTTTAACAAGCCTGGAAAGAAATGTGTGTTGATGGCGTGGGAGTGTTTGGTGAGACGAGCGGCCTGATTGGTAATCTGCTTGGCTGGAGATAGAACCATAGAACATAGAACCATAGCTACTTCCCAAGACTGCATTCAAAGACCGAATGCATTACAGTGACACAACAAGGCCATCCCATTTCGAAGGCTCCTTCAAGTGCGGTTAAGAAATGCGTCCTTCTTTTCCCAGATTGCGAAAGGTCCACTTGATGGATCCTTCATCACCCAACTTATCCAAAGATTCATGGATTTTTAGAAAGAGGCGGCTACAAAGACTGCCCTTGGAAGGGTGCCGCCCCGGAACTGGGACACAGGTGGTTACTACGGGGAAGCAACGGCAGTGTCATCGATCACGTAACAATCTGTCCCACCTGGAGGCAGCCGGTTTCAGTGCTGTGTCTCCCCTGACCGTGAGCAGATCTCTGCACAGGGTAAGCTTCATTGGGAAGCTTCTTTTTTGATGGTTTTTCTACATAATATTCCCTTAGAATAACCTCATTTTGAGGGCTGTTTCCTCCCTCCACTTGGTAACACTTTCTGTGAATGCTATGTCCATAACCATCTACAAAAACATTTTAAATTTCTACAAAAGCATTATAAATTTGGCTGCATTTATAAAAAGACATAACACATTATAACCATTTTTATTATACATTATGAATGCTTTATGAAGCTCTCACTACAGATACCCTCATAATGCAGTACAAAGTATCCTTAATTCTTATACCGACCATTATAATGCAGTATGAAGGTATCTATTGTGCATTATAGATGACAGCATAAGTGGAGCTTATGAAGCATTATAATCAACACTATAATGCCTTATGGTTGTCAATAGAAGATGCTGTAATGCTTTATTAACTCTCATAGTGACCAATATAATGCACTATGAAGCCATCTGTAGCAGCGGTGGGTAATCCAGATCCAAAGAGTAAAACTCCAGACCAGGATTTTGTTTCAAACAACCAGTTAAGTATTAAGAGCCTCAGTCATAGAGTGCTCAACTAGTTGGTTGAAAGAAAACCCTGGTCTGGATTTTTTACTCGCTGGACTTGGATTACCCACCTCTGATCTGTAGTGCATTATAGATGACAGCTACAATTAAAGTGTTACCAGTCAGATCATCAACCATCTCTGAAGGTAGAGGCTGAAATAGCATTAGTATGGAAGTCAAAAATTGCTTCGACTTGTTCCGCAAGGTGGCCAGGGCAACGTGGCCCTGCCAACAGCCTTCTTCACCATTCCAGGCCGTTTGATGCTCCCAGGCTTACATGCTGGAGTCGCATAAATAAACTCTGTGGCCTTCAGTCCCGTAACACAACACCCAAGTGGAGTTGAAAGCCCTGGGGAAGGTGATGTGATCAGCATGCCTCATTAGGGAAGTGCCTGAGCAGATGGATGAAGGAATGGGGGGAAACAGAGAGGAGGGAAAGGCGGTAGTTAGAGAACATGAGAGGATGGTCAGTGGACAAAACACAGATGGACAGACAAGAGGCTGGCGACAGAAAACGTGTAATTAGAAGTGGGGGGAAAAGGTTCATGGTCAACCCAAAACCAAGGGCCATGTTCAGAGAGTTTATTGATCTCGTATTTAAAATTGTTTAAGCAATTCAGCACACAGGATATCATGCAGTGCTAGAGTTAAAATCTTAGTCAGAGGATAGACCAATAACTGTGAGTATAACTAATCAGGCACATACAGTCACAAGCACATGTCCTACTGTGTGTTGTGCTTGTACCTGGTCAATCGGAGATGCAGCACATTTGAGCTCCAGCCCAGTAAATCAGCTACATCTCTCCATAAATCTGAGTCTTATTTTGTGTAGCTCAGGGCTGACCCTACTCTAAATGTTTCCTTTTATATCTCTGGATTCCTTTTAGGACAGAAGAGCCTTGAGGGCAAAGAGGGAGTCTCATGGAACGAGAACAGCTCGAGAATATGGAAGGGAAAGATGAAAGTGTCAGGACAGATATGGAGCCTCGTGGAAGGAGAAATGATGGAGAGGGTAGATGGTGAACATGAAAGGTCTCATCATCAGACAACTTAGTGCATATCCTCAGCAAAAATTTGCTTTCACGTGATGCTCAGCATGTGTCTTCTATCCATCAAGTACTTTGGCAGAGCCCCCAGAAAGCACCTACAACGTCGCCAACTTTATTGAGTGTGCTGGAAAAGTATCCTGGAAAACTCTTTAAGTCAATTAGTCAATTCCATCCAAGTTAGACTGTATTTCTTTCATGACTTAAGTGCATTTTATAAATCTGGTTCATTTAAACATTCTTCATGCAACATATCATCTTATTCTGTTTAACTTCTCCAAGTTATGTCTTAAACCCCTAACCACTTAGCCAGAAAGTGCAATAAGGCTCAGTCCTTGGTCCACTGTCGTTTCTTTGCCATACATGGTCTCTGAAGCCTGGACTCTCAAGGAATTCCATATTATTCATGACTACCATTCCCACTACACTTACTGTACCCCAGCTGGTCCGTCTTCGTGAACTAAACAGACTTAATTGTAAGGCTGCATAGTTGTACAGCTAGCAGGCATGAGCTCTCCCAATTCAGGGGTTGAAGACCCCTTCATAAGTATTAGCTAGTTTTATAAGTAACCTTCTTGTCACTATGTTGTATTTTTTAAAAGTTACTGCAAGTGACATACTCAGCCATAGACTCTGGTAGAGGCATGCACATGTTTGGATGAAACCTGCATGTAATTACATGCATAATCCCCCAGACAAAGAGGACAAGGAGCAGTAATAGGTAACACTTAAGTGGACTTCATAGATGATAAGTCGCTACGTCATCTCCTGTACACATGTGCATGTGTTTTTCAATCCTTTTTTTCTAAAGCTTTAAAGGCATGTAATCTGGCATCAAGTAATGATGCAGACAGCTTGAGACTTGCACTTGGTGCTAATTTCTGTCTATCGACAGGAAAACTCTGCTTGCTTAGACTGTATTTCCTATATTTTGAGTTAACTTAAGACCTCTGCTGCATCAAAAAAAGTCATTAATTATGCAATGAAATGCAATGAATAAACGCCTGACGTACATTTTTAGCAACATTCACACGACATACATTGAGTACACTGCCCGAGCCTGAGAGTGGGGCCTCGCCGCTGGGCTCTGGGCCCTAATCATAGCCACCTGTGAGGACACAGCCCTGCTTTGCCGCAGAATAAAAGCCCGCGAGCTAGGGTTTCAGCAGCGGCAGCCGGGAGGTAGAAGCGGGTTTGTTTGCTCAAGCTGCGGCCATCTGGTTGGTACTCTCAGTGCTTGATTATAATTAGGAAAAAGGAAAAAAAAAAAGCTATCTGTCTGCTAGATGCCGGGGGTTAGCGGGGAGCTGCACTGGACTCCCAGGGTTCCTGATATATCCTGTGATATCGTATCACCTGTTAGCACTGTATCAGGGTAGCCATCAGGGGAAGGCGGCTCAACGTGCTGGGATGAAGAGTGGCATGCTTCTACCCCATAAGGTACCAGCGGCACTACAGGTATTGCCCAGGGCTGTTCTCATTGGCTAATGAGGAGGGCTGAGGCACAGTGCACCATATGGCCAGTAGGGGTCAGTGCAGGCCGAGAAGCCCAGCTGGGCCTTATGTTTATTAAATTCGGTTAACGGCGCACGCCAGATTTGATTGTTTTGGTATAACATTTTTGCGATAAGCACTGAAGTGGCGGTGAAGAAGGGGACAGCTCAGCAGTTATCAACACCTTTGAAAAGTAGAGATATTGCGGGTAAACAAGGTCAAAAGACATTGGTGTTGTGGCGGTACTTTTTGCAGATTAAAGCCAGACACGTTTATTAAATATCAGGTTACGCAGAGTTTATACAGATTACTAAACTATGGGCATCACAATGCGCATCTCATTGATATTTTAGAGACACTACTAATCTGCGTACCAAACCATGGGCTTAAGCAAACACCCGTATAGTACTGAAAATCTGGTGTCTGGCCAAATGTTTCGCCCGTCATCTAAAACCCTGGTGATTATTGTGCATGCAACATATAATCACGAATCTTGGTGATAACATGCAGCCCTAAAATTCAGCAAATAAAAATATGCATGACATAGAGCTCTACAATGCTACTACAGTGTTCTACAATGCTACTATGTGTGCTCTGCACTGCTACTACAGCCATGTGTGTTCAGATGGAAGGCGCCATGCCCTCATGAGCATGTAGAAAAAGCTTAACACTCAATGAAAAGAATCAAATCCCTTTTCCGTGTGACAGAGATGACTGAGCCTCCAGGGGAATCAAACTGGAGTGTGATGACAGGGAATACGCACTGAAAACATGTAGTGCTACTGCTGAGTGTCAACAGTAATTCAACTAACAAGTGAGCAGAAAATGTCCATTTGTGAAGGCAGAACCCGGTAGGGTATTGGGTTACATCAGGTGCTGAAAAGCACATATTATTCGCTTAGTTCTTTATGTTTCACTCTTGCTTCCTGTCTGTAGGCCTCCCCGACAGTCCGACAGCAGCGTCTCTTGCTCCAGGACAGAACTTTTGCACGGCAAAATCCATAAGGCTGCCGTCCCGTGCGGCTCCAGGTTATTTTGCACTTTGTGGCTTTTGTGGCCAGGGCCCGTGACTGCGTATGGGAGGGCCCGGAACTTTCAGAGGGTCAAACCGCAGGGGCGTGCCACGCCCACGCTCGTCAGCTCGCTCGCTGGTGAGGAGCCAGGGGGGTGTTAAAAACGGGGTTACGCCCCCCCCCCCCCCCACGAGGACCGTCGTCGCCACCTGACCGGGGAACTACATGTTCCCACGCCAGGGAGAGTTCTGGCTCCGTGCCTAGCTCGGGAATGTAGGGGTGTCCGGCGACAACAGCCGGACCATTTGCTGGGGCACTCTGTGGGGGGGGGGGGGCGGGGGCTCTCGATGCTTTTAGGGAAAACCGATGCCCTTCCGCCTCCATCCCGTCCAGATGCAGCCCGCGTTTGGTGGCAGAGTAGAAGGCGATGGTGAGACTCTCTCCCCATAGCTGCTCCTTGGCTAGATAAAAGACTCATTTCCCTAAAAGCCCCTGAAAGGTGCATGAACAAGGGAGCCTGCAGAACAGAGGGCCGTGAGGAAGAGGTCTGGACCCC
>JAODKN010000016.1:15958423-15978243 GCA_026774425.1 Petrocephalus zakoni | reverse complement strand
AATGGGTATAGAGAGACCGGCAAGAGGAGGAATGTGTATAGAGGGACTGACAATAGGAGGAATGTGTATAGAGAGACTGGCAAGAGGAGGAATGGGTATAGAGAGACCGGCAAGAGGAGGAATGTGTATAGAGGGACTGACAATAGGAGGAATGTGTATAGAGAGACCGGCAAGAGGAGGAATGGGTATAGAGAGACCGACAAGAGGAGGAATGGGTATAAAGAGACCGACAAGAGGAGGAATGGGTATAGAGAGGCTTTCTCTAGCATAAGTGGATATAGTATTCCTGTAGAGGCCTACCAGAGTATAAATGGGCATAGTGAAGATTGCTATAGGAAAGGGGCTATAGAGAGGCCTACTATGGGAATTTTGTTAATATCTGCAACCCTCTGCTTAGCAGTACTTTCTGTGCCCTATAATAGATCATCCATGATGTAGCTTATTAGGTTTGCTATTCAGGAACCTGGGCTGTCTGGACAGGCAACTTTTGGAGTTCCAGGCCACCTCAGTGTGTCACTTTCAGACATCACAAAAGGAACTATTGTTGAACTATATGCACTATATATCGGGTAACAAAATCAGTCCAATTTGACTGGTATCAAAATCAGTCCAATGTATCAGTCTTAGCCGATATTGCCTACCGATATTTAAACTTAATATTAAAAGTTGGCAGCACCAGAGCTACTAAAACAATGGAGATGGCTGCACTGGACTATCAGCCATTTTCCTTAGTGGAGGATGATGGATTTCATCGGCTCATTCACCACTTAGAAGTACAGATACCCCACAGGCACTTGACAACAAAAGTTACAAATTTGGAGGATCAATCATACAGTCCAAATCATGCGGTCAAAAATTTCCGTATCAGTACACCATCAGTTAAACTCCATAGGTAATTTCTTATGTGACAAAACAAAACCACCACCCCAAAACAATTTTCAGTATTTTTTTTATTTTTTAGCTAAGGTATATAGGTTTATTTGGCTTAAAGACATATATCCCATCAAATGCCTGGGGAAGTGGTATGATGACACCCTCAGTGACAGGAACAACATATCTGACACTGGGAAACAGGCAGATGAGTGGCTGAGGAGGACTGACAAGTCGGGATTACCTGGCAAGTTCAAATCCTGGATTTACCAGCATGGGCTTCCACCAAGGCTGATGTGGCCATTAACAGTATACGAGATCCCAATGACTGTAGTGGAGAAGTTGGAGAAGAGAATAAACAAGCATCTGAGGCGGTGGCTTGGTATCCCTCCTAGCTTCACAGCAGTAGGGCTCTATATTCAGTCTGGCCAGCTCTAGCTTCCATTCTCATCTGTGGTGGAGGAGTTCAAGGTGGCTAAGTGCAGGGTGGCAATGATACTCAGAGACTCTGAAGACGAGCGTGTCAGCAATGTAGAGGTCATAACAAGAACAGGCCGGAAGTGGGTAGCAGACACTGCAGTTAGGCAAGCTGAAAGCTCCATGGAGTTGAGGGACATTATTGGCAATGTCTGCACTGGCCGGCAGGGACTAGGAACCTCCCGTTTCATCCAGTGGGGGAAGGCAATTGTGCAGCAGAGGAGAGAGATGGTGCAAGCCGAAGTGCGTCACCAAGTGAAAGAGACACGGAAGGCGAAGGCTGTCTAACTAGCAACCCAAGGAACATGGACCAGATGGGACCTCCCAAAAAGGAGGGTCACATGGACCGAAATCTGGAGGCTGGAGCCATTCCGTGTGAGTTTCCTCTTGAGGTCTGTATATGACACACTCCCATCACCTGCAAACCTGGCAAGGTGGGGCCTGAGGGAGGATCCACTCTGCAAGTTGTGCAGGAAGAATGGCACACTCTCCCACATTCTAGCAGGGTGTCAAACAGCCATGGCCCAGGGGAGATACAGGTGGCGGCATGATCAGGTGCTCAGACATGATCAGGTTGCAGACAACCTGGAGCAGGCCAGGAGAAGACCACAACCACTCAAGCCACAAACACCAGCGTTGCACTTCATCAGGGCAGGGGAGCAGCCATCTTCTGCAAGGATAACCAGGACCAATATCCTCCAGGGGGCACAAGGATGGGAGATGATAGCTGACCTGGGTAGGAAGCTCATTTTCCCCCCCATCGTCCAGACCACCTTGAGACCTGACATAGTCATCTGGTCAGAGCAGGCAAAGAAGATCATCCTGGTAGAACTGACTGTCCCATGGGAAGAAGGCTGTGATGAGGCCCATGAGAGGAAGTATCTGAAATACCAGGACCTCATCATGGAGTGCAGAGAGAAAGGGTGGCAAACGTGTCTGTTTCCAGTGGAGGTGGGGTGTAGAGGGTTTCCGGCACAGTCTGTACGGTCGGTGCTCACTACACTCGGCATATCAGGCAAGGACCGCAAGACAGCTGTGTGCAGGATTGGAGAGGCAGCAGAAAGAGCTGTTGGTTGTGGTTTAAAAGGGAGGAGGGGGGCTGGAGGACTGGAGCTGATGGGCAGTGACTTGGCCACCACTGCCGACCCGCCAACTGGAGGGTGTAGCGGATAAGGGTCGAAACACCCTGAGAAGGTTGGGCACCGTCTGACGACATCGGCTCCAGGCAAAGGCCACAGGCGTTCTAAAGAGCGACTGTATGTGTGGCATCATCTGATGTATTAAGCAAGTATGACCAGAAATAAAGCATCAGGAAAGCCA
This sequence comes from Petrocephalus zakoni, assembly GCA_026774425.1. NCBI lineage: Eukaryota > Metazoa > Chordata > Actinopteri > Osteoglossiformes > Mormyridae > Petrocephalus > Petrocephalus zakoni. The sequence goes on along the minus strand of JAODKN010000016.1, from coordinate 15,975,576 downwards.
GAGCATAAAAGAGAAGAAGACATTTATGTCAAATTGCCAAGATTAAAATTTCTGAGCCAGAAACATGGAGACACAAGCGCATTATCTCATGTGCATTTAATGTACACGAGATACAAAGATAATAACATTGTTATTGTGCCGGTTGCCCTGGTGCTTGTGGACAACCAATCAGCAAAGTTTACTGCTATAAGTCCCACCCCAGATGTTCCTGGTCAAAAAAAAAAAAACACCTACTCAGAGTAGGGACTAAATGTTCTGGCGGTGAGACAGTGACAGAAGTTCCCGGGGTCCTAGAAAAGTTTCTGGTTCCTGAAAAAAGTTCCTGTGGTGGGAAAGGATGAAGTGCCATCATGTGCAATGCTGATTCATGCGAGGTGTGAAAGGTGGTGTGCAGAACTGCGGCTTTTGCCAGTGATGACATGCAAGTCGATGGGTGAGTGTGTGGTGTGTCAGTGTACCCTGCAATGGGTTGGTGCCCCATCCTGGGTTGTTCCCTTCCTTGTGGGTACAGAAAATGGATGGATTACCACCTACATTATAGACTTCAATTGCAATCCAGATGGAAACTAAAATTAAATATGTGTTTTTGGATTTTGACACAAATCTAGAACTTTAACTAGGCAGATCACCCAACACCAACCAGTTATCTGGTATAGAATGACCAGAAACCATCAAACTAGTATCAAATCCCTCTGGCATCAAGTAGTTTCCCACATTCATTTTCACACAAAACATGCTCTAATGGTTATACTCAGTTACGTTACCCTGAAGTTGTACAAAAGGTACATTTCTAATTCATCGACAATCATTGTTGACTGAACTGCCGATTAGCATAGTAAAGAGACAAACGTAAAAACACGACCAGGAAAATTCTTCTCAGTATAATTTAAGAAAAATCCTTTTATTACGGTCATAATAAAAGTCAGCTTTGATATATGTCCAGTCTTGTTTTCTTTTCCATCTTTCACCACATTCCCGTGACCTAAAACAAGCCCGCTTCGTCACGCATGCTGGCCCAAATACGAGCGGCACTGGCTATGAAAATAGGCAAACGTGCTGAAAATCCTGCCTTAACACTTGCTGTTTTTGCACTGTTACTGATTTGGGAAGAAAAAAAATGAGTGAGCAGCATCTGAGGAACATCTGCAGCGCAGAGTGAAGGGCAGAGCTTAATTAATCTGAGGCTTCTTTTTCGCCACTCGCTCAATGAGCCATAGTGGCCGGCTCTTCTGAATGCCGGGATCGGCCAATTTACTGGTCTCTGTCCTCCTTCCCGCTAATAGGCCCAACCCCCAGTGCCGCCAGCCTCCTTGAAGATCCTGACTCACAAAGCCCTGACCCCCCCTTTGCAACCCCCACCCCGACCACACCACGGGCCTGCAGACACGGCCCTATTGAGGGTCACTGAAGTACAAATAAAGACAAATTTGCCAAGCTGAGCCCCATAATGCCCCAGTTAGCACATGAAAGGCACCCCCCCGAAGGGGCCAGCGGGGGAAGGTCCACATCAGAGGAGCGACTTGAAGCATTCCATCTCTCTCTGCCCCAAACAGGCCTTGTCCTCAGCACCTCCTCCCTGGCTTCATTGTAAAAGCCTAGTTAGGGGGATTGGATTGTTGAATTGCATTAACAATGACCACCCCCACCCCCAACCACCACTTTCTTAACCTGCATGGATCCAACATTCAGATGCAGACCACGGCTGGGCCTACCCACCAATTACATTGCGGACAGAAGCAGCCTTTGCTGGGATAGGCTGGAAGAACATCTTTTGAGACACCCCATGCCTGTCTCTCCAGCACTGTCCCACCCCACTGTGGAAGCATTTCTCTTTCAGGGAACAAACACGTCCTGTCAGAAGGCCTAGCCCTCCAGGGGATAACAAGCCCACATTGACGCAGTGACGCCGTACCCAGGGGGCATTAGAGATGTCCTATTTGCATTAATATGGCCTGCTTCGTAGCATACGCTAGGCTCTTCGTTTTTTGGCTGGGTATGGGCCATTGTTGTGGCCACTATTCGCCTGCACTGCTCAGATTCTCCCAGGGACATCAGGACAATCACGTCGCCATTATGGGAGTCCCATGGGCATGTATCCTAAGTACAAGGGAGTTGGATAACTTCAAATACTTTTGCAGAGCAGAGTATGATTGGCTGAGATGATACCGGTACCGCTGTAAAAGAATATTTGCCCCTGCATAATGCATTCATAGAACAGTCAGTGCCCCTGCATAATGCATTCATAGAACATTCAGTGCCCCTGCATAATGCATATACATAGAACATTCAGTGCCCCTGCAAAATGCATTCATAGAACATTCAGTGCCCCTTCAAAATGCATTCATAGAACATTCAGTGCCCCTTCATACTGCATTCATAGAACATTCAGTGCCCCTGCATAATGAATATACATAGAACATTCAGTGTCCCTGCATAATGCATATACATAGAACATTCAGTGCCCCTGCATAATGAATATACATAGAACATTCAGTGCCCCTTCAAAATGCATTCATAGAACATTCAGTGCCCCTTCATAATACATTCATAGAACATTCAGTGCCCCTTCATAATGCATTCATAATGCAAGCATACCTTAACAGCATGTTTTATGAAGGTGCAGTTAATGTAAAGCGTTAGCAACGATTTACGTAATATCGCTGTCTAATTTACTGTCTAACGTTAAAAGTTCTTCTGTTTACAAAAGCATTAAATTAATTGAACTGATTGATAAATCAATACATTCATTACATTATTTTTCTGAAAATCTAAATTTAAGAGTGAGATGATTGTATGCAGGAAAAATAGAGGATGGAGGCATTAAAACGAAGTGATCCTGCACCATCAGTCCCACGGTGGCGGCATTTTCTTGCACATTTACTCCCAGCAAACCCTGGCTGTCACATATGCATGTCAGAAATGAAGTCATAGACCCTGGTGGATCTAAGTCCCCATCCAAGTCTTTCATCTCTGCACCGAGCCTCTTGATTTATGTAAACAAACCCGAGAAGCGCGGATAAACGCCCCCATGCCCAGCGAAACGTATTACTCGGTTAAAGGGACACCGCAGGGAGTCCTCGCCGCTGGACTTTGCGAGTAACAGGATCAGCATTCTCAGGCCCGACACCAGCGCAGCTGTGGCTGCGAGCCCCAGTGTCATGCTGCGCAGACTCCAGCGGCTGCTTCTCCGCAGGCGGGGCTGCCCGGATCCACCTGTGCCAAACCACAGCCACCACCTGTAGTAAAACTCAGCTTGCGTTACCAGAGCCCACAGGCATGGGCTGCTCTATCAAAAACACTCAACAAAGATCCCCGGAAATCTGGCATTTCTGTCCCGGCTGATCCCTTCATAAGGCAACCCAAACGTTTTACTGGCACATTGTAGAAACAGTCTATGATCCAGTACCAGATAAACGGTTGATGGATAGATCTGAGAATTGTATGGTCTAACTATATGTATCACCAACTTCACTCTGTTCTAATTTCTTTCAAATGGAAACGTTTTCGAGTAAACTTGTTGGAATGTTTTAAAATTTTAGCCAAGACATCTTCAAAACACTACCACCCCAAAGCCTGCTACAGTTTAGTTCCTTTCAAAGGTATTCAGAATTAACAAGAACACATTACTTGGATGATCTACAATGTAATAATTGCAGTGTTTACATTTCACATTCAATAGCAGCGTTTTGGGATAAACTCATTTCATGCAATTATTTTGGAACAAGGATCCTGTGCTAAGCATAGAGACATTTGCACATAAACAATATGAACAATTTGTCTTACGCTTCAAGAAAAAAGCCTAGTTGAACACCAAGGCTCGAAGTTCTGGGACCTTGCTAACATTTAGTAAGAGCCCAGTACACGAGGCCCATCGGGCGAGCAGGTCCATGACATTGCTGCCCAACGCCATAATCTACTTGGAAACCCAGGTATAGTGTAGTTTTCATTCAAAAAGCCACTTCACGGCCTCCCTTCACAGTGGACTTAGAAGGAGTCTGAGGAAGAATCTCTGGAACTTCACTGGTCATCAGCTGCCTTGGGAGTCGTGGCGAGAACAGGCCCCTGGGACTCCGGCGTCCATCCTGGCCGAGCTGAGCAAAGACCACAGGAGGCCCAGGGTACGAGCCAGATGTGGCCAGTTCTGCTGGAGCCATGCCACAATACCATTTGGCCCCTTTCGTCTCTAATCACAAAACCTTCTTTGTCAATCCTTCCACCAGCAGGCCAAAGCATGACGTCAACGTTATTTCAAGGGGTTGTGGGCCAACTATAATAACCCTTCCTAAAAAAAAAAAAACCCGCCACTGGAAGGAACATTTTGGGGTATACATTCCTTACTGCTTCCCCGTCTCCAAACTCAAACACTGCTCTGCGATTCCATACATTTCTTTCCAAATCCCGCTCGGCTCAGGGCTCAGAAACACAGACGTACAGCTGTCACGCCTTCTCAGTCAAGCGAAAGTATTATCTGTCGAGGAGAAACCGTGGCTCAGGAGGAACGTGACTCGAGAAGCAAGGAGGCAGAGCTGCAAAGAATCGCAGGACGGTGAATCACAAGGTGGCGTTTTTATGGGGGATCTGTGTCGGGGATTCGGGCTGCCTTGGTGGAGCACAAAAATGCTCAGTAAAACCATTAGTTTAGTCTCCTGTGCCAGCACCTCCTGATTTACAGATTCACAGGCAGGTACTAAAAGAAGCAGCATTTTAAATGCCTTTGTAATTTAATAAAAGTACAACCAAGTTGCGTGTAGGCCTGGATCTAAACCTTTAAAGTGATTTTAAATTATTACTAATATTTGTGTAAAAGGAAAAGTGAACCTAGTCCAGTCTAAATCTAAATCTTCGCTCTATGAACAATGTACCATTGACATTCATTGCTGAGATTCTCAACAGACAACAAACTCTTCAGCTTTTAAGGTCCTTAATATTCACAGTGAAGCAGTTACATGGTTTGTGTCAAGATGTCTGGAAGCTCGAACAGTGTTTACGTAAGAGTGTTAAATTTATGTAGGCGTGTTAACATGCCCTGCGTCAAGAAATTCTTAACAGAGTTATACTGTTTCTGTTTAGCAGTGATTAATCTTCGCAAGGCTCCTGTATGGTGGAAATTATTCAAGTAATTTCTAAACAGACATGAACTGAATTCATTACAACTGGAAGTACAAAGTTAGGAAGCATTCCAGGGCAGAGACAGAGACATGTCACTATTTTAAGTTAAAGTCATATTTACTGACGTAGACTTTAGGGTGTTTCCTCCAAATCATTTACACCTTGGCTCCTTTCCCTGCGATTCCTCCTCAGTGATTTAAGGAGCCTCCCGCTGTGTGTATAGCTGTGCCTGTCTGTTACATGCTCCAGATGCTGGACCCCAGGTTATCGCGTTATAAATCACTCCTTCGCACCCCGACACCTTGCATTATGTATGCAGTCTGCTCCACTTCAGACCACGTCAGCGATGTCAGGAGTGGTACGATTTAACAATAACACTCCCACACTGGGGATACGGTCGGCTAACTGGGGGGTTGTTTTCATATCCTGGTGCTGACCTTCCCCCCGTAGTGTGAGAGACAGGTGGCCACGTGTTAGCTGTGTCGAAGCCCACGAGTAAGGCACTATGCAGGTCCCACAGAGAGAGGGGGAAGCCCAGACCCAAACCGGAGGACACAGACCTGCCCTCTTTACATAGGACAGCTATGAATAATCGCTACATGACAATGTAATAATATCTGGCACCAGAACTTTAGACGGCTGCGTGAGAGGCCCAGCTCCCCCATGCCACGGCCCACTGGACTGGAAGCTTCTGCTGTCAGGCCCGGCAGGTGTCGGGACAGGGCTCCAGACAGAGTGCAAACAGCCTGCCGAGGAGGATCGGGTAGGCGCCGTAATGCAACTGTGTCGGATTCCTGGGATGGCTGTAGCACAGGCCGGACTGGCTGACAGAGCCTTGCAGCGCGAGTCGTAGAGCTGTACTCTTAGCCACTGCACAGACCCACGGGGCCGGTCGGAGGATCCATACGACAGCAGCCACAGTGCCGAGCTCTGGGCCCATCGCTGGGCCTTCGCACCGGACCCTAAACCGGTTGGTGGAGCCTCAGCACTGAAGCCAAGGTGCCGGGCTCTGTGCTGTATAGGTAGGAGATGGGGGGGTGAGGATTAAACAGCGCTAAAAATTTTACTAAGCAGGCATCAAGTTATGGACATGAACTAGGCAACCAGGCTGGTGATTCAGTTCACAGAAGGGACTTTTATGCAGTAAGCACAAGCAGGGTGCTTAACCTGAATTACTGCAGTAAAATATCCAGCAGGATAAACCTGAATAAAACTGTAAGCTGCTTAGTGCAGTAGCTAAGCAACATGGACACATACACACTTCACCCCCTACTGGGGTAATTACACGTGGAAACAAAGGGCTGCAGGTCTCTCTTTATAGTGGACAAATAGTGAGGCTTTGATGGTTCAAGGAAACATAAATCTGTCACTATGCCTCAGAGCAGCGTGGGGAGAAAATAAAAGGCAGGGCCCGGGTGAGGGCTGCGTGTCCGGGGAGGTGGCCAGGAAGCCGGGAGCCACTGGGCCTCTCTCAGGGCCGTGGCTAATGGGCCGAGGGTAATGTCTTTACCAGACGTGGGGCACCAGAGCAAGGACAGGTTTTGCAGCTCATTAGCGTGCGCCCGCCCCCTCCTGCTGGGGGCGTGGCTCCGGGGGAGGCCATCGCTGCAGTCTCCCGCCTGCATGGCTGCCTTCCTACCTCCCCAGTGCATCCTGGGAAGCACGTGTCGGCATGCTGGGCCGCTGTCCTTGCAGCACCAGGCCACCACCACGTCACTACATGTTTTTGAGCACAAAGGGTACAGTATCAATTAAAATGGTTAACTACTGTTTTACGGGAAACCCACATGACTGGTTGTTCTGTTTGGCACCATGAGCATATCGCAGACGAAGGGTTCAGAAGATATATAACTCTGAGAAGACACAACAAAAGCAACCGGTAGTTTGTAACGAAAGGCGAAGGCCGGATTGGCAGGAGAAGCAGAAACCGATGGTGCACCCAGTGCACCCAGCTTTTAAAGCAGACAGCAAACTTTTCTAAAGGAGAAATGGGAAACAAATAGGAGTTATAGTTTCTCATTAACACAAAATAATTTCAGGCTGTGCAGCTATGAAAAAAATCTATTGGTAAATACAAGCCATGAAGTGGATTACTTAACTTTACCAATGTCCAACAATAACTTTAGCAGCAAACTTTTCCTTATAGTTAAACAGCAAAAGTACATGACTGCAGACTTCAGAACCGTATTAAAAAACTGTATTTGGATGAAGAACAGGTAGAGACTGTGACTCTTGGTTTAGACACATGGCACCGCTAGACGAGACTGGGCAAGAATCTCTGAGCAGGTTATTACCCCAAAAAAGATGGCAAAGTGTCAACAGGGAAACAGCACTACTAAGTTAACAAACCAGTTAACAAGGATAAGCTCCAACCCATAGGGTATTTGGGAACTCTGTGGTGACACACAGGGGTTCCCAAGCTCGGGATGCGCAGAGCGGGGCCCAGGAGACTCACATTAGGCAAGAAAAACAGAACAAAAGGTAAATGGGAAAGTCAGACAAAAGTGAAACTGAAAGTCACTGGAATATGGGAAACCAGAACCTACAAACTAACGCACCTGCAGACTAGGACCGGAACTAACAAGGAACAATGGGTCAAGCTAAGCTATGTGCCTGCTATCCACATGACCTGCTATCCACATGACCTGCTATCCACATGACCAGGCAAAGGCTTGATGTCACACACACACTCAAGACTGACAGGCTTTGTATATATAACCACAGCAACTTTTGGCCCAGAGTGCCAATTCCTATGGGTAGCTTCTGCCTGAATGACACAGAAAGCTAATTTCCTAAAGTTTCACTGTTATTATAACCACATGGAGCATGTACTGAAAAGCACTACTGGATGTATGTATAATTCAAACACAGATGAAGCAGACTGACTGAAGACCAGCACTGACCCATGAGCCCAAAAGCAGACCGTTTCTGGCTGTATTAGACATTTGAAAGTTCTTGCTCCCTATCCCCTGGTTAGAGCGCACATGTGAAGGCGGGAAAAGGGCTGAGAAATCATTTTCATTTCCCCCAAATTGTGAACAGGTGTTGTCACATCGGCCCGGCTTCTGCGGTGTTGCTCACATCACAGTAGGACCTTTTGTTTGCTCAGATATAATGGCGAGGAAAAGTGAAACTGCATAAATATTTACCCAAACGGACTGTGGGCTGAGATGGAGCAGTGGCGGGGTGGGGGGGGGGGAATGGGGGTGCCTCTAATGGGGAAAAGGTGGCAACGCTTCCCCCGTACAGAACCGACACGTCTGCGTCTGACTCCATCCGGTATGCACCTCTCTCACTGTCTGAACCACATGTGGACATATCAAAATATTGTCCCCTAGAAGGATATTCAGGGAAGAGTTTACATGAATCCCTTTGCTTTGGATTTGCCAGTTATGATGGACCCATTTTTTTTTTACTCTGTGTAGAATGTGAGACCCAGAATATGGCTAGGCGTTCTGCAATGCTTCTTTTAACAGGAACATGAGGGAGGGTCTGCACAGACTGCCTTAAGAGGCTCAGTACTACAGTATAACAAATGCCACAGTTTCCTGGAGCCCAGTAAATATATCCCAGATCTGGCTCCTTCAGAAGGTCAGACTGGTACTATGGTCCCCCTTAACCAAAGACACGTTGTAGCTGCTTGCAGGAAAGGATCAGCTCTGCAGCTGCCTGGCTCCGAGGCTCAGGATAATCAAGTAACTGGGTTTATGTGGACGGGAGGTCATCACAGAAGATGGAAAATGCCTCCTTCACCTTAAGATGGATACTCAGCCTTTTTTGAGCTAATTATGCTCTCCTTATACTTTCTGGTGTTCAATAATCTTCATAATCATAGTAGATAAACTTCAACCTCCTCTTCCGCAGTCAAGCAATGGAGCTTTTTGAGGAGGAGAGATGAAGCAGCTCATTCTGAATTCAGACAGAAGGCAAATATCTACAGGATTCATTACTAAGTACAAAAACAGGCCTACCTTCTGGAATGCCATGTTCATTTCCGCACACAAAAAACAAAAACCTACCTTCAGTAACATTTTCACACTTTGCTACAGTAATACTTATTTCTACCCGCAAAGAAAAAAATCTGAGTTCATGAAAATATTCAGCTATTTGATATAATGATTATTGCTAAATCTGGTATTGACACTGGAATTAATAGTCGCACCTGTGGCTTGCAGACTGTAACCTTCCTCTGACCGAATTCAGCCTAAATCCAGCCTCGGGTTCCGATAAATGATGTTTCCCTCAACGCTGACGGTAAAAACTGTGGAAACGGCAACAAATGGTGAAAGCCGTCGCAGGCCTCCGGAGCCTGAATACCAGAGCCGGGCGAGAGCTGAGAAAGAGCAGCGGTTCTACACAAAGTGGCCATTCATGCCAGAGAGCGGCCTTCCCGAGCCTCAGTTACGCCGCTTTGTCTTCGCCATCAGAGCTGACAGGGTATCTGGGGGCGAGGTGAAAGACATCAACTTAGCTGGGCTAATCTGTGTTTGGCACAGGAGCGTCCCACACGGGGACTCCCGTTAGCCTCTGCCGGGTTTGGACGCTGGCCTGGGCTTGGCCTCAGCATTACGGGGCAGCCCACCTTGCTTCCTCATCGCTAGTCTTACATCAATATGGTAACCAGGCTGCTCTTTGGAACCAGACTAAAACCACCCGTTGTTGACAAAAGATGAATTGAACCCTAATAGGCAGTCTGGACTGACTCCAAACCAAGCAGAGTTCCCAGTACTACTGTTGATTTTACCCTTTGTTGTTAGTAACTGGATTTTGATTACCGCTTCTGAGAAGTCCTATTAAACATATCACTTTTAATGCTCCTCGATTCAAACAAGCCGGCACTGTGTAGCTGCTCACGGCCCATCCGGGTCTCCCGTTTAGCCAGAGAGATGACAGATTCACTCCGTTCGCCGCCCAGACTGGCTCCTAAGTGACCCCGCCGTATCCCCAAAGGCTTCCCTGCCGTACTTGCAGAAACATCCCGGCTCATGTTTACCCACTTGAGGAGATTGAGAGCTGCGACTGGGCCCCCCAGCTGCGGCCTCAGTTCGCTTTGAGACTCGCGGGAAATGACTAAAATCAAGCCCATGGGTCCATGAAAGAACGTTAAAAATCAACCCTGCTCATTTAAGTTTGTTAAATTACGTGGAAAATTCTTCATTTTTTTTGGGTACATATATGAAGAGTCTGTCTACAAACTGTTCATGCACTATGGCAGAGTTTCTCAATCCGGTCCACAGGGACCTACAGACAGTCCACGTTTTTAATCCCTCCCAGCTCCCGGTAGAAAAATTGTGGACTGTCTGGCAGTGAGCTCAGATGAAGGAAAAACATGGACCGACTGTGAGTCCCAAGGACCGGATTGGGAAAAGCTGTACTGCAGAGTCATGGAGGATCCTGAAGCTCATCCCATACAGTGCAGACCGCAAGGCAGAGGAACAGGATGCCAGCCCATCATAAGGCATGCGCACAGCATGTGCAATCCAGATCTCCAGGAGGAGACTGGAGTACGAAACCCACCAAACAGGCAGGACATGCCAGCTCCACACATTCAGCGAGGATGGAATTCAAACACCATAATCTGTAGGTTAGAAGCCTCAGTGCCGTCCAGAGACCTGAGTTTAAACACCGACACATGTGACCAGTAAACACTCAGTGGTCTGTGTGTTAGGTACACCTGCTTGTTATATCATGTGGCTGCAACCCAGTATATTCAGCATACGCAGACATGGTTTGGAGTCACTAGGAGTTACTGTTCGCCTAAACATTCAAATGGGAAAGGCGCATTATCTGGGAGATTTCAAACCTGGTGTAACAGCTGGTGCCAGATGTGGTGGTTCCAGCATCTCCAGCGTCTGCCACCCTCCTGGAACTGCACAGAGATTGGTGCAAAATACAAGAAATGTCCATCCAGTCACTATAAGCTGACATGAAGTAAAAACACCAGCTCGGTGCAACTGCACTTTCAAGAAAAGCATCTCGGAATGCAGAAGCTGAGAAAACCTGAAGCAGCTCTGGAGGAGGGATAAGATCCTTACTGAACCTTTTTACATTTATGCAGGCTAATCCACCTCTGGTATTTACACGGCCACCCAATCCAGCCTTACTGATGCAGGAACTCATGCGTTATTTTTTCCCTCTTAATGAGTTACTCAATTAATGAGTGCTGCACTTCTTTTTACACATACTGCTCAAATTATAGAAATGGAACTGAGGGACCTGTGCTCCATCCTCGGAGGCCTCAGGCCATTCCAGACCCTGGGGAACGATGGTAAATGAGACAATTAGGAACTCCCGCCTGTCCCCAGGCCATCTCCCTGTCTCCCTTGTCCTTGTCTCCCTTGTGTGCAAGCATGGCCCCGTAAAGACTATCGTGTGACACGCTACCGCCCGAGAGGTCAATGAAAATGCGTCGAAAACCTCAATTCTATTACCGATCACATTAATGTTTTGAGGGCATCGCAATCATTCAGCTTTGCTAGGTGTATTTACACAGCTGTATTTCCACTGGAACCACAGAGATGACCCGTTATGGATCTGAGCTTGGAGCTGACACATCCCAATTCCAGCGTTCTATGGAGAGCCCCACAGGCAGCCCAAAACAAACACAGCAATGACTTATTAGAGCACTGCAGCCGGATGTCCGTCACATTCGCCCAGCTTGCTATCTGATCAAAAAGAATGACACTGAATGCCTGGTGGTTGCTGACCACGGAAACACTGATGGGAGATTAAAGGATGAGGAGATGCTCTAAGCACTGTGCTCCTCACCGCAGCTTCAGCCATTAGTGTTTTTTTGTCACCCAGAGACAGGTGGCCCAGCTGGACCATAAAAGCTCCTACTTTAAGATTACAGCTATACTGAATCCCCCTGCATTTTTTCTCCAACGCTCTCAGGAGGTAACCTCAAATGAAAAGCCAAAATGGATGGAATGGTCCTGACTAATGAAGGAACCCCCCCCCCAAAATATTGGTCATGGGAAGTGGAAGAGCACAAAGATTTAAATAACGAGCATATGGCAGATGACGGCGCACAGACATACCAGAAAGATGGAGCTTGTGTAACTTTTAACGGCACTGTTGTGAATGTTTGAGTGGCGTGTGATCTTAGAACATGCGAAGTGGCAAAGATTACCCGATTTCCATCTGTCTGAGTATAGTGGGCTCTCTAGCAGCAAAGCAGCAGGGACGTTCTGAAATATAGCCCCGTCATTGACAATCCTTGGATTGCTTATACTGATAGGAAAAACAGGCAACACATTACTTGAATATGCACAATGTGGTGGTACACGCTTACTTACTAATTAACCAGTAGCTAAGTGTTAGTTACATACCAACCCCATGTTCATTCATCATTAATCAATCATGACGGTTCGTGTATTTTATGCAGGAGCTGTATTAGTTTATGATTTGCTCTTGAGTTGTAACTGAGTAACTAAGTTATTTGTGCCCCCTCAAGTAAAATGTTAGGTACCACAAACAGCCATAACGGAACAATGTAAAAATTCAAGCTCCCCTTCTACTGCTGGTAGTTCAATGGGACGTCCTGGGCAATAGCACACCAGAGAGATCAGCCCACCATAATTACAGCAATCAGTTTCAACAGTTTTATCGACTGTGGTTTGATTTTGTGGTACTACTGTATTAATAAAAGAACTACCCTTACAAAGGGTTTATGAATGGCTTATAATCAGGTGATTAATTAGGTTGTAGTACTTTGTAAATCATCAATAGACCATTATAAACTAGTTATAACATTTTTTTTAAATTAATGAGTCACTACCATTTATTAGTGACAAAAGAATGTTTTATTGTAAAGTTGTGCAAATTTTGTTCATAATTAGGAGCTTGGGGTTAAGCCTGTGTAAAAATTTTAATTGTTCTACCTGTGGATGGATGGCAGAAAGGAATGTAAGTCGATACCACAGTAAAAGTTACAAACACCTCAGAAATGCACTTAACTGCCAGACTAAACAAAGCCATTTGCTTTGGCCTGGTTTGTGGTGCCTGGGCTGTTACTAGGCTTTGACTTGTATGTGGAGGAAGACAGACCCCAGCTCAGAGCAGAACAGGACCTGCCTTGCCACATTAATGGCATGATATTGCAAGGAACTCCACGCTCAGCCATGGAAAACCAAAAATAGGGAGCTGCCTCCAAGCAAAGAGGGAGAGGGACTCACCAATGACGATGAGCGTGTAGTTGATGTTGACGCTGCCAAAGCCATTGGTGGCCTTGCAGACGAAGGTCCCCGCATCCTCTGCCTCCACCTCCTTGATCTTCAGGCCCTGCCGCAGTACCCGGAAGCGCGTCCAGCCGCTGTGGATGTTGCGCCCATCTTTGGTCCACATGATGAGGGGAGGTGGGTCCCCTTCCACAGGGCACGGCAGCTTCATGGTGCGGCCAATCCTCACTGTCTGCCGATGGGCCACCTGCTCAGAGACGCGGGGAGGACCTGGGGAGGGAGCAGGAGCAGCTCTTTTACAAAACTACGGAGTGTAGATATAAAGCATGAACAACACTGAGAAAAGAGCCAACGACTGATTTCCATTTGATTGTTCAGTGCAGGGTTACTCAGGTTAATGAGATCCCATATACATATATATATAAATCCCACAGAACCACTAGGGTTATGAAATATACAGTAGGATCAGACATAAGTATGTCAGGAGGTTCTGACTGCATGAAGGACTCAAGTTATGAATGCCAGTTTGGGGCTTTTTTCCAGAGTTCCAGAATTCCTCCATTCAATATAATGAATTGTGCCAATAGGGCTCTGGTGATCTTGCAGGTATTTTGGGACAACGGGTATATGAAAGTTACTTATGGGAGTATATTTGAGATCAGGCAGCCAGGGCCAAGTCCTGCAGACTAGTCAACCTTTAAGACGGATAGCAGTTCCGCAAGCAGGTCCTGTTGGACAAAGATCTCCATGAGCCAGGAAAAAAAAGGGGAACAGTAATTATTCCTGCCGAGTCTCAGTGATGCAGACCATCTGGATCCTCATAATTCCCGGGCCTCTTTGCCATGCCCCTGGATTAATGAGCTCTCATTAGGCCGCCCCCCTTCCACACCCCTGCCCCTCCCACCTCATAAAGGGGCATGGAGCTGGCCAGCCCAAGAGACACCAGAGCACATGCCAACCCAAAGAAAGGGTTCCAGCGGAGAACACTGAATCTCAAGTGTAAGGCCAAACTTAGTGGTGCTTAAGGCTGAATGTCTGGCATCTATGTTTATGTTGACAGCTATCTATCTATTGAAGATTGTTCTATGGAAGAAGGTTCCTTTAATGTGGCATTTCGAAAATGACAGAGAAACCTTTCCTTTCAGTCTGTCTGTGTGGTCAGTATTAGTCTAGAAAATGGAATGGTTAATGTAGACTAGAGCTCTTGGAAGACATGAGGAAGGACATGGGAACTAGACGTGTTTTGAGATTAGGTACAGATTCAGGATCTCAGTGCGGTTGGCGGCACGGACCTCATGTTCAGCATTGCAGGGCAGAATTATAGTTCAGCTGAGTTGGCCTCTAATTAGGGAGAGAACTTTAAATTAATCAACCTAATGTTTGATTACCCAGAGATGCTGAAACCAGACTGAAATAATTGTGGGCGCACCTCATGCAGAAAATGCAAAACAACGTAGAATATAATTACTTTCCCTAGTTTTACACCACAGAGCAGATCAAAGTGGAGAAGCCAGCCACCATGAAAGCAGGCCCTTTGCTTTTAATTAGAAACTTTCATACTGGCTTATCTCAACATGCCTCTACTACTCCAGCTTGTGGGAGGAAGCTAAGTCAATATTACTGCCGTTGGTAAATGGAACACATGAGACCAATGGTTCTATTCCCAGCCGAGACGTTACGTTTTAATTTTGTGCATCTCACAAATATACAACTATGCATATGGTGCAGCATGCATAGAGTTGGAGTTGTGAGGAGTGGGAACTAGAGTAGACAGGAGGTGACATGTTCCAAAGAGAACAAGAGAGAACAGAATGACTCAGGAAATAGCAGAAAGGGGACAGGAGGGAACTTAAGGGTGAATAATGGCACTGCAGGTATCCTCAGAGATCTGGAGGGCACAGTGGAACATACCACATTTTAAACAAAATTATGTCTAATAATGAATTTCTTCCACTTTTCTGAATAGCTTCAATGTGTCTGACTGAAAGACTGAAAGAACAGTGGCATTTTCTTGGCAACTATATAATGTATGGCATTTTGAGGCCATAATTTGTTGGGCCAGAGAGCAGTAATGTCTTTAGTGAACATATGGCAAACACACCCTACACTCTTCCAGAACCTTGCTGGCTTCTTCAATGATGCACTTCAAAGTGAATTTTATTAACACGTTAAATACAATTAGCGAAAGGAATTTCCATGGGAAGGTCAAAATGCCCAGACCACGTACTTGGAAAAGAAGATGACATACAGTGTATTTATTCATTATTGCATATTTTGAAGAACAAAGCCCAAAAGTAATTCATTTGCTCTAAATAAAGCATTTTTGTCAGTCTTGCTCTCATGTCAAAATATTTATCGCGCACAGTTCGACCTTAGAAACAAGCTCTGTGTTCCCACTATTTCTGAAGGTCAACAATTCTTCTTCAAAGGCTTTATAAGAATACTGCACTGGCTATATAACACATGCTTTACCAGAACCTTCTATTCTAAATTCAACATAACCTTTAGAAGTTCCTCTTGTGGGTATCTGACAAAAGCACTGAGCAAATTCATCAACCATTAAGAAAACACCTTAGTTTCAGTAAGATTCCCTGTTTTTGGCAAGCCTGCATAATATTTACCGCATACACAAGCTTAAATATCTGTACCATTGTTTAAGACGCTAGATAAAAGCTTTTTATTGCATTACAGGCAGGCAGAAAATGTAGTGCCTGTGCAGTATGGCAGAATGTTTCTAATTCGATGACTGGAGCCACACAGCGCACTTTAACCATGAGGCAGCCAGCCGCGCTCGCCCCTGCCTCATCCTGGCTATGCCCCCATACGACACGGGGTCGGCCTGCCGGAAGGGTTTCCCAGGCGGCCCCCGGCCGGCCGCTCCGGCAGACAGGGCCGTGCCACTCCAGCTCAGGCAGGAAATTATAAGTGTCACTGTTTATGTCTGCGGGAAAGTGCGACCGCGGCGCTTGTCACTCAGCCACATCTCCCGGGCTGGCTGCAGCTGAACCGTCTCATGGCCTCGCTCTTGTTTTGCTCTGCCGGTGACTCTTCCAGTGCTGGAAAGGGCAGAGCTTGTAAATATTCCCCTCTCCAATAGACCACTGTGGTAAAAGCACGCTGCTGTTATTAACGGGCCAACTGCAGATTTAACACACTCTAGTCTCATAGATATTGGGTGGGTCATTGGGTAGGTTTGCATAGAACACACAGGGCCAGACACTTAACGATATATATATCAGCAATTAATAAGCTTGGCATCAACATGCAACGTGGTATCAGAAGTGACATCACAGATACTGGGAACCAGCGGGTCCCAGTTAGGCCCATTTTGTTCTATAGGTGCTGGTACACACATCGAAATGTGACTGACCGCTAGGAAAGTTTAATCGGAGACCAGTCGACTGATGAAATTCCCACCAGTTATAAGTTAAAGTTAAGAGGAAGAATAAGAGAGAGGAAGTATGACCTCTCTAAGATTTAAAGAGTCTATATCCTTGGCTAACAAGCGGAAACCAGATAAACGAAATGGCGATTACAAGTGGATCATGGTTATGTCCCAGCATGCAGTTGTGTGCTCAGGCTGCTGGCTTGTGGCTACTGCCCGGCATATCACCCGCTGTGGAGTGAAGGTGTGAATAACAAATTAGTCACAAGCAGGAATTTGCTGGAGCCGTCCTCCACATATGTCCGCCCTCTCGTGGGAGAGCGAGCCTAAGCGTCGTGCCAGACCTTCACACAGATTGAAATCTTAGGCTCCAAGTAAGAGTGGGGCAGGCTCCTGCCGGTGTTTTACGGGTGGGGGGGGGGGGGGGGGGGGGGGGGGGGGGGGGGGGGGGGGGGGGGGGGGGGGGGGGGGGGGGGGGG
>JAODKN010000016.1:15947190-15958323 GCA_026774425.1 Petrocephalus zakoni | reverse complement strand
GGCTTATGGGTGGTGCATCCCTTAAAAAATTTTTTAATTTTTTGCTCCAATGTATTTTTGGGGAGGGTCCTTCCGGTGTTTTAAATCAACCCCCCCCCCCCCCCACCCCACTCTCTCTCGCTGTCTCTCTCTCTCAAGTCCTTCCGAGGGCCCATTTTTGGAAAAACCCTTGGGCTCACCCCAGCTCAGTCAGGGACCAAGCAGCTGACAGTAGTTCAGGTTTGAAACATGCTTGACTGCTAGAGCCATGGGATCACAACATAGACCTTTCACAATATACTTTATAGTTTTGTCTCTTACTTTTTTTCTTTGCTCACAGAGGACAAACTCAACAGATGGTAGAGCTGCAAGCCTGCAAGCTTCAAAGGGAACATTAATATTGTTTATGACCAGACAATACCCTATGTGTCCACAAGAAATCACAGTACATGAACAGAGACAGAAAACTAAACAGAAACTGGTAGATCATTCACCCTGACATCATCATGATACTGTTCTGTTTCATTTATTGCTGAATGCCCATGCAGAAAAGCAATCACCCAACACAAATATCCCATATGTCTCATGTCCATCACTGCATTCAACTTAGACAAATGTATGTTTCCATATTTAATTTAAAGATGAGAATTTCCCCCATATGGTTTCTTATTCTTTGTTTCTGTTGAATACATGGCGCTATGAAAATGTCATAAGTCGTCCACATTTTCACAAAAAAAATATATACGAAATTCACATCTAAGAAAACATAAAAAACTTTGGCGAGTACAGAAGCTTGATAAACAAAGTATCCTGTGGATTTTCAGGCTCCCGTCAGCTGCTTCCTTTGTGTTTTTTCAGGTTACCCGTAGTGTTTTTTTTAGGAGGTTTGTTAAATATTCGTCAATGTGTGTGCAGGAGAAAGCAGTAGCCACAGGAAACATTAACATTGAATGTGTTTTAGCCATTAAACTTAAATGCATTACCTTCTGTAGCTGCTAAAATGCGAAATCCTGGCTATTCCCAGGCCTCACACTCAGTGTGTTATCTCAAAGGGTACGAGCCACTCTGAACCTCAAATCCAATAACAGTCTCAAAGATTCCCTGTTGACTCACAGGATAATTTAGGACTGTGTCGTGCAACAGACAAGGCAGTTTGTTGTTCTATGAGTTTTCCTAGCTAATGCAGAAAGCAAGCCGTGTGACGATGGAATCTGCTAATCTTGGGTCGTAAGGCTGCGACAGAAAGCTAGTCCATCACAGGGCACTTGCGCCGACTACTCTCAGTGGTGCTTGAGAATCACTAGTTTATATAAAACCTGTATCTCTGGATTGTCAAATTGAAGGAAACATTTAGATAATTGAAATTCAACACAGACAGAGTCAGGGCTCATTTTAGCAGAAGGCTAACGTGCAATTTCATGGAATACGTCCAGGAAGTGAATTAGCCCATAAAAAATGGGGAATTTTCACACATGAATCCCTGGGTACAGTAGGCCAAATCTATCCCTGTGTTAGCTTCAATCATTTTTGCAGCTCTCATTTGTCATTACCACAATTATTCTTGTATTTACCAAGCACAATCACAAGATTTCTGTCTTGCACAATAATATTACAATGTATATTTGGTGGATCGATGTACACGGTGAATTGCATACTGACAAAAATGTACCAGCCAACAGATATGAGCTTTTTCTAACCGGCTTTCCATGTCTACCAGTGTGTTCTTGTAGGTAGTAGGATCAATGCTGAAGGTAGCCCACAGCTCTCTCTTTAAGAGAGCCGGGCTCATGGCAGCGAGCACACAGGTCTGGAATGTCCACCAGCGTAGGGGGGAACCTCTTAAAGTGCCTAGATTCCAGCACAGACCGACTCAAGTAACATTCCTCCAAACACTTTCCCCCTTCCCGTGACCACTACCCTGCATGCCTAATGTTGCCAGTGAGGTCAAACTGCTTCCACTTCCTGAGTGTTTCTTGGCTCTGTGCATACATCCGAAGACTAGTTCCTTACCCAGGGATGAAATCTGTTACAAAACTCCAATCAGATCACAACCTTCGGCATTAAAATAGCTTGATGCACTACATTTGTACTGGCACATTTCAGGCCACAAAGGGCACTTAAGAGCAATGGAATGCTTTTGATTATGAGCTCTTAAGTAGGGCTTAGCTACAGTGTTTTGGTGCCAGCTTTTTCTGAGCCCTTAAGGAGGCCACGTTGAGCACAATGGCGCTTGAGCGCGGGAGAGCCTGCACAGAAGAGAGTAAACATCAACCTCGTGGAGGCTCCGTCCATGGAAATTGCACTCTTAAAAACATAGCCAAGGAGACTCCAACACAAACTGGAAATGACAGAACTCTAACAGATCTGAATGAAAAGGACGAAAGCCAGTAAGAAAGGGAACCTGACCTGCATGTAATGTCATAGGACAGTTCAACCAGCACTACAGTTTCAACACAACTAATTCCTGGATTGTAATAAAACAACTTGTTTTAACATCCCTTACTGATTAACAGATGTCTGCAAGTCTCCAGCAATCTCTATGTGCATACCTATTTCTTCAGTGTTCATTTCTGGCATAAAGTAGCCAATGGGTCACAAATCCCTTTCATGTTTGGTTGTTTACTAAATTCCTTTTGCAACCCATCTTCACTCCTCTGCATCCTGTTCTTAGGGAGATTAAAAAGCCTGGGCCAAAGATTAAAGATTTATAATCTCAAAATGATTTTTAGTTACAGTCTAGGGAGTGGCAGTGCTCTAGAGAATCAAACGGCCTGCTCATCAGAAACACTTAGATGAGGTATCAGCGCTGCAGGTGACCGTGGTCAGCATGATACGCCAGATGAGGGAGGACCAAAACGCTCTCCCTTCACCCTGCTAATGCTCTTAACTGCCTTGGAAGCCAGAAGTGTTGAAGAGGCATCAAAACCAGAGCCAAGGTCAGTTGACCAAAGAATGTCTGGGAGGCTCCCTTGCCTATATTACATATCGCCCACTCCCTCTGCTCAAGGATTAAAGCTCCAACCTTGAATCCGCTCCACGGCACAGCGGCTACAGCGTTCCAGCACCAAATAAGAACCAACGAGCTGTCATTTGGACCTAGAGGAGCTTTCTGGTTTCACTCTCTGGCCTTCCTAGCTCTGCTAGATGACTAAACCCAACAAACATAACCCAAGTAAAAACAATCGGCAGTAAGACTTACACAAAATAAATTCCTTCCCAAATGTAACTGCTTCCTAAATGCGCAAGGATGACTGATGCCTTAAGATGACAAGATTTTCTTGATTATTAGTTATATTTTGTTATTTATTGTTCATTTTTCATCTTGCACAATACATGATGTATGCCTAAGTTTGGGCTTAGGTACTATCGAGATCTAAAAGGGTGTTCATGCTAACTTTGGCCGCCCCCAGCTTTTGGTCCAGCTTTGGAGATTCTCCGACTACTTCTCCTGATCCATGGCAAGCACATTCTCAGCTGCCAAAAATACATGCACTGTCTAAACACTGGCAAGAGAATGACGTTCTGTGGAAAGTGGGCACTGTTTGAGCAATCCAGAGTCAGATGCAGAAATCAGTCACAACAATGTGTGATTTATGGATTGCTCGGCTGGTCCTGGAAGCCCCAAACAGTCTAAACCATTTATTCGCATCCACCAAAAGCAGAGCATAACCTAGCATTAGTGGGCAATAGCATAGCCACCTACAAATTTGCACAGTTGCAAAGGGGTTTCCCCAGTAGACGGGGGTCACAGAAGGGGCTTATGGGTATGCCTGTCATGCCTCCAGTCTCCTAAGGCTAATTTTAACAAACTTCAAAGGATTTTTAATTCCTAACACTGACCAGAAAGGTCTCAGCATCCCACTAACAAACCACTATAACCGTAAGGTATTTTTTAACTGGCAAATATGGTTTCATTGTGCCACTAACAGACTGCCATGATCCCAAAGTTCCATTAGAAAACTACTGTGATCTCACTGTCCCACTAACAGACCACTGTGGTCCCAGAGTCCCACTAACATACCACTGTGACCTTGAGGTACTTATTAACACACAGCTGTGATCCTACTACCATCTACAGCATTGTAGTATAGAGATATATCTACAGCAGATAGGCCAACTGTGAGGAATACAGAGGCTAACTTCATTTAATCAAGCAATGCCTGTAGAGCAGCTTTCCAATATTTAATTTAAAGGTAAAAACATGTCTGCGTCATTATAAGGTAACACTGTACATTTACTGCACCTTCATAATGCATTCATAGAACATTCAGTGCACCTTCATAATGCATTCATAGAACATTCATAAGCAGCATGTAAGTATATCTTAGTATCCTAACATAGAATAACAGCCCATAATATACATTAATAACAAATATTATATGATAATAGCCAACATCATAATTGTATGTTATTTATTATTAATGTATTTTAAAGCTGTTAAGGTATGTTACAATGTTAAGGTATACTGCAGACACACAGATACGCATGCAGACACATGCACGTAGATACACACACACACACACGCACGCGCGCGCAGACACCCTTCAGCCAGACAGGAGACCTATTCTCAGTGTCAGTAGGTCAATTGCTGTCATTAATGAAGCATGGCAGTTCTGACTGTCCTTAACCCCGGGCTATGTCTGCCAAAATACGAGCTCACGAGACACACCCTCCCTCTCACGCGCACGCTGCTCCTGAAAAGGCTACCCAGCTGAAATGTGGCAGCACGCGGTATCATTACTCTAGGAGGGCAACCTGCCGTATATCAGACACGTAACCTCAAGGCAGCTTACGGAATGGAAGACCTTTACAGTTAGATCTTTACATCTGCTTTACATCACTTTTCGTTCCCGTCATGTGCTAAGAATTTTTACAGGCCCAGCATCTTTGACTTTTCCAGTGTCTAACAGAGTAATAATAATATTACAGAAACACAGAGAACAGTTGAGTAGTAAGCCAAGTACAGCACTTTCTCCCTTATCTTCTGCTCCAATGTGCATGAGCAAACTGTATGCTCAAGCCTGGCCAATCACACACTCTCTTTGGGAAGTGGGCGGGGCTACAGAATGTCTTATACGGTCACGTGCGCTAGCTGGCAAATTCCAGTGAGTCCGGCTCGCTGTTTCAGAGGGGGATCGAGACATGCTGTGCGTGTCAACGACTGAGAAGCTAAATTAAACAAAAAACCTGCCCGGTGTTTCTTTCTATCCTCTTTTTTTCCCCTTCACAAAACACCTGCGCAGAGTTAAAATTGCAAATGGGGGGTGTGTTCACACAAGAGCAATTCGCCCTTACAATTCAGCACAAATACATCATTAAAGCGCCGCTTTGGCACTGACAGGCGCTCAAATGGAGGACACCTGCGGCCCGGCCGACAGCGGCGGGGAGACGGGATCTGTTAAGACAACAAACCAGGGGCACTTCCCCGACAAAGGGGGCCCGTCCGCCGACAGCTGCCTGTGCCGGCTACCGCCCTGACTTCTCACCCAGACCACTTCCGGCCCGTGTTGCTCTTGGAAAGGCGCCCCTCCGGACCGGCATCCTTCCTGCTCTGTTCATTCAGCTACCAGGCCACGGAGGAATGCCAATCCATGCGCCGGAACTTCGCTGAGGAATTTCCAAAGGGCATCCACTGGATTCCAATGAAAATTCGTGTTCCTCTGCATCTCCGGTGCAGGCCCAAGGTTCAAGCACCCCGGTGCCCACATTCCCAACCTGTTCTGACCTGACACCCCAGGCTGCTTCCCTATGGCATCTATGTAAGCACCAATAATGTTTCTGCTCTTACAGACCTCATACACTCAATGGGTTAAGCCTCCATGCCTGTGATCGGAAGGTTGCCGGTTCAAGCCCGGCCTCAGCACGTCATGACCCCCCCCCCCAAGTCCCTGGGTGCCGAAAGAGGCGCCCTTCTCAGGGAGAGCAAGATTGGAGGAGGTGAAAAGAGAATTTCCCCATGGGGATTAATAAAAAGCATAAATTATTATTATACATATTATGAAGCGGACATTTAAGTATGTGTAACTATTCCCACTACTGACTGCAGCACACACTCCTGCAGCAATGTTCTCCGGGGACTTAGCTGAGATTCTGCCTTGTGTGAGCATAGTTTAAGGCAGTTTCTCCGCATTCTGCCCACTGTATATGCAGCAGGTAATGATGCTGTTTTGTAATGGCAGGTTCCCATTAATAGGAGTTTCTACATGAGGGGTAACTCATACACAAGAGGCTAGAGGACGCCCAGGTGGCCATGGGGTGCATCAGACACCGGGAAAGTGAAACGAGGGAGCAGCAAAGGCCCTTTTCTAGCTGGGGAGGGGGGGGGCAGGAGCAGCCAGCCCTATTAGCAGAGAGGCGCGGATACGCGCACATGGCGGCCTTCCTGTAGCATGAGCTCAGGACCACTGTAACCAGCTTCGTGGGGGGGCCGGGGGTAGGGGGTACGGCAGGTGCTGAGAGAGCCTTTCAGCACAAACATTCTCGCCTCGTACCTCGCGTTCTGGCCACGGAAGCGTCCCGTGGCGTGCGTGCGTTGCGAGCTGCCCTGCGGCGCCCTACGGGAACAGCTGGGGGGTGTGCTCTGTGAGGGGGGGTCACCTATTAGGGGTTCATTCTGCCTTTTATAATTCTGAGTGTGGGGGTACAGGAGGAGGTGCACAGTCTCAGATACGCCTGCAGATCCCATGGCGTCTGTCACACCTCATGTTGTGCAATATTTTTAGTTTGCTAGTCCAGGACTTTTAAAATCCCAAATTACTCAATTTATTTATTTGGAGCAATGCAATGGGTTGCCACCTCATCCTGGGTTAGTCCCTGCTTGTGGCCATTGTTTACAGTATCGGATATGGAACCCCATGGTACAAAATCAATTAATGATTGATTATTGATTTATGTAGATGGTCCTAGATTTGGTACTTTGTGGAAGTATACAGCAGCTGGATACGGCAAATTGGCGCAAAGCGGCAGCCCTCCTTACTCTCATGGGGCTCGCTCCCGGCTGCTCCCACCCAACAGCACCTCTGTAGCTTCTCCCCGGGCGCCAGGGTGTTGTGGGGCTGACACCCCGCGGCCGGACCAGATCTGGCCCAGACAACAGACCAATAAACACAGCTGGTGAGAAAACAGAAGTTCAAAGAGCTGGCGGAGGCGTATCGACGGGCCTGTTCCGGTGGGCCGCGGCCGGCACACGTGTGCGCTTTGTACCTGGCTAATTGGCCCCTGGAACCGTACCCTGCTGACTCTTTACAGCATACAGAGAGCGACACGAGCGAGTGAGGAGAGACCAGCGCGGGCCGCAGTCACACAGAGCGACACGAGCGAGTGAGGAGAGACCAGCGCGGGCCGCAATCACACAGAGAGCGACACGAGCGAGTGAGGAGAGACCAGCGCGGGCCACAGTCACACAGAGAGCGACACGAGCGAGTGAGGAGAGACCAGCGCGGGCCGCAGTCACACAGAGAGCGACACGAGCGAGTGAGGAGAGACCAGCGCGGGCCGCAGACACACAGAAGCCTGACACAATCGGCGTGACAACGCACATCTCTGAGTCTGCCAGCAGCCCCAGAATCAAGGCCATGGCCCCATTTGGGACTTTTTTCCCAGAACCTTAAAGTAACGAATAAACCATGTGGCAGCGATTCAGTTATTTATTTTCATTTGATTTCATTTCACTGATTACGTCGACACTAATTAAAGAGGTTTAGCCTACTTATAATGTGCTGTGAATATGTGGCACTGCTGGGAATTATACGGGCAATCGCTTTGGAAAGAGCTTTTACTGTCAGTTTATCGCACAATATTTAACACCAAGACAAAGAAGACAAAGCAGCATCGTTAACTTTTGTCTTCACATCAGCAGATCCAATGGAACCAGAGATAGCATCCTCATGCCATTCACCAGTCCAGAGAGGGAGAGACAGAAAGAGAGAGACAGAAAGAGAGAGCGAGAGAGAGACACAGAGAGAGAACGTGAGAGAGACAAAGACAGAGAGTCAGAGAGACAGAGGAGACAGGGTTAGAGGCCGAAAGAGACACAGAGGGAGAGAGAGAGAGACTGCCTGGCCCATTGGAGGTTTTCCGAACAGTTTTTCTGGGAAACTGACGAACTCTCCTTTAGGATAGCACAGAGCCATGACAGAGCCATGACACAGAGCCTGACGGAGCTGCCTAGCCACTTGGGGGGTGGGGAAGGAGGGGCAATCTCACAGCAAAAACAAATAGCAGGAAATACTTCAATGCTCAGAGGATAACTTGTGGGGCGCTAAGAGGTTTCCTGGTGCACCGTGAAGCCGGGGCAGGGGCCATGCCGAGAGCGACGCCCACTAAGCCCACTAAACCCGCGAAACCCGCTCTCCAGTGATTCCACAGAATTCCGCTCTGGAAGGGGCCCGAGACACGTGGCCGGCAGCTAAGCTCTCGCGCTCAGCTAGCCGTTTGGGCCAGGCCGCGTCACCTACGACACACTCGGCCACTCTTGCGCTCAGCTAGCTGCTCGGGCCAGGCCGCGTCGCCTATGACACACTCGGCTGCTCTCGCTCTTAGCTAGCCGCTCGGGAAAGGCCGCGTCGCCTACGACACACTCGGCTGCTCTCGCTCTTAGCTAGCCGCTCGGGAAAGGCCGCGTCGCCTACGACACACTCGGCTGCTCTCGCTCTTAGCTAGCTGCTCGGGAAAGGCCGCGTCGCCTACGACACACTCGGCTGCTCTCACTCTTAGCTAGCCGCTCGGGAAAGGTCGCGTCGCCTACGACACACTCGGCCGCTCTCGCTCTTAGCTAGGCGCACGGGAAAGGCCGCGTCGCCTACAACACACTCGGCCACTCTCCCGCTCAGCTAGCCGCTCCGGCCAGGCCGCGTCGCCTACGACACACACAGCGCCAGCCTTGAAGTCCCGCGCCTACTCAAAAGAGAGAAAAAAGATCAAAAACAAAGCGCATCCTAGCGTAGATTGTTTGTGCATCCAAATCCCAGTAGGCGGAGCCCCCCCTGTCTGCCGGCCCCCACTCTCACGCCTCCACACGCGATGTGCACCTTAAGAGTGCGCCCTGACATGTCTCCTCCATTCAACGACAGGCCTGGATCCACAGATCAAGCGGATTTGGGGCTGACGGCCGCTCGGGGCGACGCGGCTGAAAGCGAGGCCTGCCGCCGCCGTGCCACGCTCATCTGTTTGCTTTCTCAGATTTGTATTGAATCGGCACAGCTGGGCCGGATTCCTCGCACTAACCGGCTCACCGCCCCTCATCTGTTTTATCTCCTCATCTTTTCTGCAGGACACGGAATAATGATCCAAGGTGTGTTCAGGACAGTCGGAAAGCTTTCAGCGATATACTTGGGTGCTGTTCCATTCCTCTTTCCTTTGAAATGCAATACACAGGAGGGCTGCTTAGTTTGAATTACAATGAGTTCCTGCATATGTACAGCACCGTGCTAAGTTTAAAATGTGCTGCTTCTCCCCATTCGTTTGTAGTACATCTAGTAATAAATGGTTTCCAGACAATACTGCAGATACGTTTAGAGCAGCATTTTTTGCTTATTCATTTACACCCCAATAAAACGTGTATTAAATGCACCTTTACTGCAGAATAAAGTGCACTATTCTTTCCATGGTCATATCAGTGGCGAGTTTGTTGAATGTGTTTCTATAGGTACCTGGCAACCACGACCAATAAAAATGGAGTGGGTCTGTCAGGAGGCAGCCTCTCGGTGTGCGATGCCTTTGTACCTTGCGCCGTGCTGTCAAACTGCTGCTGACACTTGTGAGACGCATCTGAGGAACCCGACGCTTTCCTTCACCACCTCTGCGTTACGCTGCCTGTGGCCATCAGTCCACCCCGCAGAGGCAAACCGCGAACCCTCACTCCGCCGTCTCTGACTTCCTCCACAGGCGCCACATTTACAGTGCGCTTCCTCATTCGGCCACAGGGAGAGGGGGCAGCAGAGAGCTAGGAGGTACTGACATGCATAGGTATCAGTGCCCTGACCCTGAGAGCTGGCTATCTGAATGGGCTCCGGCCTTGCACTGTTTCCTCTCTCGAGCCTTTGTCTGGCTTCATTAATAAATGACCAACGGTGTGCGCCTGTGCTCATTTAAAGGGCCGGACAGGGGGAGGCCCAGGGGACAGGGTCCATGTCAAAGGCATGACTAATACCATCCTGTTTCCGTGTCTGGATAGAAATCCTACAGTCTGTATATTTAAGGATTATCACCGAATTTGGTGCATGAGAAACAGCCATAATTTTTTCCCCTTATTATGTTTATACATTTCATATAAGGGGGCAAGCAGGTAGGTTGGGTGGAGGCATCCTGGGAGACCAGTAACATCTGCTACTGCCAGGCTATGAAACCAGTAACAGTCGGCCCATACTGGGACCGTTTAGGCAGAGTGCAGAGCATGCCTCTGAGGAAAGCACTTGGGTCACGAAAAACAGAACCGCCCCCCCATCTCTGTCGGGGGGGGGGTCATATGCAATGTCAGCCTTTTTCACAAATCGACTTACACGCCTGCTTATCGTACGTCTTATCGCTGTGCCGGCTAGTAGGACATACATAGCATTTAGCCATTGCGGGGGGGACAGAAACGCACCCAGACGCCCAGGAGAGGCGCGGAGTCCATCGGCACTCTCACACACCACTGGCCCTAACCCTAACCCCTAACCCTAACCCTAACCCTTATACCCAGTTGCCTGCCTGTCCTTGCTTTCTTAATTGTGGATAAAAGCATCTGTTAAATTAGTTATTGTACAGAATGAGGGCACAGTAAACACAGTAAAGTTGGTCGCAAAGCGGGCCGTTGGCAGCACAGGCGGCAGGTCGAGTTCTGGCCCTTGTCGGCGACCTTCCTCCCACGTGAGGCAGGTGACGGGCTCCAGACGGGGAGGCGGCGAGAAGCCACTATCTGGGCCTTGCCACATCCATCATTCACTATCAGCAGGTCAGGGACTAGCAGGCGGAAAGCAGGAAAGCAAACTGCCAGAGCCAGCGACAGAGGTGCACTTTGGTTGTGTGCCTCCCGTCTCAGACCCCCAGAGCCAGCGACAGAGGTGCACTTTGGTTGTGTGCCTCCCGTCTCAGACCCCCAGAGCCAGCGACAGAGGTGCACTTTGGTTGTGTGCCTCCCGTCTCAGACCCCCAGAGCCAGCGACAGAGGTGCAC
>JAODKN010000016.1:15936424-15947090 GCA_026774425.1 Petrocephalus zakoni | reverse complement strand
GCACTTTGGTTGTGCGCCTCCCGTCTCAGACCCCCAGAGCCAGCGACAGAGGTGCACTTTGGTTGTGCGCCTCCCGTCTCAGACCCCCAGAGCCAGCGACAGAGGTGCACTTTGGTTGTGCGCCTCCCGTCTCAGACCCCCAGAGCCAGCGACAGAGGTGCACTTTGGTTGTGCGCCTCCCGTGTTTCCCTCTGCAAACATCTCAGACCCCCAAACATGTTTAAAAACACTGCAGACCAAACACCGCCTACCATCGTTATCACGCTAACCACACATTATTGCTTTCTATTTGCGTGGGATTAACTCGACACACGCTGCACCATGTCATGTCCAAGCGGGACGCCATATTCCTGATCGTGACTGTGTTGTCCAGTGTGTTGCCAATCAAGGACTCAAAGATCGTGAAGGTGACACAGTTGTTTTGAGGGCTTCAAGCGGCTAGCGTCGCGGGCATGGGTGTCACACGACCCCCCCAACAGATGAGGTGGTGCCGTTTTACAGCCCGGGTTGGCTTGCTGAGCAGGTGTGGCTCCCAAGCAACCACCCCCGGACCAGGAGCAGCGGAAGGCAGGAGAAACTGGAAGACGAAGCCAGCGCCATATCGGTTATTTAAAGGGCCTCTTCGTTCTCGTGATCCTGGCAGGGGGAGGTGTCACAGGAACACGAACTCGACATGTGTCTCTTTTTGGGCAGTGGGGTTAATGTGTAACTGATAAGCGCAGGCTTGTCAGCTCACTGCCACAGCCCTTCTTATCTATCTGCTGAAGGGTGCCCCCCACACCAGCACCAATCAGCCGCCAGCACCACAGCTCCCAGCACCAATCAGCCGCCAGCACCACAGCTCTTAATCACACATCAATATTTGACAACAAATTTGTGCAATGCCTCAAATGGAAGGGGATCAGGCACCCATGCAGTGGTCACACACTTTAGCTACACACACTGATCACATGATACATGACATGATGCGCTTGCCAAATGTAAAGTTGCACTTTATTTTTGGACAGATCACAAAAAAGTTTCATAATATTTAGTATACATCTCACATACTATTTACAAATTAACCTAGAATTGCAAAAAAAAAAAAGTAATTCCATCTCATAGAAAACTCCTTCCATGATAACACTGTCTAAGCCCTTGTGAAATGTATCCCACACACTGTTTTGGCCAGTAGGGGGGGGCGGACTTTCGCTGTTCCTGCTGCTCTGTGATTGGCAGTGCCTACTGCTCTCCCGGGGCCCTACCATCCCCATCTCCCTGCCTGCAGGGGTGCCCCTCTCACCCACACCGCCCCCCCCAAATCCCCTTACATTCCAGGCCTGGGTCTCAGCCGTGACTAACTCGATTTGTTCTGCAAAGGTCCTCGTCACAAGAGTTTTTACCCTAAATCTCTGTAGTCAATTGATTAGACCTAATAAGTCCTCAAAGCGCATAACAAATCCCCCCCCCCATTCCCTAGGAAAAAAAACAGTGCTTAAACAACCTGCCACAACACAGTGCATAACACAACACACTCATGCAGCCGCTGCACCCCGGCCTGTCCGTCATCCCACCCCCGGGGCTGGGGGGCGCCGGCTCAGCGCGGTCAGCGTTTCACATTCCGTGGCATTCACAGCTGGAGGATAACAGCAGCTGTGGTCACATAGCTTCCTCGCCAGCACAGAACCACAGGCAGGATAAGGGCACAGGCAGCACAGAACCACAGACAGGATGAAACCACAGACGGGACTGACAGACAGACAGGACGGGACCACAAACAGCATAGAACAACAGACAGATCAGGGTCACAGGCAGTACAGGGCCTGGGAAAGCACAGAACTATAGACAGTACAGAACAGAACACAGGATAAGACCACAGACAGCACAGAACCACAGACAGTACAGAACACAGGATAAGACCACTAATAAGACAGTACAACAGACAGGATAGGACCACAACTCTGTTCTTAAACACACTGAAAATTGTATAGCAACAGTCTTCCTAGTGCTTCTCATAACCACCTATAAGAGATCTCCTGACTCCTTGCAATAAGTGAGGGATATAGAAAAAATAAGAAAATTACAATCATCTCATCCATCCATCTCATCCATCCATCTCATCCATCCATCCAGCAAAGAGATGCGGGACACTGTCACAATCAGCATAATAAATAATTCACCCTCTACATGAAAAACGCAGATAATACCCAAGAACAAAGCATTTCGCAGAAAGTTGCGGTTTCTCATGTGGTTGTATTCCGGCTGCATCGACTTCTTCTATGAATACGTTTGCCCAGCCGCCCCATGTACAGACAGGGGCTGGTTTTCTTACTGGGCCAGTTTGGGGGGTTTATTTCGAGTGCACGGCACATGCCCCCCCAGCACCCCCACGCAGACTAATTCAGCCAGTGGCGTGAAATGGATCTGTCAGCGTCGCGGCCTTGTACCTGTCATTACGTGACGGCGCTGGCGGCAGCGATGGCCACCTCGGCCGTCGCCATATATGCCCGTCCTGCCCGCCCTCTACCGGCTAACCACAGCCGCACCACACTGAATGTCCGAAAAAAATGTGTATCCTCCATGCAATACTGGTATTTCCACATTTCCAGTGCGTTTTACAGACACTTTTGTTCAAAGCAACATAAAGGCGAGGCAGATCACAAAACATACTCTTCCATCCTGTGTCAGATACTATGCTACTATTATTATTCCTACTATTATTATAATTACTATTACTATTGTTGATGTTGTTGTTGCTTAGCAAACCGTTTCAGCCGGTACAGTAGAGCCCCGGCTGTAACTGAGACCCGTTTCGTTTCGGTTGCTAGTGCACAAATACACAGAAATACACTCGCAGGGACCCCGTCTCTGCATAAGGAAATCGAATCAGTTTCATCGCATGCTTTTTAATTCAGGCCTGGGACTGGCAAGGCCGACATGCGATGCTCTCGCATACTTCGGATTCTGACTCTTTCCCATTCCCTCTTCTCATCTTGCGCCGTTTCCGCACTCAAAGCACGCCCCGTCCAGTTTGGTCCAAAGCCAGGACGCTTCGTTCAGCCACTATTTGATAGGTTTCCAATTTCCCGATTTTCTGTTATCTAGTTATTTTCTGTATTTTTCTTTTATTTTTTTTTAAGAAAAAAAAACTGTAATTTAGTAACAAAATTCAGCATCATAGCCTTTTGTGATGACTATATTTTTCATGAAGGATGAGACCCCGTTGATACTGGTTAATGGAATAGCTACTCGAGGTAGTGCAGCTTTTGGCAAACCGGACATGCACATGTGGGCACTGAGCCAGCCAGTCACAGAAAGAGCTTTTCTGGTTCGGTTTCGGCTCATATCAGTGTTTGAAATCTGCCGATATAAGTTCCTTCAGACCTAAGCTGAGAAAAGAAACAAGACACTTGAAGAATATTAAGGCTTATTTCACCATGTGATACTCCTCCATCTCGATATACCTGCGTGAGAAAATGTGCATTACCAGCCTGGTTTCTAATGCATTCTAGCCTTGAATGTGCTTGTTCCACTCCGTAATCCAAAAACCAATAAAGCTGGACATAAGCATTCAGCATCAAACTTTACTAACTTGGCATGGAAAGTCAATACTACTATCAGTAAAGGTAATACATGATCATTTAATCTGATGATAAAAACAGCTGGTCATCTGGACTTTGAATGCCCAGAAGTAAATACATTCATAGCATGCTGGGATTCAAAGGAGTCCTAACACCGGCTGAGAGCAGGTAAATTGTATTGGCAAGAAAAGTACCTTGGTGGGACAAAACAGGCATGTCTTAAATTACTACACTCATAAGTCCCAGAATACTCTCTCAAAGCCCTGCATTCGAACACTGCAAGGCAAGAGCTACTCTACAACTTTTAGGTTTTTTTTTTAAATATCGAAATGGTATCATTTAGTTACCCAGTCCCTTTGCAGGACATCTTGAATCAGAATAGGACAACATCTGTTAAAATTGACAGGCATTGGCCTTTTAAGATTTCATCCTCAGCATAGACGTTCCTACCATGTCCTATTTGTTGCCTGTAGTATCAGCATCCAGCTATAATATCTCAAATACCAAGTGAGAACACATTAACTAATATAATTGCTTTCTGTCTGCATGCACGTGCCCTGTGATGGACTGGCACCCCCCCCCCTTCCCATCCCCCGCCAGTGTGCCTTGAACTTCTGCTACCTAGAGTAAGCTGCAGGTCCCACTGTGACCCTGACCAAGATAAGCATTATGATGGATGGACAGAAACATTCTGTGATCCAGTTATATCTAATAATTCAAGGCTTTTAGGAAGGCAAGACAACATTCCCATGTTCTTCTGTTAGTCAGTGTGTCCAGTTCATTAAAAATATGAAAAAATGTTTACAAAGTATGACTGTGTAGTTAAAAGGGTGAGAGGTAGAGCACAGAGACCCACACCCAGTCCCAGCGTCTCGCATATCAGGGCATACTGCGGGTGAGCGCTCAGCGGTTCACAATAAAGGCCATCTTACTGCAGTCCAGTAGAGCAGCTGTTCTTTCGTCATCAGTCACCAACCCTGAGAAGCCCAGCTAGCCCTTGGCACTAAGCTGCCGTCTTCACTATTTAACTTCCAAGTGGAGAGAATGCCAAGTTCTCCTCATAATACTCCTTCTGCTGCCCCACGGTAGGACTCACTCTAATACGGAGTCCGGTACGGCTGACCTCAGTCCTGGTTCTGTTTGTCCTCGGTAGCTCTCATCCTAATATGGATTCCGGTACGGCTGATCCCAGTCCCGGTTCTGTCCCCTCACGGTACAAGTCATCCTAATACCGTTACCGGTATGGCTGATCCCAGTCCCGGTTCTGTTCCTCCACCGTACAAGTCATCCTAATACGGATTCCATGGCTGAGCCCAGTGCTGGTTCTGTTCCTCCACGGTACAAGTGACCCTAATACGGATTCCGGTATGGCTGATCCCAGTGCTGGCTCTGCCATTCCATGGCAGAAACCTGGTAGTTCAGCTCCACCACAACAAGATCCACCCACATGACAGATGGAGACTCCTGTCCACACAGAAAGGTTAATCTCTCAACGGCCAGCATTCCGATCCCCCTACCCAACCCCATCCACTCTCACACACATCACACATTCCTGCTTTAGTGAGGATTCCACAGCGACAGCTGGTCTAATAGAACCAGTGAGTGTGTTGGCACCTTAACCCCCCCGCAACAGACCCCCCCCCCCAGAACCACAGGCAGGCAGTCAGTTCTTCTGAACAAATGTCTTCAGTTGTGCCAAACAGAATCCCCTGACTGACGACACCTAGAAAAAGGTCAGAAATACGCTCAAAATTCTTGAAGACCAGACCCACATAAGGAATAATATACTCAGAGTATAAAATACCGGCCATGGTGACATGATGGCAGGGAATAGGCAAACGGTGCCCAGGAAATACATCGATTCTATCCAGCAAAGCACTCCGGCAGTTATCTGATGGTCAGTGGTTAGCAGGAGAGCACTCTTCCATGAGCTGATTCATGCACATGTCAGTGTTTCCAGTGTCAAACTGTCCAGGCTTTTCCACCCACAAACACAAGGATCCCAGTGGATCTCCACTAGAAAGAACACAGACGTTTTCACAATGGAGCTACTATATACATTTTATGAGACATTTATCTGTGTCAGGAGTAAGGGATAGTGTACTGTGTACGTAAGCCGTGCTGAGACATGCAAATGATCATATATATATATAGCACATTGTAATTCACACTCAGCTCTCACTGTTATTTTCAAATTCACCTAATGAGACGCAAATCCTCGACTGACAAGCGGCTGCACACGAGCACACATTGTGTATGAGAAAAGTGTAGCCCTACATTCATTAGTCTGCACATAACGGCAGAGCACTTCAGAGGGAAACAGGACCTGCCCCTTTAAAAGTTCATCACCGGCTGATCAAAAGGAGGTAGCTAATTAAAGTTAACTCAAATGAGGGGAGCGCACGCTTACGCACGCACACACATGTCCGCGGCCCAATGAGCACAGCGGGAAAGGTGCACAAGCCTTCCAAAAGAATTCCTAATAAAAAGGAGGAGGAAGAGGAGGAGGATGGATGGCATCCAATGACTGAGCTCTTCGGCTGCTGAGTCTGGTGTCGAGGTGAAGAGACTGAGTGGGAGGCAGGACCATGGAGGGGGTCTTTCAGAGCTGTGTCTGCCAGCCTCGGCCTTGTTTTCTCCAAACCCAGCCAGCCGTCACTGCTGCCACCATTCCTTTCAGCACAGAACAAAACGGGCGCCTGAGCCAAACCCAGCCATGACTTATCATAAGCGCAGCAAAAGGGGGCCCCCGGGGGCCGAGGCTGGGGGACACCGCTGCCGCCCTCCCCCAGGGCTCCCACGAGGAACACCCACACGACAGCCGAGATGAATATCTGCAAGTACGTGGTCGGCATGTGCCGCTACATCATCACCAAAGGCCCGAGAGTGGTGGAGGGGGCGGGGGGGTGCCATAAAAAGAAGCCTGTCCATTTTCTGCCCCCACTGTCCAGGCTCTGCAGGACGGTAGCCGTCTGCAGCCTGGTGCTTCCTTCCAGCCCCCCCCAACCCGCAGGCAGTACAGCGCTACTGCGACCCACTATCATTGTAACATTGTAACACTGAGCACAGCTACAAGGCCCCCCTTCCCCTCCTGCCGGGGTCTCGGCCAACTCTCTGGCTTCTCCTGTTTTCGCTCCCTTGCCGAGCAGCCGCGGCCCTCCAGGTCCCCTGCCCCCATCCAGCCAGGCCGAGGAGCTTCCAGGGCCCCGACGGCTCGCCCCGCTCCAAGAGGCCAGCCGGTCTCCGGGGGTGAAACTCTACAGGAAATGGCTGGAGGAGCTGATGGGGGAGAACGGTGCCTCGCAGATGTCGGGGGCTGGCGGTGGGGCACTGTTACTCAGTTTGCTTTTCAAACAAGTCTGGCCCTGAGAGGGGGTCTGTCCGGCCCCAGGACCCAGACTCCAGCCACAGCAGGCCATGTAGCATGTACACCTAGGGGCTATCGCCAGGGGGACCATTTGCAAAAATAAGTTACATGCTCAAGCTCAGCTCCCGACGTAGGTTTGCATCAGGATACTGTGCTGAATGGTATAGAGTCAGGGTTTCAAGCTGACTCTAACCTCCCGAATAAAGTTCATGAGTGTAGTAAGGCCCCTGTGTTGCAGGCGGGCTGGTATTTCACATGTGCCGCCTTCTTCAGTCATAACCAGCCTTTGATGACTCAAGATGAGATGTGAGAGATACCGAGGCTGCCTATGAGAGGATGAGGGCACAGCTACCGAGCCGAACACTGACCCATGCAGGTTTTTATTGGGTTTTTTTTCCGGGGGCTGGGCGCATGTTACACCCATTCAACAGCTTAGACCTGCAGAGTCAGAAGGCCAGAGGTCAGCACAGTCATGAAAAAGGCAAAGGCTTGGTATAAGGAGGGAGCACGGGCCAGTCGGTACTGACTGTGCCTAGGCGGCCGCCACCAGTGACCATCGTGCCCTTCTTCCCTGAGGCCGGACGTGGCTTGCAGTACCACGGGACTAACGGGGGTCAGGAGGGGAGGAGCTTTGTGTGTGTGGGGTGGGGGGGGTTCTGACATGTGACATACACACAGCTGCCGGGTAGAGCAGGCCCAAAACAAACACACGAGCCAAATCTACAGGAAGACAAGGGAGACTGTATCCAGTCGTGGGGGGCTGGGGGGGAGGGGGGGTTTCAACATCTCATTTGTAATGGCACCAAGAGGACAGCTGCTGCTGGGGGGAAAGGAAGAAGAGGGACAAGCCGAGAGCAGCAGGGGGGAGCCGGGGGTAGAGAGAAAGAGGGGGAGAGCGAGAGAGAGGGAGACAGAGAGAGAGAGCGAGAGGGAGACAGCCAGAGAGAGAGAGCGAGAGGGAGACAGCCAGAGAGACAGAGAGAGAGAGAGACAACCAGAGAGAGAGAGCGAGAGGGAGACAGCCAGAGAGAGAGAGCGAGAGAGAGACAACCAGAGAGAGAGAGCGAGAGGGAGACAGCCAGAGAGAGAGAGCGAGAGGGAGACAGCCAGAGAGAGAGAGCTCCCTGCCGGAGAGCGCCCCTGTTATTGCACAGCGCCCAGTGCAGGCCCTGGCAAGCCCCACCTCTGACCTGACCTCTGACCACCAGCCTCCATGCTGCCCCCCACCCCCAGCCAGCACAAGCCCGGCTAGGGAGCCCAGCCCAGATCACAGAAATCCGCCATTGTAGCAGGACACTGGGGGGTTGCGAGGGGATTGGGGTGGGGGGGAGGAGTGGTGAGCAGGTCTCAGCTCCCTGACAGACAGGGGCTGTAGCCAGTGCCTCTGCGCCAACGTTAGAAATCACGCCACAGCGAGGTGTTGGCCGTCCAATGACACGACCCGGAGGATAAAAACAACAGGATCTGGAAGCCGACTAGAAGTGTCACCCAGAAGGAACTATGCTTTTACTTCAGGATTCCTTACGCAGCTGCATGTTCAAATCTATTCACATTTTTATTTCCATGTACGGAACATCTCCTCAGATTCAGATCACATGCCTTCAGGTTTCACACTACTTCTCACAGTTGTTCTGTTAAGCAAACTATGTGTCATACATCACAATATATGTGATACATCACATGTAATTAATATAGTGTATATTTACTGTGTAATACTACTGTAAATAATACTTTCTACTTCAGTGGATTAGAGAAGGGTCAAACAGGTACAAATACTGTTAGGTATATATTTGGGCCCAGTTAATCCAAGCACGGAGTATGACAGTCCATGTGTCCAAGATGACTTACCCATCTCTGGATCAATGACTGGACAAAACTAAAAAACGTTACGTAGTCATACGGATGCCGGGAAATAGTACTGCTGTCATTTAGACACTTGTGAAAGCTGCTAATTCCACCAAGCAGCTTATTCTGAGGGCTACACCTGCCTGTGAGTAGCCTGTGAGTAGCCTGTGAGTAGCCTGTGAGTAGCTGAAGGCCGTGCTACGCTAACACCAGCCCCACTGGCTCATGTATCTGGAGCAGGTAAGTTTCTCCCAAA
This sequence comes from Petrocephalus zakoni, assembly GCA_026774425.1. Taxonomy (NCBI): domain Eukaryota; kingdom Metazoa; phylum Chordata; class Actinopteri; order Osteoglossiformes; family Mormyridae; genus Petrocephalus; species Petrocephalus zakoni. The sequence continues at coordinate 15,938,062 of JAODKN010000016.1, read as the reverse complement.
GAAATCTCAGGTCGCAAATCCATTCCATCACAAACTGCACAGTCCATGAAAGCAAGACAAACCCCATGAGTTGGGGGGGGTAAAGGTACTCCTCCAAAGTTTACAGCTATAAGCTAAGGGTGGTGTTCTGAGAAGTGAAAGTAAGGACAAAATGCTCACTTTAAAGTGTAAGTTCATGAGACCCAATCAAATATAGAGCAATTAAAAATGCATTTGAAATAGTTTCTCAGGGACCGTACTCGTGCCTTGGACAATGACGTGTCACTCTGCTTGCGAGTACCTCGACAGTACAGTGGGGTCTCTTGACACCGCCATTATAAGGCCAATTAGACTTTCAGTTACTTAGGGGAAGCACTGCTTTGGGTCTGTTAATGTGTGATTACAGCGGGCCGTGATTGACCAGATGAGAGCCATGGTAATGAAGCCCCCCATTGTCTTTGAGTAAACACCACTTGACCCAGTAACAGCCAGTTTATAGCCCCTGCCGGCCCACAGAGCTTCTTCTTCTTGCTTCCTTGGTGGCGTGAGTTTTGACGCATTCCTGCCCTAACTCACAACCTCTTTACACCCCCCCCCCACACACACACACACATTTTCACATTCTGTGGGCTAGTTGTCTGTCCATCCATCGTCCGACTGTCCATCCATCGTCCGATTGCTTGCCCCGGTCTGGTCATGGGGGGGCTAGATTCTATCATAGGCAGCACAGGGGTACATCCTAGACCAGATGCCAGTCCATCGCAGAGCTCGCTTGCATGGAACCCAGAATACCTGGAGCAAACCCGTCCGACACGGGAAGGGCATTCAGACTGATCTCACAGAGAGCGGAGGTGAGATTCAAAGCCTGGAGATGTTAGACAAGTGCTCAGCCACCAGGGGGGTGCGAGGGGAGCTCTATTCCAACACGCACAACTTACCAGGCCGCCAGGCATCCCACCACATGGCCTTTATTACGGTGTTTATTCTAAGGAAAAAGACAAAAGCTGAACATAATGATCCATAATGAGCCAGCTTTGTGTCAAAAAGTGCAAAATGCACCCAGCGAATATTGTGTGTAATAGCTAAAGAATGGCCGCTCAAACAGCAAGGAGTTCTGCTGCTGCAGAGGGATATTCTCTGTTCTGTATGTAAATGCTGGGTTCCTGCAGCATGCCCGTGACCCCGGCGTGGAGCCCGGCTTCCTGCAGCATGCCTGAGGGCCAGGGTGTTGGGGGGGGGCGTTCTCACACTCACATTACGTTCGCTCTCACTCAGAGTGACTGAGTGCACCCCAGTCCTGCGTCGCTTGGACGGCATGCTCTTAAAGTATATAAATATAGATATGGCGGTTAATTATAGGAACACTGCCAAGCGGGTGGAATTGCTGTCGTGCGGTGTGTTTCCTATTAAGAAATAAGCCTGAGACTCCGGGCAGGTCACCAGATACGGCGCCAAACCCGGAATCTATGGCGGCACGGCTTGCAACATCCTGAGAGCCGAGTCTCAGGGCGATAAGAGGCTAAAAAACAGACTGTGCGAGAAGGTGACGTGCCTGCGGGTCAGCACCCAGCGTGCTTCCAGCGAGTTTGGGGCTGGAGTTTGTGGGGGATGTTGGGGGGGGGGGGGGTGGATTCCCAAGGAACGTAAACGGGGGAGGCA
>JAODKN010000016.1:15911817-15924778 GCA_026774425.1 Petrocephalus zakoni | reverse complement strand
CCCCCCCCCCCCCCCCCCCCCGCCCCCCCCCCCCCCCCCCCCCCCCCCCGGCCCCCCCCGCGGCCCCCCCGGCGGCCCCCGGCCCCCCGCCCCCCCCCCCCCCCCCAGAAAGCCACCCAGGATGGGGTTTCTGCTTTTAACCCTTTGCCCATCTTTGCCTGTCAGCACCCCGGACTGGGAGCCACCTGAGAGATTTCATGGACAAACACGAACCCGCGCCTGGAAGCACTAACCCTCTGCCCCGTATTAAAGAAGGAAAAGGTTCAGACACTTCCTTTACCTTCCGTCTGGAACGCTGTGAAACTGTGTGTGTGCCGTAACCGGAAACGGAGAAAGGGGAAGCTACATATCAGAGCTGAGCACATAGCAGGCAGACACAAAGAGCTGAGAAAGTGATGCACTGGGTATCTCACACCTCTGTTACTCACCCCTGGCACAGTCCGACAACAGAACCATCTCAAAAAGGAAGAGGAGGATCTGGAAAAATCCCATTTTGGCAGCAAAAGGCTTCTAGATTTCAGTTCTAGGGGAAAAAATAAAACAAACTGAATTACTCTGAGTGATCTGGGCTAAAGTTTGGGGACTGGAGCCTGCAATTAGCCACATAAAAGGAGTTTTACTCTAAATATCTTCAGACAGTAGCACTCACACATAGTGTGTATATCAAGGACTGAAAATGTCTGCAACTAAATATCACTAAGAATCAACTAGAATCAGTCAGAAAAATGCTAATGTTCTAAAACACCTTTATATTCATTTTGCTTCTGCTCTCATTGTCTGTATATATTAAAAAGACCCAAGAAAATTGTTATAATTTACTTTTTCTAATCAGGATAGGCAAGTGGCAGTTGAATCAAGTGCAAGTTTTTAAGTAAATCTCTTAATATATGAACATTCTGCTTTCTCTTTCACGTCTAGAATAATTACCGAGCAGTTAACCAGTTATGGATTACTTTTAAATCATCCCCTTGCTTAAGTCGGCAATCAGAAAATGAACGATCATTAACCAACACTCAGCACTTCTACATTTACGGACACTTGCAAAACATCCCTCGTCTGCTATTGATGAAATTCACAGAGAAATACCCAGAACACCTCACGTATCATTGGGCTCACCTGCAGCCTGTACTAATTATTAGGGCGGTACCTTAATAAACTGCTATATGGTTGTTAATTCAATAATACGGATAATAATTTAAAAATAATAATTGATAAAAAATTGTCGTTACCCATCAGTTGGTAAAAGCAGACATTAAATTTAATAAGAAATTAAACGACAGTGTGTGTTATTTTTCTAAATAAAAATCTATTTGATTGTGTGGGTCTTGTTATGTTACTTATTATATAGCCTTTATTATTATTATCATTATTATTATTATTATTATTTAATTATTTATTACTGTCCGTGGCCAGCGCAATGCCTAATGCATCTTCTCTAGCGCCAAAACGATGGTGCGCAGTTAAAACTGCTTCTTAAATATAACATAATACAAACCTTTATCTTTCGCTCATAAAGTATCAGTTTTATATATGCTGTTCTGCTGAAATTTGTTGGTCCGGCTTTCCGATTTACTACTTTATCAATATAGACCAGAAATGCACGTGTCTATTTTCCCAAAAAGTTTCCTTAGTAAATTGCAGTTCCGTGAATTACGCATCAAGGCAATATCAATGCAACACTACCGCCACCAAAAGATATTTCCCGATATTTACCTGTAATTAGGCTACATAAAGACACAAAGTTATCCTCGAACTTGATTCCAAAAGAAAGTAGGTTTCCCAAGTGAAAACATTCTTGTTTTAATTCATAGGATTAAATCCGCTCCGCTTTATGGGTCCACAGGCTTCCGATCACAGAGAGTTTGACAGACGACAGTGAGTTCAGGCTTCCAGCGATCGGCTGACACTATAGAGCCGATATGGTTTTAAAGCTGCTATGTTTTAGCAGATCTTCGAAAAAGTCTGTCTGGAAATCTGCAACAGCCAAGTATGTAAAACAGATTACAGATCGCTTCTGAGAGGGGGTCCCGTCCGCGTCCTCGGAATGAACGCAAATCCAGCAACCGCCGCAAAAGTCCTCTGGCCGTGGATACGGGGCGGAAATCCGCAGGCAAACGGCTACCTGGCTGTATCCCGCTTCGCAACTGTAAATAGCAGATGAAATCGGAGTAAAATTCGTATTTAGATAACAACAGTCAAGGTATCGGACGCAGGAATACAGAGGCACTATAGAGATGGCTTGGGCTCAGCCCAGCTCGCAACTTTTAGCCAATCAGAAGAAGGCTCGCAAGTCTCGGCGTTTAACTCCTTCGGATTAAAGCGCCTCTTTGGACCGAGCGCTAAAAAGTTACTGACGTACCGAATCACATTTCTGTTGCATTTCAAAAACAGAGAAAAAAATGTGTGTGTATACAAACACACACACACACACACACATATATATAAAATTACAAAAAGCATAACTACTGTTATTACTGTTATTCTTTTTATATAAATGTTGGTAGAAAGCGACTAAAAACTGATGAAACTAGAACCAGACTAATTTAGTACATTATGTCTGAGGTATAAAAACGAATGAATTCCACTCCGTATTTTAAAACATTTAAACACTGTAGATTTTTTTTAGAGAGGGAAATATCGCCTGACTCCGTGGTATTGAGCAAAGCTGCTCATTAGTTAATAACTTCATTTAATTTAGCAACGAACTATTCCAGGTGAGTGTCATCGAGATTACTCTACCCAGATAATCTCGCTACATATATTATATATAAGAATAATAATAATAATGTTGGCAGCAGGGGTGTAGATTTAGGGTGGACGGAGGGGACGTGTCCCCACTAATATCCTCCGACCATTGAAATGTCCCCACCAATAATTTAATCCATTTAGTCATAGGTCCCCACCAATGTCCAGAGCAAATCTACGCCCTTGGTGGGCAGTGTTTTATATAAGTACTTTCCAAATAACTTGTAATTGTACAATTATTAGGAGATAGGCGGACGCAGTCGGTTGTGTTTTAAAACACTAAACATTACAAGTTGCTGGCGGTAGAATATGCAGAATCGCATGATCATCTTAAAAGTAAAAAGTACCAAATCTGTAGCGCGTAAAATCACTTCGGATTACATTTCACGCAATTTGCGGAGAAGTGAGGAGAAGCCGTGCCATAGAAATGGATCGGGCAGTGGGAGCAGAGTGCCGTCGACAGTCAGCCAGATGTCCCGAAGCGGTTGTCTTTTGCCACATTTTAACAGAACCCTAATGGACATTTTAATGAATGCGTTAGGCTGCCTTGTAAAATTGCTTGAACCGAGTTAAGTTAAACGTATAAATAGGAAGGACGACAGACTTAGCCTCATTTTGAAATATCTGTTCGCTTGTTAGTGGGATTACTTTTTAGAATAGCATATTATTATATTCGACATTGGAAAAGAAATGTGTGTCGTAAAACGGCCGTGGAAATAACGTCCTAAGCAAAGAATAAACTAAAGATACTTTCTTGCAATATATGAATTTCACCCTACCTTTCATACGCTGAATTTGTCACTTTAGTATATTTGTTACAAGTCGGTGCTTGGGAAATAAAATTCCCCATCTAAATTTTATAATTAAGTTAAGGAAAAAAACATGTTCACCGAAAGAAAGATTATTAGTGGAAGCTATTCTGTGGGAAAACAAGTCTGGTGTTGTCTGGGGTTTTCTAGATTTCTTCGAATTATTAAAATGTACGTAAATTGGTGGTCGGCTTTTATATTAATTCTGTTACTCTTTAATAACCCACTATTGCATGTAAAGCACTGGCTGATTGTAATGGCTCTTTCGTGCATGCTCTATTGCTTTTTAATGCATTGATAAAATCGTATACATGGAAACAATATGAAAACAAAAAGTGTATATAGGGATGTGTTATGCAATACTTTATAAAAAATTCATATGTATCAGGGGCATTGATGTTCGCAGAGAATTTAGCACAACGATGTGTTAGTTCGTATTTGGTGGTAATGTATACGGAAATAATTTGGTAAATTACACTAGTGAATGATATAGCAGAAACCAAAGGGGAGCATTATAGTTTAAGTGTTGAAAAACAATGTTTTATTACATAAATTGATATTTAAAGTAAATTTTTAATGTTGATACTTTTTTTCTCAGAGACATTGCTGTTAATGTATTCATATATAGGCTTGAAAAAACGAACAGTAAAAGAGTTACAATCACTCCAGAAGTTTACGTTTTTTAAAGAGTGGACTCAATCGCGTTTGCATCATATGTAATTGCTTTAGATGCTTATAAATAATATAATGTACGGCGTGGCCTGTTAAAATATGTGATTACTTTTCAGGACAAAAAATGTATAATACATTTATTGTTTTGAAAAAAAAATAATGATTCAACAAAATTTTACAAACTGATAATATGGTAACCATTGTTCTTACATCATAAAACGGAAATAAAAAATATAAGGTTGGTTCACGGTCTCTCTCCACTTCGGACCATCCGCATCAGTATTTGTTAGCTTTATTAATTTATCCATTTACTTAGGCCTATTTGGCGATGTTTAAGACTAGCACACCTAATATTACACTGCCACCTTGTGGCCGACAGAGGAAAACTTAATAAGGTTTGGAAAAGAAAAGAAACAGATAAGAATCCTGAAACCAAAGCAGCAGCAAAGAGTTTTGAAGCTACAGGAAGTTAGAGAGCAACTCGAGTGGGGAATATTAATCAGCAGGACTGTTCAGATGTTCTGTAGTAGGGTTCTTTTGAGCCAGTGACCATCACATTATAAACCCTTGTGGTTAATCACTAAACACACTCGTTGGACTTTATGTTAGCAAAAAGACTTCTTACCATGTTCGACAAGGTGAAAGGGAGTCTAATCCATTCACAAACTCAATCACAATGTTACAATTACCATATGGGAACACCTGTAGCCAAAGTTTGGCCTGCAGGGTCAAATCAGACATATATCCTGCTAAGAAAATGGTGGCACTCATGGATGCCACAAGGAAATGTCAACAAAGGGAATCCATCTCTTTATGCCCCGCTATGTATCTGTGTCATAGTCACCGGCCTTTTCCCCAAGAGCTATCAGCTACCAGGCAAACTGAACACTGGAGGATTACAGCAGAGCAGACAGCTGTGGAAAGATCTCGCTCATTAAGGCAGCTCTCTGAGCGGACGAGAGAGAGGGTGATGCCCTCTGCATGACAGTGCTGTGATGCTGGACCACCCATACTGCAACATGTGAAAAGACACGTGTCCCGTCACTATGGGGAATCATTGTATCAGTGCCAATAAAACAATCAGTGGGCTATGGATCAATGAGTGATTGACAGTATTAAAAAAAATGTATTCCCTATGGGTCTTGAAGATGTGCTTCACCAAATACTACCACCCTATACTACCAAACATGACTACAGAGCTTCAACTATTTAGACTTTAGATTGTATAGATGTTTAAAATGATTATACCTTTATTATATTGTATTATTACACTGTAAATTGCACCTACCCAGCATCCACTGGGAGCAGCTTATGGGTCAGTGGGGTAGGCCACTGTGGTTGCAATTGAAAGGTACCAGTTCAAATCCCAGGGTCAACAGAGTGATGTCACCATTGGACCCTTCAGCAACACCCTTAACCCTCATTTGCTCCAGGGACTGCCCGACACTGTTTTTTCCCCAGAATGAATGTCACTTTGCATTAGCATGTATTAGTAAAATGTGTTGAACCTGTTCGGAACAAGACATAATTAGAAGACAGTTTCATGTCTGTTTTGCATTATGAAAACATTAAAATACATACAGACCAATTGGGCTAATTTTCAAAGTCAACACACGCAAGTCATTTATTATCAAAATTTACATACACTCGCCAAAAGAAAAATAATCAACAGTTCACAATTATACATAAAACTCTTTCACGTGTGTTGCATATGTAAATCTTTTCAGGCACAAAGGACTTTCAGAAATGTAAAATGTCATAACAGGCCCAAAGCTTTTAAAAAATATGTTTTCCTTTACATTGTCACTATTCCTTAACTTAGTGCTGAATCATATTTACAAATTGACTACAATGATTTACAAAGATAAGACTATGGCAGCACAGCGGTCTGTCCAGCAGAGGGCAATGTGTCACACTACTGGGGCTCAGTATCATCCTGGGCCTTATACATCCAGTATAACTTCCTGAGCGATAGGAACAGATACATCCTTTTCAGCTGGTCTCAAAGATGATAAAATCTGAAGAAAATGTCCGGACAAAGACCACAGATAAATCAGATTAAAACAGACATGAGCACAGCCAAAGTTGCAGGCTCCCCAGGCAGTTTGGGGAGGCAGCAGGGGGAGGGCAGTGCCCCCCCTAGTTGCCTGAGAAGAAATTGCAATTAATTGGCAAGACCATGATCATTGCTGGCACTTTGCACCCTTGTAGAAGTGGTTTGTTGGTACCCAAGTGCAAACATTAAATTCCGCCTGTCTCCAAGTGCTGTCCGAGGCTTTCCGAGGGATGAGGCCTTGCTCTTTCAGATGTATATCGGGTGGTACTGCTTGTTAGTCAGTCTCTTCCGGCAGGTGGGGCAGGTATGAGATTCAACCAGGGAGTCCCGGAGGCATTGGCTGCAGAACAGGTGACCGCACCTGGTCGATACCACCAACTTCCCATTAGCCACAATCTACGACACAGGAGAAGGAGACCAGGCTTACGTGGAGCAAGAGACGGAGACCCGGGCTTATCGGGAGCGCGAGACGGAGACCCGGGCTTATCGGGAGCGGGAGACGGAGACCCGGGCTTATCGGGAGCGGGAGACGGAGACCCGGGCTTATCGGGAGCGCGAGACGGAGACCCGGGCTTATCGGGAGCGGGAACAGGAGAACGTCAAAAATCAGATATAAATGGATATGGCAAGTCAGTTATAGAAAAGAGAAGATTACATTATAAGTAGATTAAATCACTCCTTCCCAGCCCCAAAATGGCTAGTTCTGTACAGCAGCCATCATCGATAACCACTGTGCCACTTTGACAGGATGCAGCTTCTCCCTGATCACTAATAGAATACCCATGATATTCGGACACAAGTGACCCAGCACTAACAAGCAAGGGAGTCTGCACAGGCCACAACAATTGAAAACCTGCAGAAATGTCCGGAACTGCTGCACATTACAGCTGGGGCAAGTCTCTCACCTCCACGTAGGTTTCCAGGCAGATGGGACAGCTGATGGTTCCTGGTGTGGACCTACCGAAAGAGAGAGACTCATCACGCCACCTAGCGAGCTTCAGACAGCCAGGAAGGAAGATCAAAGCAGCCCTCACTCTGCAAGGTGAAGTCAGGGCTCCATTATATAACTGTCAGCTGGACTTTAGTATGATTTGATTTGAAGCACAACATACTATTAACGAGCAGCAGAAGGTCTATGAACTTTCCCAGACAATGATTTTCAGAGACAATACAATCATGATGATGTTTGTTTATGTTTTTGAGCAGCACTATGAAAAATGGACTCCAAGCTTTAGGAGGTGGGGTCGAGGCAGAGTCAGACCTGGCTCTGCTATTGGAGTCCAGGGCAGAGTGGAAGGCCGCTCTGCAGGGGAAAGTCATCTCGTCCTCTTCATCGCTGCTCAGCACATAGCTCTCGCTGCTAGCGCCACGGTCGCCCTGAGAACCCGAGCCTGACAGACAGACATTCATACCCAAGACTGTCTGACTGACTGCCTGACTGACTGGCTGACTGGCAAACACAGTGTATTAATGCGTAAGGCTGACTGACTGTCAGAGAGAGACACACAGCAGACAGCTGAAACTAAGTGAGAGACTGAGACAGACATTCCAACAAAAGGCTGACTGACAGACAGAGTCAGACAATCACAGAAAGACACCCAATTTATCTTTATTATGCAGAACAACGTGGAAGGAGCGCGACAAAAACTCACGTTCATCAACAAGCTGAGTTTCCAAGATCAAACGGAGGTGACGAAAAGGTTGGAAATCATAGAAAAATGACAGAAACCATCATTAGTACAGCAACTCATGATCATCAACAAGCTAAGTTTCCGAGGTCAAGCAGAGGTAACAAAAAAGGTTGGAAATCACAGAAAAATGACAAAAATCATCATTAGTATAGCACTAACAGTATAGCAGTAACAGCCACTGTTACACTTTGGACATCGTGTCATCTTTTAATATGAAATCTTTTGCCTAAATGTACTTAAAATTTAAATACTCATTTAACGGCAGCGATTTAACGGCACAGCAGGCTAAAAACACAAAATCTCCACACTAACTCAAACAAAGGTGAGAAGCTTGTGGAAAGGCGTACTGGACCTTAGCCATATCTTTATCCCTCAGGATAAAGTAGGCCTGAGGGGACCACGAGCATCGAAAAATGTGATGCCTTCAACTCACCACCACCGAATCGCTAGTAGTTAGGTCCACCACAGGAGATTCGAGGGCCTCGCAGGTCAGGTCGACCACAACCGCACCTGCCCACGACCACAAAACACAATATGGTCGTATTAATAGCTCGCCGCACACAAATACTGACCAGAGGCCTAATTCAACAACCAATGGCAGACTAACAAGTTTAATAAAGACTGGAATCATCAAACTTCGATAGCAGTTTGCATCAGCCCTGCACAGGTTTTAAACAGGGAGGCGGCAGGGCACCCTAATTCCACAATAATATATGTGGCCGTCATGTGACATTCAAACATCATTAAAAGTATATATATATCTCAGGTCCCCAACTCCAGTCCTAGTTTGCTGGATGGCGAAGAGGCCTTTAACGTACTGTTATGTCTGCTAGCCTCAGGGCCGCTCTGGGAGGCCGTGTTTGTGCCCCGAATCCTTTTGGTGGCTCGCCGGGACCCAGAAAAATTGGCACGCCTCTTCCTCTGCACCTGGGGGTGGAGGATGGATGAAACCAGGGGTCAAACCTTCATATATACGGCCCTAATCATAATTATGGATACCTCAGTAATATAATAAATTCTCACTGGTCCCACAACGGAGCAGAAGCAGGGGCTGGAGGACAGATGGATGAATGAGTGCTGGTTACAGATCCTTTTTTTTTTTTGTTTTTGAGAAATGAAAACCATTGGTTACCAGTTGTGGCTGTTAGAGGTGGCGATTGTGTGGAAAAAATAAAACCAGTAAACAGGAAGTTTCTATCTGGGTCATGAAACAGCCATAAACAAGACAATGCTTTACAAATAAGCTTGCTTAGTAGCTGTTTTGTACCTCTCATTTCACATGATCTTCACCCTGCCTTCCCCAAGTCCCACAGACCATGAATATATGCACCCTAGATATTACAACACTTCAGATCAAGCCTGCTTTTTGCACAGCTCCTGTAAGCAGGTGACATGTAACTCAGACTGTTAGTGGTCTGTCACTATGCCCTGAAAGTTACTGGTTTGAATCAAGTGGTCAACAGAAGAACATCAATGTTGGGCCACTGACCCAATTGAGACTGAGTCATGAAACAGCCATAAACAAGACAATGCTTCATAGAAAAAAGCTGCACTCTGATCCTCATGTTTAACTTACTTTCAACCATCGTGTTTGCAAAAGAAATAAATCTACACAAAAAATCCAAAAACTCACAGTGTTCATGTTGTCTGGAAGAGCCGCCAAAGCCACTATTTCTGTGTGACACAAACGCTATGGATGAATGAGGAGGCTCCCTGTGGAATAAAACAAACGTCCAACAAAGATTACATTCGCACATCATCGGCAGGATTTCTGGATCATGCAGACACAACAGCCTCCTCATAAATACATTTAAAAACATCTGTTTTCAGAACATTGATCATCATATATTTGTTAATAAATATTAATACTTAAGTGAACATAAATAATATTTTAATAGTATATCACATGGTGTACAAAACCATGTCTTTTTGACAGAAGTAGCATAGAGGTGATTAAAAATCCATTGACAACAAAAAAAGACTAGAGACATTTACACATTCATATAGCAGCTGCTTTTGCTCAATGTGATCTTGAATCTACACCACAAAATACAGAATCAGTAATAATTATTTTATATTATACCATTTCACATAATTGTACCAGTCAAAGCTACATAATAAAATATAACGATAAAGAAAACGAAGATTTCCTTATATTCTTTATTGGGCAAATGTTAATTATCAAAAATAATGCCTCGAAGTAGCCAAAACATGTCTCGAATCTCTGATACGAATTCGTTAATTGTTTAATACCTTACATTTTTAATTCGTGTACTGTTCAACATTAAAAAAACCGTGCCCTTACTCCTGCCATTAATCCGACGTCTATATCTCCCTGTAGCCCTTACTGCTATTGATTTACTGTCATTTACCTAGCTATATGAGAGCATCATAACTGTATGTGTGTCATAACTGTAGCCGAGTTTCTGGATCTCCAGGTGTCCAAATAACGCCGGGTTTGTTCGGACCCTTTACCCAGCTGACGTCGTGGTGATAGCGGGTAAGGATCACCACATTCTTGACCATGGTAACTGGTAACGGTTGCATCACTTACCTTTCTAATATCTTTTTATTTATAAACGACACTTCAGCTGACAATCTAGTTAAAATCGTCTCTTGGTGTCATCCGTCCACCAATCTCGGCCTTCAGCTGGACCGTGTGCTTACATACGGTACAGTGACATTCTTGGTGCAGCGCTAGCCCCAACAACAACTGTGCGTGTACCTTTTACCCTAAAATCAAATCGCTCGCATCAGTGTAAATACCTTTTTTTCGTGGAGACTTCCTCACCAAGACCCGGCTATTACTCAGCAGGTATACTACACCCAGCCCGCATCGCGCAAACTGACCCCTAGCTTTAACGATCAGAAACTGACAGTCACTGGCGGACGTTACTGATAACCGCACCACTTCCGGTTCGAAGTTTTCAAAGTAAAAGCTTAAAAATAAATAGTGGCGCAATATCTTTCGCCTAATATTAAATTAACATTATGAAATAACATCTTTTATTTTTAGCGTGATTCGCTGTACGTCGACAGTCTTTTGTGTTTGTGAGACGATTTGTAAACTCTAATAACAACCAGAAAATATTACTTTTACTCTGTCGGCGTCCACTGTGACCCGGAAATAGTTGCCATACCCTTCAAATATTAGTACCGTGATGTTACAAACCCAGCAAACTATCCGCAAACGCTCATTTGATCGATCTGACACTTGTTTCAGTTTAAGCTGTTACTGGAATGTATCTAAGTAGATGTGATGCTGGCGCAATCTTTTTGTGTGTTATGCATGTGCGTTTTACGTATATAAGACGTGTACATTTAGAGTTTGTGGTATAGTGTTCTGCAACCAGAAAAAAAACGACCAGTCATTACAGAAATGTAAATTATTTACTGTTGTTGTTCTACAGTTTCGATTATTATGTTTAAAACTTATTTCCATACACAATTGACTTTTTTGTGAACTGAAAGAAAGCGTAAATCCCTGGTGTACTTATATTGGGAAAGTGAAGTATTTATATCTGACATTAATTAAGTTATTTAAGGCTAGAAATAAATAATAAATCAGTTTCATTTTCTCATGCTTCTCCAGGATTAGCACTAAAAATGCCACAATTATTCTCCCACTCAACAGTGCTTTAAGTCCCTAAGTGGAAAAGGGTGCCGAAGTACCTTCTATGCCACCCTATAACAGTGTCCCATAGGTAGTGTTGGGGAGTAACTATAGATACATGTAACGGCGTTACGTAATTTAATTACAAAAAATTAGTGCTGTCAAGCGATTAATTTTTTTAATCTAATTAATTACATGGTGTGGCGATTAATTAATCTAATTAATTAATTAATCTAATTAATCGCATTTAATCGCACATACTGTGGTTACCTTCTCCTGGATTCCCCAGTCGTCAGCCACTGTTAGAAACTGTTCAGCACATGCATCAGAATAGTGCCGTGTGACTGACTTCAGCACAGTTAACGCGAAGGACGTAATTAAGCTTCCAGTCACAATCGATAATGTGCGCAGTAACACCTAGATAGTTGTGATTACTGATCGACGTCCAGTGATCTCCGGTTAGGGTCACATGGTTAGCATGAGCAAAATTGTCCCGTTTTGATATTTTTTCTGTGTGATTTATTCTAGAAAGTACTGTACCTCTTGACGGTAGTGTGTATAGGTTGTGTCGGAGTAAGCGATTCGAAATGCATCCATAAGCCCTTTGTCTTCCACAACATTAACAGGCCTAAAGTCCATTGCAATCCATTTAGATATCGCATTTGTTAACGATTGCGATGTAAACTTACTTAATTTGCAGTGACTCATCTCAGTCAGCGTGGTTTGGCGGAGCTTGCTGACCGGAGGTAAGGTGACTATACCGAGCTCGCTAAAACATCTGCTTTGAGTTCAGGTGGTATTTCAAACTAGAACTGCTTCGATGATAGGCAAATTCCTTGTAACAAACAACGCAAATGACTTTGGTTTTATCAATAGCTCCACTAGCATCTGTTTTGTACTTAAAATGGCCCTTTAGCCAGCCATGCAATTCTTCGTCCATTTCGTTTTGCGCATCTTGATTGTTAGTTTTGTTACTATCTTGCTGCAGTTCTACAAAGTGTAACGTTACATGTCTCAGGGGGGCGGGGCGCGTTAATTGCGTAAAAAATATTAACGCGTAATTTTTTTATGTGATTAATTAATTAACGCGTTAAATTCCCAGCCCTACAAAAAATGTAATTGTAATCCGTTACGATCCGAAAGGAAAAAGTTGTAATTAAATTACAGGTGGAGGAGTTTAAGTATCTCGGTGTCTTGTTCACGAGTGAGGGAATTAGGATGGAGCGGGAGATCGCAGGCGGATCGGTGCGGCGTCGGCAGTGATGCGGGCGCTGCATCGGTCTGACATGGTGAAGAATGAGCTGAGCCAAAAGGCAAAGCTCTCGATTTACCAGTCGATCTACGTTCCTACCCTCACCTATGGTCATGAGCTATG
>JAODKN010000016.1:15872411-15888872 GCA_026774425.1 Petrocephalus zakoni | reverse complement strand
TTTGTTATTCATTTGTTAATTGTTTATTTTCCTTCATCCTTTGATTTCTTATCTTCACATTTAAAAGATACCATGAGGTTAGCTTATTCGCTACTTGTGGTCAGTCGCCACAAAGATATCGGCCGACATGCATGTTTGCTTTGTGGCCTCATCAAATAAAGTTCTAAAAACTAAGCATTCTGAATGAACTTGTAGCTGTCTATTTCATTTACATTAAGAAAGCGTCCTCTAATTCCGACAGCATCATTGGCAGGGCAGTCAGTGCGAACTGTGATAACCTTGCTGCGTTTAGTCTGAACGTATGGTTAGTCCTACCATGTAAGACAGCCGGGGGGGAATTAGTATTGGCCTTACCTGGTTCTGATGGCTGCTGAGAAGCCCACCAGAAGGCCTGATAATTTGGCAGGGCTACAAGAGAATACAGTGTAAAATGAATGAGGGAAAATGTTCTGTGAAACGTATGCATACATACAAAGTCATAAAGCTAAAGGACACACTCACGTGGAATATCATCTCCTGGCCCCCAGCTCTGTAGCACCTCTGTTAAGGGACCATGTTATGCTGGGGGTGCTGCTGGTGGTAAAGTGGTCATAGGGGCATGCAGTGAATTGGGGTGTGAGGTGGCTGGAACACCGGTGACATTAGAGAGGTAACTGGCTCCTGTTGTGGCAACAGGGAAGGCTATGGTAGGGGCAGGAGGAAGGTTTTTCTTGGGTGGCGGGGAACATCTGAGTCCACAGATGAGAGTTCCAGACCCCCAAGGGGACCAAGCCTGACACTCTTCCTGTTTTACTGAATCAACACAAATATAATAAGCATGGAATGGAAAGCTGTGTAAAACACAGACTTACACCTATACCAATTCAATACAGTAACATATAATGGAGAACTATAATTTAACAGGATGTGAATTGGAAAGGTAAAAGTGATGTGCTGAACAAACTGACATACCTTTTACGCCTTAGTGGCCGTTGGCCAAGCACCTCTGCTTCAGTTAGGAGGTCAGACTGTGTCTCTGCCTCTTTGGCCTTACTCCTGCCCTCCTCATAGCTGTCTGTAATATACAGATACAGAGCAAGACACTTTACTGATTTACTGAGTACTTTGTGGAATATATCCTCCAATAAAGCCAAACAATGATGACACATCTTAGCCAATGGTCATACATACAATAATAAGTTACAATATAGTGGCGCTTAGACGTTTCTGAACGTTACTCGATATTAGACAAAATGAGAAAGTAAGACATTAGACATTACAAATATCGTATTATTATTATTGTACATTTAATTACACACACAGACAGCTCTAATACAGAACCACTAACCTATGAAAATAAGAAGAAGCAGAAAGCTTAGAAGAAGCAGCACCTTTAGGAGCCATCGTGGGGCTTAGATAAAAGTTCCCAGAAATCACAAACAAAGATGCTTCCGATGCGTAGCGATGTAGAAGCGTGTATGAGAGACACGAACTTGCGTGAGGCTGAGCCAGTCAGTGGCTGGGATAGGAAGAGGATATAACTGACTCAGACAGCCGAGCCCGGGCTGTGTCATTTTCACTGTCTCGATCAACTTTTTAATGAATATACAGTACTGTATATACTTTAATGAGCACAGTTTAAGCCTTAAGCTACCTGCACTTTATTTTTTACTTGTACTTATTGCTAGAATGTGTTTCTTGTTGTAGGATGTGTTTTTTGTTGTGCCTGTGCACTTTACCGTTAGTCTTGCGTTGTCATGTTTGTGTGTCTTGTCTGCGCATGGGACAGTGAGAAACGGAATTTTGATTCCTTTGTATGTCTAGTACATGTGAAGGAATTGACAATAAAGCTGACTTTGACTTTGAGTACTGTATTTGAAAAAAACGCGATAGAGTGAAGCCGCGAAAGTCGAGCCGCGAAGTGGCGAGGGACGACTGTATATTTACGATTGCTGTCTGTTAAAAAGGGGTTCCGCCCTTTAGACAGTTCCTCCAATCATCATGCATCAGCCCAGCGTATTGGCCCACCCACTGCGCCATTCACTCCAAGAGACGCTGAGCTTCCCTGGAAGTGACAATTTTCCTGCATTTATCCAATAAGCGTGTCGCTTCCCTGCAGTGAAAAAAAGCTATTCTGTAACGTGCCATGGAAGTCCACTGAGGCTGCACTGGGTTTAATGCATTGTGCTGCCACGAAACTGTATGAGAAAATCGCGTCAGGCAGTCTACGATAAATAGCTGATTCTACAGAACGAGCTCGTCATTAAGTTGAACGCGTCTTGGCCCACTTTTACTAAAACCAATATCAATAGAATAGTGCATATCTGAACAAACGTGTAGCTTATATCTTTGTGTCGACTGCCGATGGGATATTTGCACATGAAATTATGTTAAGACAAACACTACTGTTATGAATAAATAACGTTAAAGTTACCGACAATTCGCACTGTTTTAAATGCTATAGCGCCAAAATTAGTATGTCATTTGCTTTCCTTTCACGAAAACATAGACTTTTGTCTATGCCTCATTTTAATGTACGTCCCTCCACGTACATAGCTTATTACCATAAAGTTGACTGGGATTCAGCTTCTCTTTGACGCTCTCGCCGCCCAGATCGCGACGCGCCGCTCCGCTCCTCGCTGCCTGCCGACGCGCCCTCCCATAGAGAATGAATGACTTCCGGTCACTTTGACGCTCTCACCGCTCGCAGTGTGAACGTAGCATTAGAGCAATCGCCTCTGATTTCACTTTACCAGATCAAATCTGTTTGGTAACACGAACTGAAATTAAACTGTTCTTTTAAATAAAAAATATGAATCAGAACAGTGTTCGATTTCACATGTATTATTATTTGGTGATATTTCACGGTACATTTTCAAGTTTGTCATCTGAAATTGGCACTCTGTTATTAAGACATTTACTGTACAAACCATGCATTTTCTGCCCAGCTTTCAGGCTTCATGCTCAGTTTCCTTGCAGGGGTCTGCATGCACACAGCAAATAAAATTAACACTGCATAGTGTTTATATAATCCACACCTGTCAGTATTAAATTTAACACTTTACAGAGTGCAGTGAGAGTTGTTTTTGCAGTGTTAAGTTTTTTTGACTCTTGTAGTGTTCAATTGACACCATAGTGTGTTACTTCACTCTGACTCCGCCTCTTCCCAGATTGCCAGCCCATATGGGAGGCCCATATTATCCCCATCTTAATATGCACACAAGAACTCATATGAGGATCATAAGAGCCACCTACACAAAAAAAAATACTCGCCGTCATGTGAAAGGCTCTGACCAATAGGGACCTTATGGCCATTTCTTACTCATATTAATATGTTATCCACCCAGTACTGGTTGTTCTTAAATACATGATCTGTGTTCCTTTTAACTGGCTCAAAGCCTTGTTTTTCTTGGCGTTTTGCTCAGGTGATTGTGTGTTAGCGTTGTGTCAGAGAAAGGCTACTAGAGACACTAAACAAGTCTCTCACGTGGTATATATTTTAATGAAATGTACTTTGAGACAACTCTGTTGTGAAAGTCCGTATATAAAAAGTTGAAATTGTTGATGTTTCGCCATTTTGAATGCCAATCCTTGCCTTGTGACCTTGGATGATGGGTATTTTACATTTATGTAAAATATATTTGCATAGCATCACATGGTATGGTTTTTCATTTACCAGATTTTTTTTAATTCACCATGATGATGTTGAATAGGGCAAGAGTACAAAAGGCCCTGATGGCTTTAAAGAAGTTGGGTGCTGACTGCAACTGTTCTTGGTGGGTTCTGCTCTTGTGTGCTAGCTAATGGCTGGGATGGAGGGTTAAACTTGTGTGGTGCACAAGTATTAGTATGATGGCAATGCTGTGGTTGAAATAGTAGGCATGGAAAGGGGAAAAACAGCACTTTTATGGTTACACACCTTTAAGAACCACTAAACTACTCAAGGAATGGCATACGTCAATTATACTCTGAATAATTACGAATAACAAAATGCAGTAGAGACTAGTATCCGTGTCATACGATCCTTGATCACGGTGGGTTTCTAAATAAAAAATTAAGCCTAAAATCTGAATATTAAATGAGCAAAATTACTCAGTTGGTTCTTCTATCCCAAGTTGCGGTCTAAAAGCAATGAGGCCACCACCCATATCTTTAAAGCCATTAGAATGTTCCTCAACCTCAATCCCAATGTTGATACACAAGCAATATAAGAGTTAGGAAGAACAAGCATTTGCTCAGCTTGCCCTATTCAACATCATCATGGTGAATTAAAAACCCATCATCCAAGGTCACAAGGAAAGGACTGGCGATCAAAACGGCAAATCATTAACAATTTCTAAATGGCCATAAGGTCCCCGTTCGTCAGAGCCTTTCTCAAGACAGTGAGTATGTATTTTTCTGTGGGCGGCTCTAATTATCCTCATACGAGTTCTTGTGTGCATATTAAGATGGGGATAATATGAGCCACCTATATGGGCTGTCAATCTGGGAAGAGGCGGAGTCAGAGTGATGTAACACTCTATGGTGTCAATTGAACACTACAAGAGTCAAAAAAAGTTTAACACTGCAAAAACAAATCTCACTGCACTCTGTAAAGTGTTAAATTTAATACTGATTGGTATGGATTATATAAACACTATGCAGTGTTAAATTAACTCTGGCACACTTGCTGTGCAGCAGAACAAGCTGTGCAGTTTATTATAAAAACATTTCGAAAATGCAAGATAATGCAATTGCGATGTATGAACATAACATTCAAGCTGAGGCACCAGTATATGTTTCATATATGATTTTCACAAATCACAAAAGATAAGGGCGAAATTACACAGGTTCGACTTTTCTTTTGTAACAGTAAAGTAGCAGCAGGACACGGTGAGCATGGTGAGTGGACACTGATTTGAATAAGAAGCTACATTTCCAATGGTAATTTGGGGGTCTAATTCATATTGGGTCAGGCAAATATGAAATGCATCATACACTGTAGGTATGTCACTGTAAGGAAACGCCACATCTGACCTGGCCCGGAATGGTTTTGTGTCTAAAAAAACAGCTGGCAACATGGCACGTTGAACAAGTCATTTGAATAAGAAGCTACAATTCCAATAGTAATTTGGGGGTACAATTGATCTCGGGCCAGGCAAACCTGAAATAAATCATACACAGTAGTTATGTCACTGGAAGGAAACACTGAACCTGGCCTGGCCCGGAATGGCTTTGTGCCTGAAAAACAGCGGGCAACATGGCATGCTGAGCAATTCATTTGAATAAGCCGCATTTTCAATAGGAATTTGGAGCTCTTATTCATCGCGGGCCACATTGTTCTGAATTTAATGATTTTTATATAAAGTAAAAAATGAAAAAAAAGAAAAAAAAATGTTTAATTTCAGTTCGTGCTACCAAAGAGATTTGATTTGGTAAAGTGAAATGCTGAAAACATTCAAGGTGGCATGGATTCTGCGAATAAGTAGCCAACTTCAGCCTCGTGTTTGGAAGCGCGTTATATTGGGACTCAGCGTTTTGCATTTGCAGGTCGCATTTATCGACAGTTTTCAGGAACTGCAAATCTAATAGGCGAAATGACCATATTTAATTAGGTTTAAATGTCTATTAATATAACTGTGGATATGAAATGTTTGTCCTGTAATCTCGGTAAATCGTTATTAAAATATAATTGTGGTTTGATCTATTGGTCAAATTAACGATGTGTTGCTGAAATATATCCATTGTTACCCCGCAAATATTCAGTTTACAAGCAATTCCCTGTTCTTGATCCATGTGCTGCTTGATGAAATTTTCTAAATGTTTTTTTTTTTTACCATTACTTGATATGTTTCAAATAGTCACATAGAACACAAATGATCCGAGCCACTTTCTGAACCAAATAAAATGTACATTTTGAGTGTTTGGTAGTATGTATCTAAAACGTAGAATCACAAATCTAGTTTTGTTCGAAATGACATGCCTACTGCAAACTGGCTACCTCACATATAGTTATATTTCGTCTAAGGCATATTAATGGGATGAAATATGGCGGAATGTAACTACCGTATTACAGCATATATGCAGGTAAAATATTTTGTTTATGCTAAGCGCTGGCCTCCCCTTAAAACGCGAAACTGAAATTAATCATTCATATACCGCATACGAAGCACAAAAACCATCGTCGTTGCGGGGGGGAAAAAACAACAACATTTTTTATTCTCGCCATAATGAACATACTAATAGCTTTTCCCCGGGCTGTTCTTCGGATCGACGCCCTGGGTTAAAATAAAGCTTGCTTTTATACTAGGTCGCCACTGTCCTGGATGGAAGCCGACGCTTGAATGGCAGAAAAGCGGGCGCGCCCTGGGCGCCGTATTACGGGACTGGGAGTGCGCCTGCGGCTCCGGCTCCGGCTCCGGCCGCTACTGTAATCCTACACCGCGCTCCGTGCCGACCGGCTAGGCGGACGGCAGAAAGAAAGAAAGAAGGCGAGCCGGAGGAAGGGCGAGACGTCGCCAGCCATGGGCGCTCTCCCTGCCATATGGATGGCGCTTCTCAAGGCGACTTTTAAGCGGATCGGCCATTGACACGTTAGTGTTTTATCGTACGGTAGGCAAATGTCCGCGTTTTTAGCGAATTAGGGAATGGAAAATCCGCGGATCGCTCGTCCCTAACCCTGCTTTTGTGCAGCAAGACCTCAGAGCTCTTCCCTCGGTGGCAGAAAATGCAGCGATGTTTCTTATAGTCTACAAAAAAGTGCAGAAATGCATGCGAGACGTGCTTTTTTTTATTGGTTTGAAATCCCCGTTTTGCTGCTCGGGCTTTGGGGGGGATAAATCCGGGCCGGTGCGCGAGTAAACGTGGCTGCTTTTGGGGGGGTTTGATTGTTGTTCGGCTGTTCGGAGGGACCGGGCGAGGGGACCAGGGGGGGCTGTGCGTCCAGGGGGGGACTTCGGCTCGGACCCAGGAATCGGGGGGCGCGGAAAGCGTGCGGTTCGCGGTGCCGCTGGCGACTAACAATAAGGTGTCCGGGTGTTTGGGGTCTCGGTAAGTAGGTGGTGCGGATCCCCGTCCCCGTCCCTGGCTCCGCGAATCCTTATCGTAAGGCAGGGCTTAATGGGACTGTCGCGTAGACTCAATTCGTGGAGTTAAGTGTAATTATTTGTAGCTGGAAAATGAGCATCATACCGAGTACGGGGCCTTTGGCGAATTCTGCATCTGGATCATTTATTGCTCGGGGCGGAGATTTGCTGTTTTTATCCTAATAATTATTATTAGATCGGGAGATGGCTTGACGGAAAATATCGACTATATCGAGGAGTTCGGTTTTACATTAATAACTCCAAGTGTAATGGTTATATTGGAGCCGAATGCTGTTTAGAGATTCACAATTCCTATGTCCCTGGCTGTGAATTAGTCATTCTGGTACAGGTAGATTTGCTTCTTTTTTCATTGTTAGAAATATGACAGGTGTGTCGGTAATTCATGCTTTTCCCCTGAGATTAACAGGTAAAACAAGTTCTGAGTTTTAAGTCATGTTTGGACTGGATATATGTGTCAGCAATAATGACATTGACTATTAATCTGATTTAATCTCTTGCATGTTTACATGTTGTGCTCTGAAACTGACGAACATGAATTCAGGGTTTTTATTAAGGGTATTAAATACAACTTGTGTATATATCTGCCAATGGTCTCCTTAGTTAGTTGGGCTAATATACTTTGGCTTCTTGCCAAGCTAAATATATGAAAGAGGTGCCCTACTGTTGTTATTGGATCCATGACGTTAACCAAAGATGTAGGAGCACTTGGTGCTGCCAGTTGGGAAACGTCATCATTAGTGAGCAGGCCTGCCAGGCTTCTATCCCTGGCCCGGTAAAGTGTAATTAAACCATTTTCTCCATTCAGATGGATCCCATGGTGTTTGGATGAGCCCAGCTCACATCTTCAGGAAAACAAGACTGACACCGAGGAGCTTTGTTTCAAAGAAGAATTCACAATGTCCTTGTCGGTAAGTTCTTGCCTCTGCGCGGCTGCCTCTCGCTTCAGATTTAGGATACTCCAGCTCTGCTTATCTGGCGAAGTCGGGAAACCCCCCGTTCTCAACCTTGTTTTGCACCTGTTTTATTCCATGGCTGTGCTAAATGGGGAACAGCAGTAGGTTTCTGCATGACAACTGCTTCAGCATTCGGCATTTAAAAAACCTGTAGGGACCAGCATTCTGGATATCCACCCGCAGCAGTCGGTATTGGCTTATGTGCTGTGGTCAGTATTAGTAGTGCCGCGCACTGAGAAATAGCCTAAGCTAACAGCATTAGCAAACACCATGGACGATGATTATTAACAGCTAGTGACCAGGTGATGCTGGTGGGATGGTCTATTCCCGCTTATCCGAATGGCAGCGTTGTGGACACATCCTTTCACTAACCCCCCCCCTTTTTACTTCGTTTATTCCCTTTCTCCGGAGCTATGGGGGTGGGGCAGAGGGGCTCAGCTTGCCCAAGTGACGTGCCTTCCCTGGGGGGAGGGAGCGGGAGATGGGACAGAGAGGAACATCAGGCTCGACAATGGGGCCGTAAAACAAGGGCTTATATGACACCCCTGACTTGCCTCTTTCACTTTCACCACCTTTCTTTGCCCCTTTCCCCCTTATTCCTGACGATGTGAATGCCCTGGAAAGGCTGGTGTTTCCGTTAGCATCTGAGGCGCGGCATTCTCCGAGCGCTTTGGCCCAGCTCCATACCAGCAGCTATCCGCCGGCTGAGCCGCTCGGGCCCTCTGTCGCACACTCCGGCACGCCGACCAAATATGTCTGAGCAGCACTTTCGGAGAAACCGCCTCTCCGGGAGAGTGTTTTTTTCCGTTAACTCTGTGAAAATGTCACAAGAGAACACAGACGGTACTCTCTTACAGCAGTGATTTGCCCAGTGAGACCGAATGCAATCCAAAATTAAGTGTTTGTGTAATATTATATACAATAGCTAGTAGCTATGCCGTATGTGACCTAAAAACGTGTTTGTTTGAGTTAAGTTGCTTGATGGCCTACTAGGGCCTCTCTAATTTACATATTATTTATAGCTGCCATATGTCTTTTTCATCCAGTTTTTTTAATTGGTGTTTCTACTTGACAGTAGTTCGGATTGCTGTATCTATTAATGCTGATTCATTTTTCAGCTAAGTTTAAGACCAGCCTTGTGCTTATTGTGTTTTTTGGGGGGGTGAAAGGTTGGAACTTTTTATTTTAATTTCACCCTAGTTCGATTCCGATAGTTACATGTCCACGTTCCGCTTCATTCTTCTTCTGCATGTTTGACGAGACGGTGGAAAAATGACACCCCCCCCCCCTCCAGCAGTACAGTGTTGCGTGTTCATGGCCTTTAGTTAGTCAGTCACTGACAATGTCCTTGCTGTTTAAATCGGCCTCACCCGCCCCCCCAGGCCGCGGACCCGACACTAGTTCTCAGACCAAGGCCAGACCACTGTCCCGCTCACGCCTTCTCTCGGCCTTCCCTCTCCTGCTCAAGTGGACTTTTGCGGACTGGCCCATACTACACAACCCCCCCCCCCGGCCCATTCTCTTCCACACTCGAGTGTTTTATCTCCTCCTGAACAATGGCTCTTTTTTCTGTCAGCCCCACATGTGTGTGCATGTGATGGGGAGGGAGGCAGACATTCTGTCTGTGGTTATTAATTTGACGCTTCCCCCAGTTTCGCTTTAACTTTCAAGGATTATGGGCTTAAGCAACATATGCAAAGAAAATGTCATTGCATTCTGGGTAAATGGATATTCACCACCAGTAACACTGGTGTATTTTAAACGCTCAAAGTTCTTACTGCTTAGCGTGTAACGGGTGATTTGGTGTTTTCCCTGATTTCTGTCTATGTCGCCCACCCCCCAGACGGCACTGGCAAAGGCGTTGTTTGACAATGCGGCTGAGAGCCCGGAAGAGCTGGCGTTTCGAAAGGGCGACATCTTGATGGTGCTGGACCAGGAGGGAGGGGGACCGGGCTGGTGGCTGTGCTCTCTGCATGGCAGACAGGGGATAGCCCCAGCCAACCGGCTTCGCCTCCTGAACACCTCCCAGCCATGCTCCAGCACCTCCGGTGAAACTTCCACCGCCGCCTCCTGCCCCGTGGTGACCCGCCCTCCCGGTGAGGAATCCGTGTACCTCTCACCTGGCCCGCATCCCCGGCCTGTCCCAGTGGATTCCACTAAGGGGCCCAGGCCTGCTGAGGAGGGGGTTTATCAGTCGCCCCCCACTCTGGGTGGGACGGCAGCAGCCGCATTGCGCCGTGGAGAGGGGCGGCCCAGGTCCCGATCCAGCTCTGGCACACGTCCACGGCCCGAGTGGGACGTGTGTGCCACGGGACGGGCCCGCTCCCCATCCCTTCGAGGGCGGGGATCAGAATCCGGCAGTCCCAAACAGCAAGTCCTTTACCAGACCCCCACAGCACACAGGGTGCAGGGAGGCCTCGCACCCGAGGCCGTGTACCTCAGCCCCTGCAGTGTCCCGAGGACAACCGCAGAGGGATCTGCCGTGGAGCTGGGGGGCACGGAGGCGACGTACCTCACCCCACGGGAAGCTGTGGTGGCTGTGGGGAACTCTGATGGCTGCTACCTTGTGCCCCGCGTGAGTGTGCCACATTGTGAAGATGTGTATCAGACCCCGACTGGCGGTGCAGTGCTGGACCACGCCCAGGGTGGCCTTGTGTCTGCAGCAGCCAGGAGGGGGAGTAGCCAGCTGTCACACTGCAGTGGGACTGCCCTCACCACACAGACCAAACTGCCACAGGAAGCAGCAGGCTTGTATCAGACCCCCACCCTGGTAGGGGGTCTGCCCAAAACGCCCCAAAATGGCCGCAAACTTCCTGGGGACAATACAGCGACTCCCGTGCCTGCCATCACTGGACTGGCACAGCAGAGACTTGTGCCTTTCACTGGAGAGGGGTCCCCCAGGGCTCAGTCTAAGGTCCTACACAAAATGCCAGGGGGGCAGAGTTTGCCCTCCACCCCTCCCAGTGCCCGAGGCAGGTTGCCTCAGACCCCCCCAAGGAGTTCTCCTGTCTTGCCAAGGACAGTTGGAGCCAGGGTCCAAGGCTCGCCCAACTTTGCCCGCAAACCCCCTCCCCCCGCACCCCCGGTTAGGGGTGTCACCAAGAAGGACGGTCCTCAGTCGCCCGCTGTCCAGCAGCCAGGGAAACACGGGGAGGGGCAGCGTCAGGTCGTCCCGAACAAGCCGGAGGGACCGAAGGATGGGAAGGCGAATGAGGAGAATACGAGGAGGATAAACACCAATATAAAGAAGGAGGGTGAGGAGGGCGAGTACGTGGAGCCAGATGACGAGAACCTTCACAACCAGGTAAGAATCAAGGAAAGAGGAAGTAAGGAGAACAAACTAAATCAGTAATATGACCCTGAAATGGAGCTTAATTTGAGTGTTTGCTGGGCAGGCATTCTGTCTGGGTGAATGTAATGGATCTTAAAAGCAAGCTTAGTATTACAAATCCAATACAGCTAATGCCAGCCGGAATGTTCAGTCGGTTATAATGCATCAATCTTATGTAAGCAAAGTATTTCACTTCGATGCAAAGGCAAAAATGGTTCTCTTTGGTTTCGCAAAGAGAGAACTTTTGTGCTTTACCTTCAATTCTTGTGTTAGAATAGGAATAGCTTTTAGCTTTTTATATGGCTCAGTATTCATCATATCTTCAATGGTTATTTTGGGTGTTATCCGTTTGCCCCAAGGTATATGACACTCCCCCTGCAAGCCGCTGGCAACACGCCGTTCCTGCCACACTCCCCGAAAACGACGACAGCATCTACAACACGCCCCGTATGCTCCCCCCTCACGGCGACCAGGGGTCAGAGGTCAGCGTCTGGCCAGGTGCCATCTGTTCCTGCTGTAATTAGCCTGCACCTGTTCATGCCGGCCCCCTACGTGCACTTGGGCTCTCCCACACCTGTCTGTCTGCCTTGCTGAATATGGCTTCATCTGGAGGCCAGTCTTCCACTTGGCATATTCTAGCACCATAGTCGCAGAACTTTACCTTTGACTCTTGTTTGAAGATATTAAAATACTGCTGGCATGTCGATTTTTAATTGCTCTTTTTAACAGGGCTTTTGACAGTGTCGATTCTTTGTATAACATTTCACATGTTCCATTCATTGTTTTTTCCATCAACATCTTTATTTTATTTCCTTAAATATCCTCCATTAGTAAATAACATCATAACCATGTACAAAAATCAAGACAATCCTATCCATCCCAAAAAAGAAAAAGTCTATATTTTCTTATTTCACTGTAAGTCCCATTGTCAGTCATGTCCTTTTCCAGTAAAAGTGAGTAAAGCCATAAATCTAGTCTTAGAATAATTTGAGTGTCTTTCCAAACCCCTTTAATGATCGCTTTCCCTTTGACAGGTTTACGATGTTCCCACCCTTAATCTGTCTGTGACATCTGACCTCCAGCAGCCCACGTACAATGTCCCAGCAAGTCTTGTGGGTCCTCCTGAAACGGAAGATGATGTCTACAGCGTCCCCACCCTCCCGGGCCTTTCAGCAGCTCCGACTGAGGTCCCCGATGGGCCAGGATGTGAGCTGGGAAGTCTTGAGGTTTACTGTGTGCCTGGGCCGGGGAAGCGCGCGTCTGATGGCCCAACGGATGGGGCTCCCTGTCCAGAGGGCCCCAACGAGGGGAATGATCGAGACTGTGGAATTTATGACATGCCCGCCCTAAGCCTCGACATCCCCATGTCGGCGACCCGCCGGGCCTCGGTGTCCAGCACCGGCTCTTGTGGCTCCCTCTCGGCCCTCATCCAATCAGCTCTGAGCTCCACCACCCCCTCCACTCCCCCGCGGGAGTTGGCTGCCTCCTTGTCAGAGATTCTGTCTGTCTGGAAGGCCTGCCAGGCAGCAGAAGCTCCCCCTCCCCTCCTGCAGGCCTGGTCTCACCTTTCAGACCTACTGGCCATGCTCTCTGCATGCAGCTCTGCTGCCCTTCCTGAAGCACAGCTCTCTTTGATTCGCCGGGCCCTGGAGGACTCCGCCAATCTGCTGCAGAGCCAGGCCCTCCCGCCATCGGGCCGGCCCCGCCTCCCGTCCCAGGAGTCCCTGTCTCGGAGGCCGTTGCCGGCATTGCCGGTAGCAGAGGTGAAACCCCTTAATGTGGGGATGGGTGGTCGGAAGGGCAGCTGGATCCAGGAGAGGCCCCTCCCTCCACCGCCTCCCTCCTTTCCTCTACCCCCTGTGCTCCCTCCTCACCCAAGCTCTGATGGACAAGGCGAGGGAGAGGATCTGGGGAATGAGTATGCAGGCATTGGCCTGAGTGTCCCCCCGCCACCCTGCCCCGTAGGAGACAGCGTGGGTTACGTAAAACTACAGGTCAGTAGACGGGGACCCCGCATCTGCATGTATATCGAGCGATATCTCTGCCTTCCTTTCTGTCCTCATGTCTAAGTCAACTTCATATTTATTTCCTGACCCCCACCAGGGGAAACCCGATCCTCCTGCAGTCATTCAGACAGAGGCCATCCCTCCTGTAACCGACCCCCCCACGGCAGAGCAGAGGGTAACCCTTCCCTTTCCTCACTCTTTCTCAAATATGTGAAAATATCTGCAGAAAATCTGAACGTGCATAGAGATCAAAAAGATGCATAGAGCTGAAATCAGGCTCGCTAATTCTGGTTGTCACTGAAATATAATCTTGCAAATTTTCGCAGTGGTTCAGATTACAGAGTACAGTCACTCACCAAAAAATTCCAAATAAAGATATGGGTTTAGTTTCAAACATGTAATGGCCTATCAAAATATTGGCCAAGGATGAAGCCTTGTTCAAGGATCCGCAATTTCAAGTTCAAACCTGTCACTTGTCTTGTGTTAAAATAACAAAGCTATCTTGATGATACTGATGGTTATGTCTAGAGAACGAGTTTGTCTGGACTTTCAGGTACCAACAATTTTTACTGCACAGACTTTACTTATCGGGGGAAAATAGGCCTCAGCGGGGATATGGTGGAATTTTCAGATTCATTTATCTAAAAGTTTGTGACATCTCAGAGACAGGAGGGTGCCTGGTGGTTGTTGATAACCGTTATTAGTGTTTTCAAATTGAAATAAAATCACCTAATAGGCCTGGTTCCATCACTGAACATTAAGTGGGACTGAAATTTGTTCTTTATTATACTGGAAAAATCCAGATCATTATAGTAACTACAGATATAACACACCGCATAAAATCTGGACTGTCTGGGAGGGAGCTGGGAAGGAGCAAAAATGTGGCCCATCTGGGGGTCCCCGAGGACCATGTCGGGGGAACTGCTTCAAGCACTAATTTTCTGTGAATGATTATACAAGTGTATTTTCATTCCTGAGTATCCTTTGATTGGGATATTAACCTACCGTCTCTTCCTCTGTCCTCCAACCTTCCAGTCCAGCCCATCACCACCTCTCCCAGTCTCTCTCTCCCTGGAGGACTCCGAGCTGCTGTCCTTCTATTCCTCCCAGAGCCTGTCTCACCTGTCCTGCCTGGCTGACTCCATAGATGCCCTCTTCACCAGTGTGCAGGGGAACCAGCCACCGCGCGTCTTCGTTTCCCGGGGGAAGAGTCTGATTGTGACGGCGCATAAGCTGGTCTTCATAGGAGACACGCTGTCTCGCCTGCTTACCTCTCCTGACCTTAGGACAAAGGTTTGTTCTAAATTCTAATTTAATAAAGCATGTCTTTCCGAAATGTAGTTTGAATTGGGGGTGAGCAATATGGACAAATTGCTGTATCACTGTATTATGGTTTGAATCACAATCCATGACCACAATTTATTTATTTTTTTTGTTTACTTACAGGCGAAATGGGAATGTATGTCGTAGGTTAATGTTAATTAACCATTTAACCACTATGTATCTTTAAATTCTGCACATGGCATTATAATAATACACTTAGGTATGTAAAATACTGTACATGCAAAGGAAACTAATTATAGCAAAAGTGCTTTTAATTTTTTTTCATGCAAAGTTTGGATTTTGTCAGATTTTACAAATCCAAACCTTCTTCAAACAGAGTAGAAGCTTTTTTGGAACCAGATCTTCCTCATAATCGATGCTGCACACTGTTTATTTGATAGTGTAGCTGACCCATTTATGACCCGTGTGTTTACCGCATGACACGAGTGAATTATTTTTAGCAGTCCAATAGTATATACAGTTAAAAAAAAAAAAGTTGGCAAACTTGTTAAAACAGGTCGATTTACATTTTTACTTCAAGGTCTACCCACTACATTGAGATCAGCTGAGACAGATAATTGGCAAAGTAGTGAGACAGACAGTGCTAAGATGTCAGACAGGCTGAAATTGCTCTGTTTCACATCGGTCTGTTTTTGGTGTAGTGTTGTTGCAGCCTCCAAACAAAATATGTAGGCATTGTTTGACAGTGGCATGCCTGTTTGTTCTCTTGATATAATGAGAGTGCTAAGTAGTGCTGTATAGCAATTATTGCGACAACTCTGAAATGCTTATTATGGATACAATTGCAGCCTATGACGATAAATTGCCATAATGCTCACTGCTATTTTGAGTACCCTTTTATGATCTGCAGTGAGTCCTAGCTACAACATATGTATTCAGGGTTTGAAATGTTCTGATTTGAAATAGTACGTTATTTGAAGTGATTATAGATGTAAAGTCTGTACATCCCTCTGCAGGTCACTACATCAGGAGGTCGGCTTTGTCAGGCCTTGAAAGCTGTTGTCGTGGCAACAAAAGGTGCGGCACAGAATTACCCATCAGTCCCTGCCACACAGGAAATGGTGGACCGGGTAGCAGAGTTATCCCAGCATGCCGCTGGCTTCTCAGGGCTGTTGCAGAGGCTGGCAGAAATATCATGATCTTTTCATCTTTTTTTTTTTATACTGATGTATTCTCAACTGTATGATTTGGAATGGGGTAACATTTGTTTCAGTCCGTCAGCAGACATTGGATGAATGGAAGAATCTTAGTTGTGCGTTTGTGTGTATGTGTACATCTAGAAAGAGGTGCCTGCGTGTTTGTGTGTACTCATGCTGTGACGGTAGCATTTTCTGCCCCAGTCGGCCACGTAACTGCAGCTACCTGGGATGCTTGTTGCTTGTCTTAATTTATTTATGATTACTTGGTAAATAATTTCTTAATGTGAATATTTTAGCCTGTATCCTTACTCCTAGGTGCTTTTCCAGCACTGGCAGAGCACAGCCTTGTCTGCTGCCCTCGCCTGTCCCTCCACCCACGTATGTCTGTCCTCATCACAGCTACTTTTTGCAGCTTTGCTGAATCGTTGCTGAAGGAGACAGGGCTCTCTTTAAAATAGGGGTAGGGAACCTGATCCATGGAGAGCCGGTGTAGGTGCGGGTTTTTGGGATGAATCGGCCAATAATAAAGCATTGGTTGTCAGCTCCTGTCTTATTGGCTGATTCAAAAGTCATCCCAAAAGCCTGCACCCACACCGGCTCTCCATGGATCAGGTTCCCTACCCC
>JAODKN010000016.1:15848743-15862112 GCA_026774425.1 Petrocephalus zakoni | reverse complement strand
ACAGGAGTCATATCAACGCAGAAATGTAACTTCATTTTAAACTACAGTTTTATTAGGTTTATAAAGCTGTTTATAGGATAAAGAGTGAAGAACAATTTGCTGGATTATGTCAATTTACTGAATAATCTGAAATACTGAAATATAACAAATGAAGCAGTTTATTGCTTTTCTGATATATCAGTTACGTTTTTGAAGAAACGTTTTTGTCGTTCTTAATTATGAAATGCGTGCTGACAAAGCGCATCCAATTTCTTAGTTTATTTAGAAGTTGTTTCTTGATGGTTATATAGTAAATGTTAATATAATTCGGGGTGTTTTAGTGAATCTTGTTTGTTTTTATATGTGGTGGCTGTGCTGAGTGAACAGCAAAATGGATGCAACTTCACAAGACGAATGAGACTAATGATGAGCATGTAAACGAGAATTAAATTCAGCGCTTTTATTTACATGTGCTTATTAATGGCTGTATATTAGGGCTGGGCGATATGGCTGAAAACTATCACGATATCTGTTTCATATCGGTCGATATTGATAATTATTGATATTTTTATGACCCATTTAAAATAAGGACCAGGAGAAATTCAAAAATATTATTAAACATTTCTATTTTAAACTTAACCTTCCTCTGATCATAATCCCCTCAGTTAAGACAGAAATGTCAACAACCATGGAAAGAGTACCTCTCCATAGTGGTCTGCTGCTTGTGCGGTGTTGCAGCTACAGATATTGTTGGTTGAATATGGCTGTGCTCCAAAGGGTGAGCGCGGCTAAGGTGGTACATGAAGTTCGTGGTATTACCAGTCTTATATCCAAAAAACTGCCATACTGGCGAGCTGACTTTTCCTCTTTTATTTACAATTTCTTCGCTTGCTGTGGAACTCATTTTCTGCTTATGAAGAGGAATCCAGCAGACCAGCACGAGACGACGATATGGCGCAACCAAACATGATAGTTACATGATTGGCTGTTAGCGTATCACTCCCAGAGAGCGAACCCTAACCCGTAGTAGTGGTTTATTGGTGGGTGCTGCAAGGCCCCCAAACACAGAAGAAAAAGTATTGAGGCGAATAAAAACTGAACTGTTTTGTCGAAGACACATGTACCTTTGATTATTCAGGCATGTTTAAAAAAAAATAAAAAATCTTGTGGTTATTACAAGTTCGAGAAAATGAAGGTCGCGTTACATGAGAAATGAAAGCGCAGGTTGTACTATTAGGTGAGCAAGCAAATAAAATACTATAATATCATATGTTTATCTACCCAACCTTTTTATTCGGGTTTTTTGTCATGCCGGTCGTGGGACACGAGCAGGGGACACGTCAGGTACTTTAGTGCCCCGTCTGGGGTCTTTATTGAACTGAACTTAGAAGCTGCTCAAGCAGAGCCGGTAGCTCCGGAACTAAGGAGGCGCACGGGCAGAGCAGGCGCAGCAGAGCCGGTTGCTCTGAAACTCAGGAGCGGGGCGTGTCGGGATCCCTAGTGGACAGCAGGGGAACACAGACGAGTGACGGTAACAAGACGGACGGACAATACCTCGCGCTGGGGGAGCGTTGTGGGGAGCCTTAAAAGGGGTCGGGCTCAGGTGCGGCTTGTTCCCCCTGACGAGCGGGCGGTTGCACGAGGGGGGGTGTGACATTTTTAATGGCAAAAAACAAATTTTGGATACAAACATGTCTAAATGGCTGATTTAGTTTGACTAGGCATAAAATTGTGTGTAAAAAAAAAAAAGTGGCATTTTCCGGTATTCTCTTCTTGTTTTCAAGTGAACTATAAGACACAGGAACATGAAATTACATATGTTTGTAGCGCAACCTGTTTTCTTCCGACGAATAAAAAATATTGAACGTTTTATCTAACACTTTTTATTGATATCGATCACGTGTCTATCGCAATACATATCGTTATCGTTTTATCGCCCAGCTCTGCTGTATTTAATTCAGGCAAAGTTACGTCTTTATTGTGATAGGACTTGATGGATTATCTTGCGTGACTCTGTGAGTTTGTCTTTATTTCTTAGAGCCAAGCTGTATAAACTACACATCAGTCATTTATGTAACGCATATAATTTGTGCATTAATAGTCGTTACGTTAAATAAAGTTTACTAAATATAGCAAAGCAAGTAAGTATACTTTACCTGTGCATGCAGTTATTGTTTCCCCTCAGATGCCGTGCTGCAATGGCGGTTATGCGCATAATTCTCGTAACGCCCACAAGATGGCGGCATTTATCGGTGAACCCGATATTACAAAACCGATAACCGATTATGGTAAAATGGAAAAATATCGGTGAATCGATATATCAGTCGATCTCTAATCATAATGCATGAATTTCCCGCATTACAGTAGGGTGCTGAATACAAGAAAATTCAAACTGTTTTGTAGATACAGGCTCAGAAAAAACGTACCCGTGACTGTGACCCCTCTGGCCTGCACTATGTTGGCTTTGGACATGGATAGTGATTTGTGACAATGCAATGTTGGGGAAAATGCACTATACAAATTTTATTTAATATAATGTGCAGCGTCAAGTTCATCACTCACACGGGCTTGGTATGTGGCTATAAAAATGCCTGCATTTAGCTGATAGAAATTTTTGTCCTTTAGGAACAAAAGTAGCTATCCTGATTTATCCCTAATGGAGTCTTCCATATATGATAAATCACAAGATGCTGTTGCCTGAGCATGCCTGTTGAAATTAACTCAAACTTGCTAGCCTGCTAATGGTACATTCACAAGTTCTAGAGCAGAGCACTGCTGTTTGCTAATAGAAAAATAGAGCAGTCCTATAATGCATTCAGTGAGCAATATTTCTACATATTTAGTTTACCTCTTTTGCATAAAGCAGCTTCTTTCCCACAACACGAGCAAGCTGGACCCAACTGGATGTCAGATCATTTTTCAGCCAAAGACGGTGATTGGCTATATTTAAAAGTCTGATGATGAAAGTTCTTAAAATGTCATTAAGTATTTTAAGCCTTTTAAATACTTTGAGAGATTGCATTTTGTAACAATACATAAATACATCTGATTTTTCTGTCCAGCAAAATACAAATTACAAAATACTTAAGTAATATGTATTTTAAATTTAATTTAATTAAAATACTGCCCATCTCTGACTTCCGGAGGCGTTCATTTCCAACTAGGAGCTCATAATTGCCGAGTTACGAGTTCAAATGGAACCTAGCATTAGATGCAGCCCTAATTTAACACACCCGACGCAGGTGATCAGGCCCTTCTGTAGTGTCTCGGCATAGCTGGCTCTCAGTGGCGGTGTTTTAGAAGGTACTCATGGTTTGTGATATTGGCCACCTTTAGTTATAGAAAGGGGTACAATCAGTAAAGGGAACTTTCACCAGTCCTGAGTGCTGCTAGTATGAGGCACCAGATGGACCATGTGTGTCTCTGGGTGAGCTGAACTTACCTTCTCCCAAAGCTGCACTGTGCTCTGAGGAGAACATTCAACATGCTTCCATTAATTATCGACCTAGTCACACAGTGCATGCTCTGTTTTTGTAGTTGGTCATGGGTCATCTTCGGGTTCTCTTCTGCACCGTCTGACCTTTCACTCTCCTGCAGAGATAGACAGTCAAGCAGCTCCAGAGAAGGATCAAGATGAGGGCAGCCTCTCTTCCTGTTCGGAGGTCAGCCGCTGCCCGCACATGACACATCTGCAGCCAATTGCAACATTATCAGTACTCCTTTGAAATTGCTCCATTACTTGTGCTTCTATGTTGGTTTTGTTCTTGAAATTTACTGACTGTTCAGACCAAATTTA
Organism: Petrocephalus zakoni; assembly: GCA_026774425.1. Lineage (NCBI taxonomy): Eukaryota > Metazoa > Chordata > Actinopteri > Osteoglossiformes > Mormyridae > Petrocephalus > Petrocephalus zakoni. The sequence goes on along the minus strand of JAODKN010000016.1, from coordinate 15,858,337 downwards.
GAAGGTGGATAAAACAAATGTTTGTGACTTATTAACCAGTGAAACATCTATTCGTTGATTTTCATTAGTCACAGAAATGTGACCCGCTGCCTGTCAGATGTGACGTGCTGTAGCAACTCACAGCCGTTTTTCTTGCTCGGCAGCCCTCCTTGCCCTTGGGTGTCCCGTTTGCCCCGGAGGAGGATGGAGGGGGAGGTGAACTGGAGTCGGCAGCAGTCCAAGCCAGAGAGGAGGTGGAGGCCACCGTGGCCTCTGCTGTGCTCCCGCGTCCCGGTACCCGTCGCTCGCTGATCCGCTCGGCGGCAGCCACTTCCGCCTTTGGCTCCCAGGAAGCCCTCGAGGCTGGGGGCAGGGCCCGGCGCTCTGCCAGTGGCCGGCTGAGCCGCGATGAGCCGCCTCGTGCCGTGGCCTCGCTGTCCGTGCGCGTCGTCGGGGAGCCTGAGCACGAGAGTCCGGCCAGTGCTGCATCCGCGACACGGGACGAGAGTGATGACGACGAGAAGAGTGACGCTGATGAAGAGTGGGGAGTCGGGGCTGCAAGGCATGCCCCTAAGCAGAGCCCTGCCCCTAAGCAGAGCCCCGCCCCCAGCAGCCTGCCTCCCCAGCGAGAGAGGTCCAGACGCAAGCAGCAGCCCCCACAGCACATCCCCCCACCACAGCTGCCCCATCAGCCACCGCTGCAGCTTCGCCAGCCCACGCCGCCTCCCTCCCCACCTCCGGAGCTCACTTTTCCTCTGCCAGACACCCCGAAACAGAGCCCCCCCAACGAGCCTGAGGGTGCCGGGGCAGCAGAGGCTGTGGCAGCCTCGCCCCCTGCCCTGCAGCACCAGGACAGCACCTCTGGTTCCAGCAGCTCTCCCTCCAGCAGTCCGGAGCCCCCCCACCAGCGCCGACCTGGCCCGCTCTCCCTGCTAGCCCGCAAGATGGAGTCCGAGGGAGCTTTTGCTGGAACACGGGGTCGAAGCCGCTCAGAGGCTGAAGGGCAGGGATCTGCACCCACCTCAGCAGCTGCTCTCTCACCAACTACCGTGTCTATTGACAGCCATGGCACCAGCGCTGATCTACCAGTGCTGCCCCCTGCGGGCGACCCTGTGCTACAGAGTGGAAGCACTTTGGAGCCCAGTGCTGTAGCCTCACTTGCCCAGGTTATGGAGACTGGAGACTTGCTGTCCCCATCTGTTGAAGCAACAGACATTAAGGCCACTAGTGATGGACAAAGCGATGGAGGAGAGCCATCCAGACCCACAGAGGATGCTGGGAAGGACGCCGTGGTGGTGACACGGGGAAAGCCTGAGGAGGAGGAGGAAAAGGGAGAACCTAAGCAAGAGCACTTGGGAGAGCTGTCTGCACCTGGGAAACCCGCCGACCCCCCAGAGAGTCAGCCTCCTGCGGCCCCGCCCACACAGCCCCCAACCAAGAAGCACCGCTTTCTGCGAAACATACCCGTGTCGTGTGTGCCTGCCTCCACAGCGCCCCCTGGCAGGCAGCCTCGCACATCTACGGACGAGCCTCTGGGGCGGCAGCCGGCCCAGCCCCTGCCCTCCCCTTCGCCAACTGGACAAGATAAAGATGAACCCCGTGACGCATCCATAAGTCCTTCTGATGAGGCGGCAGCCATCTTAAAATGTCAGGCAGCAGAGCCAGCAGCAGTTTGCTCACAGAGCGAGACCAGTGATGGGGAGAAGGGGCCGGGAAGTAGTGCTGGGCAAGCAGATGCCAGGGCGGCTAAGGTGGCAGAGGAGGGAAAAATGTGGAAGGGGGCTGCTGTCGCAGCACCCATGGGCCCCGTGCTGCCACCCTCACCCCCACCAGAAGAGGGCGATACAGAGCAAGATAGGAGAGCCAGGCACTCCTCCCCTTCCAGTAACTCATCCTCTGACTCAGATTCCGAATCATCTTCCTCACATTCCTCGGGGGCCTCCGATTCATCAAGAGACCAGTCCAGCTCCAGACCCAATGACAAGATGGTGAGTGAGTGACGATCGATGTACTTGGCACTGTAGGGTTGAGGTGCTGAAAAAGCAGTCGACTCATCCACTGCATTAAGCCTTTCTCAGTACAGTGATGGCTAACGCACCACCCCTCCTGTCTTTAGCCTGATGGCGCTAAGCAAGACTCTAAGGCCGGCTCTCAAGCTGCAGGCTCCACAGCCGCTTCCAGAAGTTCTTGCCGCAAGAGAACAGGGGAGCAGTTGGAAGAGCGTGATGCTGGAAGTGTGCACCAAAGCAAGGTGAGATGGCCTTGGCCTCCTCTGACCAGCCCTCTTCCTTCCTGTCTGTCCTCCAATGATGAGACTGCCATGCTAATACTGATACACCAGACAGACTGTGTCTGTTTGGGTGTAAGTGCGTTGAGCATACCTTCTCACACTGGTGCAGTGTGCTCTGAGGAGAACCAGCCACCCCTAACTGGAAGACTGTGAAACCTCTTTTGGTGTGGGGAGAGGAGTGTGATGGCTGTCCATCAGTACTGTAGAGTCATAAATGCTATACATGGGTCATGGACCAGAAGTGAAGAATTAATTCAGGTTGCTCAGGGTGTGTTTAGTATTGCATGCTTAGACCAGTTTTTCCAAACCTAGTCCCCACGGACCCCCAGTTTTCGTAAAAACGTGGACGGTCTGGCAGGGAGGGAGCAAAAACGTGAGCTTTCCGGGGATTCTGAGGACCAGATTGGGAACCACTCTGGCTTAGACAACAAGAAGTAATCACTAGTTTCAATTAATTTGCTATCATCAAAGTATCGTGACTCACTGTGTTTGCTCGTACGTTCTCTGTTCTGTCTCTAACAGAAGCCATCCCTTGGAGATGAAAAGAGTAAAGTGGACAGTAAAGGACCAGATGGAAAGAGCTGTATTCCAGCCAGGTCAGTTTGAGTAGGCTTAATGAGAGGATCGAGTTGCTTTGTTTGTTATACTTTTTTTTTTTTTTTTTTTGTTTTTTTCCAAGCTGCATAATAAGCTAAAGGCACTTGCACCTAAATATGCTCTTTGTCGAGATAGCAGTTGTACTTTTTATATTCCCAGTTCATATGGGCATTACTGTGCTGGGCACAATCAGAGAGACTGCAGGTTTGGCCCAGGCAGAGCTGCATTAGTCCTCTGGAACGTCTCCAAACTGGCATCTGCCAACTGGGCTATGAGATGACTACAGCTAATGTTTGCTTTTCCTTCCCCCAAATGTTTTGAAATGTTTCTTGAAGCACACTTTCCTCCAGCATTTAACCCTAGTAATGAAACCTTTTTAGTAGGTCGAGATGAGATTTCCAGTAAATTGTTTACTCATCTCTGCTCAAGAAATGAAGGAACCTACAGATACTGTTACTTGTTTTGGTTTTCATCCTGCATCTGGATGACGAATGCTTGCACAGGTGCATGTCAGTGTAAGAATTTTTTTTTCTTTTTTTTTCTCTTTTTCTCTCCTCTCTTCCCCCTCTTAGCGGTTCTCGACTCTCCTCTAGCATGTGCAAAGACACATAGGTTTGTGGGATGAATCATACACACTTCTCTACAAACAAGATGCATTGATATCTTAAAACACCACTGACCCATTTTTCTATTACACCAGTAAAAGTTGAGCCCTCCTTTAACTCTTAATCTCTAAGCTGGGTAACTGTTTTGGCATTTTTACATTTTCTTCATATGAATAGGGCTACAGTTCAGCCATGTCCAAAAAAACCTTTTCTAAATATTGTCATTCATGCAAATATTGTTTGCTGTTCAGTGTTTTGTTTGCCACTTAAGCTGTAGGTCATTGTGTGGAGTTAAATCTGCTGACGGTCCATGTTTCCGTTTCCAGTGCCCGTTGCCTGACTGATCGGTTTTGGTCCTTCTCACTCATGCTTACTGCATTAATGGCATTACACTTGATTTTCAGCTTTGATCTTGTGTTTGGTGGGGCCACAAGATGGCATGGGTTTGTGTACCATCTTTGTTGTATGTTGTCTAGCTTCTCCCCACAGACTTACTCACCAAGAGGCTATTCCTGGAGCTCAAGCTCCAAACCACAGCTTTGTGGCTCACTAAAAAGCGAGGACCCCTCCAGCACGATTAATTTGTAATTTATTTTGGAGCAGGAACGTATGCCCTTAGTGATAAGTACCTAGGGATCTTGAGGAGAAAATGACAATTACTTTGTTGTATTTTTTTGGGATTTGTGTCCATGGCAGGCAGTTGAGAGCAAATCTTCAGATAGGGCTCGGTTTACCAGTCAATTTATGTCCTTATCTTCACCTATACTCTTGAGTTGTGGGTACTGACTGAAAGAACAATGTCATGAGTATAAGCAGCCAAAATAAGATTACTTCCCAGAGTCGCCAGGCTCATTATCTGTAACAGGATTTCCGAGACCTGGAGAGACCTTGAAATGGACTCTGCCCCTTCACTTCAAGAGGAGTCAGCTGAGGTAATTTGGCCATTTCCTAAAGATGGCACATGGTTGGCTCCAAAGAGGTCTGTTGCAATTGCATCCCCCTGGGTATAGATCCCTGGGGTAGACAGGAAATGGTAGAGGGAAGAGTGCTCTGAAGATGTGTGGGTGGTCAGTTAATAGTTAAGCAGCCATCTGCAATCTGTAATGGCCATACCTGTAAGCAGAGTTGTAGTTCTAAGGTCTTAAGTGTTAATGACAGGATATTAAATGGAGGACAGGAAAAGAGTATTTAAGATGTTCAGTGTGTATTTGCAGCTCCCTGGTAAATGCAGATTGTTCCAGCTTGTCCGGTTAAATTGCAGTTAAATTTTCATGAGTTGTGATTTAAATTAACTCCATATGATCTTTTAATACAAGGGGCCAGATGGAGGATTTCAGGTTTTTCCAGCTTTTTATTTTCAGATCAATTTTTGAGATGTGGGTACATATTAGGGGCTTTGGGTATTGATTGCTGTTGAAGCTTTTATGGAGCTAGGCTACAATACTGATTAAGTGGCTGATGTTACAGTGTGGGGAAAAATTTAACTTTAGTTTCCATTGGGGGTAAGTACACTTCCTATGTTTAATCAGTTTGTATGAAAATCATAGTGGACAAAAATACTTTTCCTCAAATCTTTTTCTTGCAATACAAAGACTGTGGGAAATTTTTCAACAGTGAGAAAACGGCAGCGCTTCAAGAATAATCATTTCTAATGGGGGCAGTCCTACTTGGAGCTGTAGATATGAATCTGTACCTTTTTAACTCTTCAAAATACATGCTTTTGTAGTTTATTTACTGATTTGCAAGACATCCAAAAATCATTCCTGTGAGGAAGTTGGCTATTCTTTCCAGCTGTCAAAGATTTGGTGGAAATGTGTACTCAGTGACAAAAGTTAAGCACCCAGAAGTAAATGTCAATTTTTTTTTTATGTAATTTGGTACATGTGCAGACCAGAGATGGGTATATAAATTATTCGATTTGCAAGGAGCTGGCACGTCTAGTCACCAGACACGGAGGATGCCTCGTGGACACCAGACGGCATTGCCAACACTTGACTGAGGTTGAGATGGGTTGCACTGTGGGTTTGCATGAGGCCAGGTGGTCATATTGTGCAATTGCCCGGTATGTGGGGCATGCAGATGTAAGTTGCCCAATGTTGGAACCAATGGGCACGTGAGGGTGCCCACATACGTTGTGAAGGTTCCAGTCGCCCAAGACGGACCACACCAAGGGAGGATTGTTGTTTGGTGTGTCAACAATACAGAACCCCATGACCTCTGCGCCTGCTATCCAGACACAGGTATTTGACTCTCTACAACACCCCATGTCATCCTGCACCGTGTCTCCACACCTGGCATCAGCTGGACTACGCATTCGCTGTCCCATACGCAGGCTGCCGTTACCAGTGCAGAGACTGCTTTGTTTGGAGTGGTGCCATAACCGGGAGGCATGGACTGATTAATCTTTCCCCAGTCAAACATGGGATCAGCTCAGACCCAGTGCCAATCTGCAGAATGTCAAGGGTCATTTACAACAGCTGTGGGCCGGCTTTCCGCAGGAGAGGATACAACTGCTGTATAACTCCCTTCTGCACCCTATTGCCGCATGTATCCAGGACCGGGGGGGGGGGGGGGGGGGGGGGCCGCGCCACATCCTACTGACATGGGACCAGCAGTGTGCCCATACTGTTGTCCGTTTGATCTCATATCATTTCATAATCGTTGCGATATCGCTGTGATACGTTAGCCTCATGCGCTATCGGAATTAGCTTCCGCTTCTTTAAAAACAGCCGAACAGAATTCGTAATGCAAACTTATAGTATTTTTAAGTAGGAGTCTGGAAGTTTTCAAGTTCCGAGTTATCGGGAATGCACCGGTACACCACGATGTGCGCAACTACTAATAATGAATAATGTATAGAATATACCCTTTAATGCTTTGGATAATGCATGCGGAGAACGCCGGTATCGCTGTGAATTTCGACCAATCAGGCGATGGTGACGCATCCGGCTCGGGTCGGTCACGTTGCTAGAGAGCAGGGCCATGTCAGCTGGTGGAGGCTGGGGTACGGCTCGGATACTTGGCAATGGATGGCTTGCTTCTTGGTGGCAGTGGAGCAGCGCCATAAGAGGCGGTTGTGAGAGACTGCATTTAAGCCATCTTATGCTGATTGTGGAGATTAGAACTAGGGGTGCATGGGTAGCTTTATTACTATAGTTGTCGGGTGTGATACAATGCCCATGTACTCGTATTCATGCATGTGTATGTCAACCCCTGGTTATAACAATACCGCGCGTCATGACCACATGCTAAAACATCTAGAATATCAATGGGTATGAAAGTAGTTAACGCAAATAATCGAATTAAACATAAAAACTAATCAAGAATGAGTTGACTAAATTACCTCCTCCTGCACTTGACATTTTCTCTCCACGCTGTTGTCTAAGGATAACACTAGTGCAGTGAGAATAACAATATAATCCAACTTTGGTATAAAAAGTTTGTGAAGCACCACATAGACGGCTTTAGACTGCCGGCAACATTTTAAAGTCATAATTAAATGCACCCGCCGATCAGTTGGGGCAGTAATTTCAACGTTATCGTTTATCTTCATATACTTCATGTCAAATATTGCATAATTTTGCCCAGCCATGATTCTTGTATCGGCATTGGCGAGTAGCCTATCAGAAAGCAAGCGTCGGTACTCCTACTGAAAAAATGGTATCGGTGCAACCTTAATTTCTGGTCTGACGTATAGGAACTGACGGATACCACTAATCCCATCTACTAATGAATAATCGCGCGATCATGGACTGACCGATCACAACATATTAGAGTAATTTTGGGTACAGTTTTTAATTTTCTAAAACATTGCATTGTTTTCCCCATTTTGCGAGAATCTCTCGACACGTAGTACGTTTGCATTTATACAACTGTTACACATGCAGAAAGTTAATGGTTTAAGATTAAGATCGAGCAAAAGCACTGCTATTTGTAACAAAATAATCGATTTATTTAAAAATGTTTTTACTAGCCCATACTTTGACAGTGAAACTATTACTCTTCGGTGGGGGGGGGGGGGGTACTTATGTGCGTTCTTCTGAAAATAATTTTTTTAAGCATTCGTGAGATGCGTGGAAATGAAAAGCTGACACGTTTTCATAAATCTCACTACATCCTGGTGAGGTAATGAACTTGCGTTTCTTGAAGAAGCCTTAAGACAAACACGGAAAATGTAATTATTTCTGTAGCTGACATTAGTTTGTGGTTATTTAACCTAAAGACGGTGTCGTCGTAAGGAATGTTTTTAATGTTAATATTTTCTATATTTAGATGTATATTGTGTGCTAAAGTGGTGTGATTGCTGCACATTTGCTGTGCAGAGGTTTTACCCCGTGAAGTGCGTTTCTTCACTACGGATACGTTTTCTGGTCACGTGGCATTTCGATCGGCGTATTTAGTGAATAAACGCGCTTTATCGTAAAGCGGGCCGAATGAGTTGCGCGGTGATATTTCTCGTCAGGCGTTCTGCGCGGCCGGCCTCGCCGCCGGTGTGGCTGAGAGGAGATGGGGTCCTCGCCCTCTTGCTCTCCTTTTCCTCAGACCTCCTCTAGCTTTATCCAATATGGCCGTCGTGCGTGTTCGCTCGCACTGATACAGACGCAGCGTAGGAGCCCACGACCCAAACAGGAGCAATTCTTCTCGAACAGAACCGCCGTCGCTTTAGCTGGAGGCGCCGATTCTGGCCGAGCGTTGCGGTTTAGAGTTTTGGGCCAGATAATATGCTGTCTGAAAGCAACAAAAACGGGTAAGCGGGCGAGGCAGGGGTGAGGGAGATACAGCGCACAAACGACGGCTCCCTTCGTCCGTAGCTACCTGCAGTTTTCTGCCTTTTTGCTGGTACGAACGTCCTTTTATTGCGGCCGTCCCGCGCACCTCATTTTCCAGCGGTTTATTTTTAACCGCAGGTAGCGTGGTGCATTTCTGTGCGTGTGAGTGCGTATGGGTTTGGGTGGGGGAGTTGGGGGAAGGGGAGATGGCTGGAAGGGGGGTCACCGGTGTTCCCTGTGAACTGCTCCTCTCTGTGCCCCGCGTATGGCCGAGAGCTCTTGCCGTGCTGCTATGGCGCGACGTGGTCTTCAATAGCATTCATTTTGTACTGTGCGTTGTGCACGCGTTTCCAGCAGTGATTACTGGGATATCTTCGGCTGACGATAATGGATCTGGAAGTGCTGTTAAATTACTACTAATGCATGGCAATGAATAACAGGCTGTTTTAAGATGAATGCTAAATGTACGTCCCGAGTAATCTGAAACCTGGAAGTATGTATTAATGCCCCTTGGCCAGTGCTTTGCTCTTTTCGGTCATTATCATGCCTCTTCATTGTCTTTGCTTTTAAAACTGCTGGAGTAGTTTGCTTCGCAAGCATTATATTTCCAGTACAAGTGAAATTTGCACATTGGGAATCCTGGCTTTTTAGCATTTTGTTTTGATTTGTAGAAAATCTCCTGTTAGACAGAACAGTTTTGCAGTAAGTTTTCAACAATCGGAAACGCAAGCAAGTCTAGCCACTTTCATAGCTGACAAGTATGTGAGTTTTCTGTTAGGGTGGAGATGTGCACTTCTGATACCCAAGGCTTCATGTTCCTGTTGTTTTGGTCTTACAGCACTTTATAGTATGGGAAAGCTGAGGAAATGCCAAGGCTGTTGTGCAATAGGATTTTTAGAAGAGAACTTTGGGTAAAATTTCTTCAGTAAAATAATTCTTTGGCCATATTGAGATCCACTGCTCCTGTGCTGTAGTGTCACAGTTCCAGGTAAAGTGAGCGTCTGTCTTTTGGATTGTCAAGTTCCCCCTGCGACCACAGAAGTAAACATGCTTAACTTGGGCTGAAATAAAAAAAAATTTATATGTTGAGCACTTGCATGCACCTGGTTTTGTTTCGAGAAGCAGAGAATTTTGAGTGTGATCCCAGCAGTGTGGGGAGCACAGCTTGCTTTGAGTGAAACTGAGTTTATGGGTTTGTCTTCTCCTAATGAAGTCCGTTTAGTCCTGCATCCAATGACATGGCTGTCCCTGTCCTCCTGTGCAGCATGTGACGGAGGGTGGGGGGGCCCGCGGGGGGGGGGGGGGGGGGGGGGGGGGGGGGGGGGGGGGGGGGGGGGGGGTGTGGGTGGGGGGG
>JAODKN010000016.1:15838190-15848733 GCA_026774425.1 Petrocephalus zakoni | reverse complement strand
AAGCTTGTTTTTCTTTAAACTTGTTTTATGGGTTTGTCTTCTCCTAATGTAGTGCGTTTTGTCCTGCTCCCAATGACCTGGCGGTCCCGTTCCTCCTTTGCTGCATTTTTTTGTTTTTCCCCCCCCCCCCCCCTTCTGTGGCCATAATGGCTCGAAGATGCTAAGGAACGTTACTGATAAATGTATGACATTTGTATGGGGACTCCTGCACGTCATAGGTGTTTATTTCTGTCCATGGTTGTGTTAACACCTAACCCCATACATCTGGCGTATAGTAGTTTCCAGTTGCCCATGGATGTTCTTCCTGCTTTGACACAATGGAAGGGGAAGTATCATTTACAGGCTGCTCTCTGAAATGGCTCATCTTGCCTCCCTTTTCAGTAATTAATCCCCTGAGATGGACAGTTAGGTTTGTTCCTTAGCTCACAGCCTGATCCTCGTCTTTGCTCCACCCCCTGCCCCGAGGGAGTGTGGTAGCTCTACTACAAACCCAAACAAAATGGCTGTGCTCCTTGCTGGCTTGCAAGGTTTGTTTCAGTGCTAGGTTAATTGGTTTGTGCAAAACCTGAATTCGAAGGTCTGTGTATTGTGTGTTACTAGTCCTGTTAGACAGAAGATGGACCTTTTGGGTGGTGAGTGGTGGTCTTTGTTCCCTTGTTTCTTTCTTAGTTGTATAGCTTGTTTAAAGCATGTGTATACATAGTGAGTCTGGTGCCGAATGGCTGGCTGGTATGGTTATTTATAGTGTGTTGAGGTGGAATGACCCAGATCACTGGTCTGAGTCGCTCCCTTCCTCTGCTCTCTGGTTCCACTCCTTTATTCCTCTTTTTCATACGACTCTGGCTTTCTGGTTCTTGGTTTATACTCAGTCTCAGCTGCTGGCTCATCCCTGATCTCTTTGCTCTCCTTCCATTGTTTGCTATTTACTGTAGGAGCATATAAACATTCGTCTGCCACCTAAGCATTTTACACTGTGTTGGACACTGTCAGTGTGTATCGGTGTGCATGCATGCTATGTGGTCTCCTTCTGGGTTGGCTGAGTGGGTAGTACTGTAGCCTCACATCTCCAGTTTTGGGCACTGTGTGCGTGGGTGCATGTTCTTTCTGTGTTGGTCCTTCCTGCACTCCCCAAATATGCAGTTAGATAAACTGTTATGATTTAAATTGCATTGTATGTGTGTGTACGCGTGCACAGGGACCAGATTTAACCACAATGTGATTAAAAACCTGGACTGACATCATGTCCAGGGTCTCCCTCAGCACCACACCCTGTCCTGCCTGTGTTGGTTTCCTGGCCCTTCTTTGACCATGCACTGGATAAAGTTGGTTGATGGATGGATGCTTCCTGTCCATGCCCCCGTCTTTGCTCAAACTGCAGACACCAAGTACAAGTGATTACAGTCTCCTGCTTTCTCTGTCTGTTTATTTCTGACAGGGAGTTGAAGCAGGCTGCCATGTCAGAGCCAGCTGACTCTGCAGTGCAGGTGGAGGTGGCCTCAGAGTCTGAGGGTACAGGTGTGCAGCCTCGCTCAGATGGCCGTGGGGCTGCAGAGAGCTGCTCAGAGGAGGTAAGGCTGCAGAGAGCAAGCAAGCATGTGGCTGAGGTTGGTTTGAATATGCAGCTGTGTATACTGGGTCCTTCAGAAGAGGTTTGACACTATCTGCAACAGACAGCACTGTGACACTGCAGTCAGACAAGGCTTCCAGTGATTTAAGTAGTCTTATGTTTGTCCAGAAGTTACTATGCCCAGACTGGTGCTTATATATGTTTGCAATAGCTAGGGAAGTTGTACACAAGGTTCCATAGAAAGGCAGACAGTTTTATTTTTTTGTGGCCTAGGAATTGAAACTTTAAGAGGAACCCCACAGTTTGGCAGAACATGTAGCCACAATGTTTATCATTTTATTGCATTAGCATAATTTCATGGGAGGGTAGCTTGGTGCTGAACTGTAAACCATTCGGCAAAAAAGGAAACATTTGTTCATCTTTTCCATGCAGCTTTTGTCATTTTTCATATTCAACACCTTTTCCTTTTTTTCCTCTGAATATTGCAACTTTTTTTCGTCTTGCATAACCAGTAGGCCTCCCACACACAAGCACACAAAACCTACACATTCTGCTGTCCTTTACTGAATTTTTAATATTCTGTATGACTGTATATAGGTAGTGAGGGATTTCACAAGGTGGGTAGAATTCATTGAAGATTGCCTTGCCTCAGTTGCCCAATTGGGGGGGGGGGGGTAACTTAAATTGTGATTGCTAATGCATTCAGATCTTTAGAGATGTGCCATTTTCATAGCTAGCTCAGATGGTTGCCTCTTGGAAGAAATAGAATAAAAATTCAAAGGGTGGGTGGGTGGCGAGGCCCTGATCTGTTTTGTGACCCATCCTGTAAGAGAGTATATATGCTAGAGAGTGTGTGTAAATTAAGAAATGTGTAGTTAGGGCTGAAAGCTGTTAGTCATGATGGGGTTATTCCGTAGGGGTCTATATCTGTACGATTTTTTTTCCTGTGGCTGATGTTTAAAACCCCATTGATTGCTTTGTTGTAAGGTGCTCATGCCTCTTCCATTGCCCCAATTGGTACCTGCGCACTACCTCTACTACTTCACCTACTACACCTGTTCCGCTATATCCAAGCGACTTGGCTGTACCTGATCTAGGCCCCTGAGTCTGCACTGAGTTTATCTGCAAGGTCCCGAGCACCGCGGTTGAGCGAGGCTGCCGGAACTCTTTTCAGCTGAGGCCACGCTGCCGCAGAGAGCTGGCTGGAGCTGTCAGCTGGGCTCCTGTGAAAGGGAAGAGCTGCTTGTTGTCAAGGGGGCCTTCCCAGTGATCCCTCTTGCATGGCTCCCAAGAAATCCCGCCTTCTGCACATTGCCGGGAAGCACTTCTGGGGCAGCAGCCTCAGCCTTCGCTGATTGCCATGTGAACTGTGCAGTTGCCTCTGTCCTGGACCGGAGCCCCACATTTCTGATTCCAGCACCACCTGGCTTTTGTTATAGTGGTGTATGCAAAGGTTGCCGCCATGCTGGGGATTTACAAATGGACTTTTCCGTTACAGTTTGGACAGTTGTCATTTCAATTTTTGGGGTTTCTGCAAGAAAACGTTCCAGGAAAATCTGCCTTACATTGTGTGTGGGCTTAAGCTCTGGAGGGGTAGCTCTTCACCTGAACTGGCTGCTGCATTTGAACCATTATAAATTCACTCCGCTCTCACTGGATTACAAAAGTCAGTACTTGTTGGACTATTGTTGTCTTTCACTGCACTGGGCCAGCAATACCCTGACCAATCCAACTGGAGGTTTGGCTCGTACTGGACTGGTAACCAGAAAAACTCTCGACAACCCACTGGCAAAATGGAATACTGCTGATGGACCTGAAGTGTGAGGAAAATGTCACCTCCCTTGTACTGGAATAGAAAGGGAAACAAGAATTTGAGTATATCCTCAGCTACAACAATGAAGAATACATTGGGCCATTTGGCTGCAGTATTCTCTCCAGGTGTACAGATTGACTTTTTCCACATTGTCCAGGTAGAAGGTAATCTTCCAGGACGTCCCATCTGTACTTCCATTTTGTTGTCAGATTGTCCATCTTCAGAAGCTTTAGAGTGCCCCCAGCCCTGGGCCTCTCACAGCTTTTTACAAGCAGGCTTCTTTCTGAATGGTCCATCTAGCTGCTGATCATGGTTGTCATGGAGTAATGTTTTGTTTGGATTTTTTTTTTATATCCGCAGCCTGGCCTTTTCTAAATTTGGACTATCAGTTGAGGTGGATCCCACTTACAGCTCAACCTGCTGTGACAAAAGTGCCAATGTGTGAGGAATGTGGAGATGGTGCCCTTGTCTCTCTGAGAACAAAAGACTGTCCGAGTGTGATCACGGAATTGGGACAGGACACGGTGTGCCACAGGAGGGGCTTGTTTGAACACAGCCCTGTTCATCAGACTGATCTCTTGTAATGGTTCGGCACCGATGAAGTCAAAGGGACCGTAAAAAGACTGACGTGCACCCATACTGGGGTTTGGGTGGGTGTAGAACATTTTAACACCACCTCTTCCTCATACAAGACTTGCCTGTTGCTTGCAAAATGAGAAGATATTTACGAAAGGCAATTAATTGTGAACATTCCATCCCCTCAAAAACCAAAAGAGCAGTTCCTGTCAGACGGCCTGTCGGCATACTCAGAGTCCTGCCCTCACTCCTCAACTGCCTCTGATTGGACCCTTGTTGGCTAGATACAGTACACACAGCCATGCGATTGGGCCATAGCCAAGCCAGTGAGGATCAGGTGTCAATGGTATCAGGAAATAACTTTGTCATTTTATCTCCTTTTATTATTTGCCTTTTAAATTATATACTTAATTGATAAAGATCTTTGCTACAAAAATAAAGGGATTTGCAAATGTTAAGCATAATGGATAGTATAAAATTCTGGTTACTGCAGTTTTAATTTAACTATAGCGCATATTGCAGATCTGTGTTTTGTATGTGGGCCTGCTTGTAACCTCAGCAGAGTCCAGTGACCAGGGTACCTCATTGGACCGTTTCTCGAATTTAAACTGCAGTACCTGCTAAGGCCATGTCTGATGATTGTCGTCAGAGCGACAGTGGTTCTAGAGCTTCATCCTTCCTCCCAGGTGTTTGGTATATCACTCTCCAGTTGACCACTTCCGTGTAGTGTTTGACATTCAGAAAGCTCGCACTAAACATGCATCCAGCATTTATACTGTCAGTTCACTCGCATATTAGTCACACCATGCCGTTTTACATAACCCTGATACTTCAGCTTTTGCAGTTTTGAAAGAGAAGACAGTGGCTTAGTGATGTGCTTTTAAAATGTTATTTTGTACTGGAAGTGCCCAGGTTCACTTCATTTTATGTTTCGTGTGCCCTGTGGACACGACCTGAGCAGGAATATTTGCACACTCCTGGTGCTTATGCGCCACCACTCAGCTGTAATTGCACATGTTGAGGCAAAGAAGCTTATATTTTAATGACAGCTGGCTGAGAAACGGTGTGTCTGCCTGGGAGGAACGTGTGCCTGGAATCACTGTGGCTCTGATTCAGCCCCCACCCCAGTGCCCCTTCTGTCTGCTTTTATTGATAGCTGTACTCTCTCTCACCGTTTTCTGTCCGTTTGCCCGGTTTCTCCCTGTTGTTCTCGCTCTCACTTCTCCCCCCACTCCGGGGTCTTTTGTTTATCTGCTTTTTGTTTCAGAGTACCACACCAAAAGCATTTACTGCCCGCAAGATCTCATTGAACAGTGAGTATACCTGCCAGCTCGCCACACTGCCTTTGTTCTCTTTGCATTATAAAGACTGATGGAGAGTGTTTGAACTGAGCCAGTAGTGGAACTTGCAGGCAGGACGTAAGCTCTGTGTGTGTGATTTTTTTTGTGTTGTATGTACTTTCTCTGTAAATCTTTGAGTTAATGTAAAGGCGCTATATAAATAAAATGTAGTATTGTTATTGAAGATGTTTGTGCTTTCATGTTCTACAAGAATGCCTTAGCTTCTTGTTAGTGTCCCCTCTCTCTTGCTGTATGTGGTTTGCTTGTTCTGCCAAAACCAGAAGCTAGATGTCTGTGCTCATCCATCTTTGCTTCTCAGCAGCTAGTAAGCCCTCCCTGGCAAGTGTTGGGGGGGCCACCCCCACGTTGCCTTCTCCAGGGGGTCCGCTAGAGCCAGAGTCGGGTGGTCAGGCAGCCAGAAAGAGGAGATGGGGTTCTAGTACTGCAGTGACAGCCAAGAAGCCATCGATCAGCATCACCACAGACTCTCTGAAGGTACATGGTTTCCACAATGGTGCTCTAATACATCAGGGCAAGCATGTAGTGTTAAATCACTGCTCACTCCCTATCTAGCATGAAAGCTAATTCTGCTAATGCACTTTGTCTACCCCAGTCACTGATCCCGGACATCAAGCCAGCCACAGGTGCAGGGAGCCAGGAGGCAGTGGTGGAACTGCACCCCGATGAAGGGCACTTGTCAGGGGATGAGGAGGGTGTAGAGCGGGATGACCATGGAGACCAAGGTCTGGAGAAAGGCCTTAAGATACGGCGCACTGTAACACAGGTATGTTGCAGATCCAAGATGCAGATGAAACTCCCACAGCTTTCAGAGTCAGATTTAACCAGTGATCTGTGAACAATTCAACTTACCTTTTGATTCCTCACAAAATGTCATAGATTTTCAAGATGCAGTCACCCAGTGCTGATTTTGTGGTGATATTCATTAGTCTGCAACTCACCCATGATTTCCACTATCAGGTGGTACCAGCTGAGAACCAGGAGAATGGACAGAAGGATCAGGATGAGGAAGAGGAGGAAGAGGAGCAGCCAGAGAGTACTAGGACAATCACTGATGAGGGCAAAGATGGCTCCTCAGAGGTTTCCATGGAAACACAAGCACCTAGTGTTCGGGAGGCTGACTTAAAGAAAGGTAGTTTTTTTTATTTTTTATTATTAATTCCTTACCATCTTAAATCAGAGAAACACATGGACAGTGTCTAGTTACCTGCTTTTCGGTCAGCCTTGCTTTCATTTACAATTCCACAATATATTTCATATGATGTAGAAGTGCCAGAGAAGTTGAATACTAGCATTACTAGGGTTGCACGATATCGCATCATGATGTACTTGCGATTATACGGCACATGTGCCATAATCACCAGGGCATTAGACGGCACGTAAAATATTTGGGTATTTTACTTGCGTCCACAATTTGGTGAGCAGATTAGTAGTATGTCTAACAGTAATCTGTAAGAATTTGGCATATCCTTATGTCTAATAAACGTGGGACTGCAGAAAGTACTGCCACAACAGCGTCCTTTTTATCTAGTTTATCCACAATCTCTTAAAAGATTGTGCCTGCTGAGCTGTCCCTTTCTTCACTGCCACTTCAGTGCTTATCAATTCCATGACTTTGCAAAACAATAGTGTGTCTTCGTCCTCTAACCGAATTTAATAAACCTAAGAATATGCCGAATTTTATACAGATTGCGGTCTTTTGGTCTTCACAAGGCGCATCTCATTAATATTTAAGGCACACTACATATCTGCTTACCAAATTGTGGGCATACGTAACGGCCAAATGTTTTGCGCGTCATCTGAAGCCGTGCTGATTATTACACACATGCTATTTAATCGCTAGTACATGGTGATGTGATATCGTGCAGCACTAATTGGTACCCCGATTCGTATTGGTGTACTAAAGACAGTGATAGATCCAGCCATTCTGAAAATATTTCTTATGCATGCAAACGCAAAGGGCAGCTGGAAATTCAGCCCCAACGTGCTGGTGGGGTATCTGTGCCTGATGTGGGCTGATGTGTATTCAGCCTATTGACCATGTTTTAGTGTCAGTTTTCATTTTTCCCATTGCTAATGTTCTTACAGTGATTCCCAGCGACTCCCTGGTGCGTCGCTCAATTAGCCAGCAGAAGTCTGGAGTGTCCATCACCATCGACGATCCAGTCCGATCCGCCAAGCAGCCCTCGCCGCCCCGTGGCAAAATCACAAACATTGTCCATATCTCTAACTTGGTGAGGATGTTTCTTTATTGACCTGCCCACTGCCAGCCCGTAATCACCCTAATCATTTTGCATAATTGTTTACATCTGCTGCTGTGACCCCTGACCTTTGTCCCACAGGTACGACCTTTCACCCTGGGACAGCTGAAAGAGCTGCTAAACCGAACTGGCAGCGTGGTGGAGGAGGGTTTCTGGATTGACAAGATCAAGTCCCACTGCTATGTGACCGTAAGAGTCTTGCAGTTTCCTGCACTGAGATCCATGACATGTTTCTTTGGCAGGGTGGGGGGACATAGTCATTCTGTCGGAGGCATGCTTGGGGAAATGTTTACGTCGATTTTTCCATGTGGCAGATCAGCTTATGCTTTCTAATGTAAAAGAGGTTTTAATAGAGGAGAAATCCAAGAGAATTGTGGGTGTTCTCCCTGTGCGCAGTACTCCAGCACCGAGGAAGCGGTGGCCACTCGCACTGCACTGCATGGAGTTAAGTGGCCCCAGAGCAATCCCAAATTTCTCAGTGTGGACTTCGCTGAGCAGGATGAGGTGAGGGCTACATTTCTGCTGTGATTGTTTTTTTTTATAATTTATTTACCCCCCCCATCATCCACCCACCGTCCTTCGCGCTCACCGATGGCTCTGATTTCCTCTCGCCTGACATTTTTGAGAAATGTCAGACGATCTCTGGTAAAAATAAAAGCTGGGGAGCAGACACTTCAGCCCGCTGTCTTTGCCCCTGAGGCAGTCTGACCGCCCTCGTCGTCATTGCCCTCTTCCCCCAGCTGGACTTCCATAGGGGCCTCCTGACCGTAGAACGTAGCGCGGAGGAGGAACGCGGGGTCCCTTCGGGTCCCCCCCCGGCGCCCGTGGCCCGGCCTGGGCCACTGCCTCCCCTGGTAGCGGAGCGGCAGCGTGACCGGGGCAGCGCCGGTGCTGCTGTGGTGCGCGACCAGTGGGCGGAGCGGGAGCGCGAGATGGAGCGGCGGGAGAGGACGCGAGCCGAGCGCGAGTGGGACCGCGATAAGGTCCGGGAGTTCAGCAAGCCCAGAGAGGAGCGGGACGGAGGGCAGAGGCGCTCCCGCTCGCGGGACAGGGAGAGGAGGCGCAAAGAGAGGGCCAAGAGCAAGGAGAGGAAGAGCGATAAGAAGGGTGAGCCCTGCCGCACCACTGTCTGGCCTTGGGGGTTACTGTGTCTGTGGTCTGACTGGTTCTGCATGTTACAGAAAAAGCCCCTGAGGAGCCTCCAGCCAAGCTGCTGGATGACCTCTTCTGCAAAACCAAGACTGCTCCCTGTATATACTGGCTCCCTCTCACCGAAGAGCAGGCAAGTAGCCCCCACGCCCCGTGTGTGCGGCTTTAGGGCCTCTGCCGGCGGATGTGCTATTGTCATTGGCCAATCAGATTGACTGGAGGCAGTCTCCCTCTGTGCCTCAGGCAGCACAGAGAGAAGCGGAGCGTGCCGAACGCATGAAGGAGAGGGAGAAGCAGAGGAAGAAACTGCTGGAGGAGGAGGACAAGAAGCGGGAAGAGGAGCGCAAGGAGAGGGTGAAGGCCAGGGAAAAGGAGGGGGGGGCCGTGCCCGGCAGCGGGGCAGGGGGGGCAGGCAGGTCGGTGGAGGCTGACCGGGACAGGGGTCGTGACAGGGAGGGGGACAAGCGGCGGGATAGCCACCGCAGCAGAGGGCAGGAGGCCAAAGTGGGGGGTGGCGGGGGGGGGGGCCCAGCAGGGGGGCGGCGCTCACGCAGCCGCAGTAACCCCTCCGCCAGAGAGCGGCGCCGGTGAGCGCACCAGCATGCAGCAGCAGCCACCAACATGAAGGGTGACCACAGGACAGCCTGAGATCATGTTTCATTGTGACACTGTCTTGTCCCTCACTCCCCCCCCCCCCCCCCCCAATTTTGAGGTGGGAGGGGCATGATTTGTTTCTCCACTTTCTTTTGATATCCCTGTTTCTGTCCACTA
The DNA here is from genome assembly GCA_026774425.1 of Petrocephalus zakoni. NCBI lineage: Eukaryota > Metazoa > Chordata > Actinopteri > Osteoglossiformes > Mormyridae > Petrocephalus > Petrocephalus zakoni. The sequence goes on along the minus strand of JAODKN010000016.1, from coordinate 15,839,238 downwards.
CTGCCACCCAGTGGCTGTACAGTGTCCCTAGCCTTTTGCAAGGAGGTTTACCCCCAAAATGCACCCGTGTCTTTCTAGGCCAGTGTTTCTCAAACCAGTCCTCAGGGACCCCAGACGGTCCACATTTCTGCCAGGGCATTGGGAGAGGATGCAGATGTGGGCCATCTGGGGCTCCTCCCCCGAGGACTGGTTTGAGAAACTGTTCTAAACCAAAAGGAGGGGAGCACACGTCTCCTTACTTTTGTTGTGTTTAAAACACATCTTTTGTTTCATTTATTCCCTTCCCCTTTCAGTATAAGGATGGTGTCTCGTGTGTGTTATGGTCCAAGCTCACTGTAATGGGCATAACTGTTGTCAGCCATTTGCTGTCAGCGCTGTTATAGCTGTCCTGCTGGATCATAGTTGTCACTCTCTGCCTGTAGGGGCATGTGGCAGCTCTCAGCATCTTTCTACCATCACTCTGCCAAAAAAAATATACTACAGTTTTCACTGGCGTGTGAAGTGAGAGATGCCACTGTCTCTCTCCCAGTCTGTCACCAGTGTCATGGAATTTTAATGGAGTAAAGTTCCGTTGTTTGGTTCTCAGAGCTGTTGTAGGGATGCACTGACAGTACGTTCCGAACTTGAGCATTGTAAAACGGATGCTTTTCGGGAAATGGACGTGTAATGAGCCCCTCCCCATGTCACTGAGGGTGGAGTCATAGAAAATTTGTTTTAATATTTTTAATTATTTTAGTATGAATAGTTTGAGTTTGATATTTTTCCTGTAAGTGTTGAATGTACAAAGAATTAAAAAGATTTGAGTGTGTATGAGTCTGGTTTATTTTTGTGATTTACTCACCAGGATGAACAATGTTGAATTCTAATTTTAATTGAATTGGTAAATTTTTGAACCAGTGGCGACTTGCACGCTAAACTACATGGTGCCCTACGCACTGCCATCCAAAGGTCCTGCATAGGGTCACACAGCCACATGGTGCCCTACGCACTGCCATCCAAAGGTCCTGCATAGGGTCACACAGCCACATGGTGCCCTACGCACTGCCAT
>JAODKN010000016.1:15823311-15834686 GCA_026774425.1 Petrocephalus zakoni | reverse complement strand
GTGGGACATGGAAGCATCAACATACACACCAAGGTCTTTCTCATAATCAGCTACCTTTATTTCAGTAGGACCCATAATATACCTGTACTTTATATTTCTGCTCCCTACATGGATTACCTGACATTTGTCTTTGTTAAATTTCATCTGCCAGGTATCAGCTCAGTCACTAATTAAATTAAGATCCTGCTGTAGCTGCTGAGCCGCTACTTCAGTATCTGATACACCACCCACCTTGGTGTCATCTGCAAATTTAGCCAGTTCACTGTATATTGTATATCGGTGTCTATATCATTTATGTAAAGTTGGAACAATAGTGGTCCTAAAATTGAACCCTGCGGTACCCCACTATTAACTCAGGCATGTTGTGACATTGTGCCTCTAATAACTACCCGCTGCTTCCTGTCTGTTAACCAGTTTTCAATCCAAGTTGCTACAGCAGGAGCCGTTTGTGGGGGACAACATCAAAGGCCTTCTGGAAATCTAAGTAGATCACATCGTAGGCCTTTTTTTGATTAATTTCTCTTGTATGTTTCACCAGCAGATTGGTTAAACAGGATCTACCTCCCCTAAATCCATGCTTGCTATCGCTCAGAACGTTATTAGAATGCAGGTTATTAGAAAACAAATTTTTGTTTGGATTACGGCTTTTATTACTTTCCCAGTTATACACGTTAGATTGATTGGCCTATAGTTTGATGGATTACCTCTATCCCCTTTTTTGAATATGGGCGCTATGTTAGCATGCTTCCAATCATTAAGTACCACACCAGCATAGAAGGATTTCTGAAACTGTAAAGGTTGGCAAATAATATCCCTCATCTCTTAACACTATAGGCAAGATGCCATCAGGGCCCTGCGATTTATTTATTTTGAGCTTAGCTAGGATTTGTAACACATCAGCTTCAGTTAGACATATATTAGTCATAGACGATGCCGCATTAGTAATGAGAATTGGTAAGTTACTAATGTCCTTAACAGTGAATACCAGTGAAAAACTATTATTGAACTCATTTACTATATCATATAAAGTCATTTTCAATTACAAGGCCCTTACTATCCTACAGATTAGTGATTTAATCTTTTAAAGCTCTTTTGGAGTTAAAATATTGGAAGAAATGTATGTATGTGGGTCAGCTGCATGAAAAACATTCTGCTCCTTTTAGAGCTGTGACGTGCCCCAGAACGAACATTGTGGTGGAGTTTTAAGGATGCCACAGATCATTTGATCTGACATCGCTTGAAGTACACGGCCAGCTTAAAAGAGTCATTTGAACACTACTATAATAGTAGAAAACCCCCCTATGAAAGCCATCTACCACAGGGCTTGTGCTTAAATAAGAATTATTTTAAAGAAAAATTGTCAACATGAAAGCAGCCTTGCGATAGTGTGCACTCCATAAGTAATTATCTTCTAATTAAGTGGACCTTCATAGTGCTTATAACTGCATGGCTTAATAGCTGTGTATTTTCATTGTCAGCTGCTGTACAGTCACTAGAAATCCTGATAGCCACAGTGAAATCCAAACAAGGCGATGCTAGCGTTTTCGGGGCAGGTGGGTGCCAGACGGAGAGAGGGTGCAGATGCTGACTGACCTCGCAATGGTAGCACTCGAAGTGGTAGTCCTTCTGCATGGACACCACCCTGAGGATCTCTTCACTGCCCTGTGAAAGAGCACAGAGAATCACCATTACACAGCAACACCTGAAAGCTGAAGATTACAGACACAACTGCTAAAAACTCAAAAGCTGGCCACATCCAGGAGTAGGCCCTAAACGTGAGCGTGAAGTAAAAATAAATAAATAAATAAAAAAACAAGACAATTCCAAAGTAAAAGACATTCATGTTACTTTTTATGGAAGTTTTATAAAAAAATAAAATACCCAATTTATACCAAGCATGCAAGCAGAGCAAAGCCAAGGGAAGATACAAAGATGACGACAAGTTAACGCAGGACAGACTTCTAAACACAACTGGTATCCTCCACACCGGCACTGTGCATCGGGCCTTTGCGCGCCATCTGCGGTTCCGCAAAACAACCTTGCAATATAACAAATCTATGGCGATGGTGAAAAGTCGCAATGCAGAGGGTTCGACAAGACAGAACTTTCCTGATGAGCAGTGCCGGTATGGCTGCCACCACTTAGCACTTAATCATCATAAGGATAATACTGAATTAAATGTTTACAAAAGGTAGTCCTCACCTCAGCAGGTAGAATAGGCTGAAGGCAAGCGGCACACTTTGGAGCAAAAGTTCTGGAATACAATGCGTGCAAGTCCGTTTTACACCACCAGGGGACACAAGCCGATAAGCACAAATCAATTTCACAGGGAATAACACTTGCAGGAATGGGCAAGTCCAGTTCTTCAGGGCCGAAGGATCCAGTAGGTCTTTGTTCTATCTTATTTTTAATACAGACAGCAATTACTGAAACATTTTCTGAAACATTTTCCAATAGCTACAGGATTCTGTGCCCCATAGAGTGAAATCTGCCAGCTAGTATTAGACTGATTGAAGCCTTGCAGGCTAAAACAAGCCGCTTCTTGTCCTAGAGGGAGTTATAGTGGAAATGGAATGAAGGCAATGGTTTTTTTTTTCCTAAATTAAGTAATTCTTTCTTTGAGAAGCAGACGACTGCATTTCTGAGATGAGACTGCTCACCTGTTGTAGTCAGAGACACAGTAGATGTTGTTGAGGTAGTCCACCGTGAAAGGGACACCATCAAGGGCCTTGGCGCACACCACACAGCGGAAGCAGCTGGGGTGGTACGAGTTCCCCAGAGCCTGCAGGATCTGAGAAGCAGGGACAGAACCTTGGGCAGTTCTACTATTCATGCTTTAAACTGCACAAGCTGTCCAGCACAGCTTCAGTTGAGGTTTTACTTTGGAGAGACATGAATGCACACCCTTCTCGCAATAGGACTGTTGAGCACAAGTAAAGCTAGCTGGGTACGGCTGACTTCTCACACTTTCTTCTACACTTACCTTCTCCAGGATCAAGTGCCCACACACACTGCACTTCTCTGCTGCAGCTTGGAACCCTGAGAACTGGGTGGAGGCAAGAGAGACTGAAGGTCAGGAAAGCCAGCAACTAAACATTACACTTAATTACCACTTTCAAGATGCAGAACTATCGCAGCCTACGCCACAATTGGGGGGATGCTCAGAGCCAGAGCTATAATCTTACATTCCTGACATGACTGAGTGCCCAGAAGCCCAGGCCGAACCCTGAAATCAGAGGGATACGGAGGACGGCTTCCGTGAGCGGGAAGAGGCATTTACTCACCATGTAATCCTCTTTGCAGTACACAGACCCGCTGACATTGTAGAAGTCCTTGTTTCTGAGGGTGCGGCCTGTGGGAGACAGGAGAACTGGCTTGGTGACAAGTGGCAATGACACTGGTGGATTTCGGAAGTAGTTCTACAGCAGTGGGCCCCCTAGGGTTGTTTGGTTGGCAAGAACAGCCAGAATAAAATGACGGCCGGATCGGCCGAGAGTAACCTGTCACACTGGCAAGAAAATGACAGAGGAGGTCTATGCCTTTGACACTGCATGGATCCGGCGAGTACCGGTGCAGTGGTGCTGGAGAACTGGCCAACCGGCCTTAATTAGCAGTAACGGCGACGTCAGGCGAACTCACCACAGGAAACGCAGGTGAAACAGCGGGTGTGGTAGAGACTGTCCAGAGCCTGGCAAGCGTTGTCCGCCCCGTAGACACCTTTACCACACTTCACACAGGTCCCTGGAACAAGTCGTTACAATGTACACGCAATTAACACGTACGCTCAAGCTTCTTAATCCTGACCCTCACGCCAGGTTTTGCTCTAGTCTAGCTCTTTAGCCTTGATTAAGCCATTGACTGAATGCATGCCAATTAACGGTGCTGGACCCAAAGCATACTTGACATACTTGTCAAGTGCTCTGAGACTATCGGTCAAAAATGATGAAATGTATGACGGGGACACTGTCTTGTAAAAATGGCACCATCCATCAGAAGAGATAAAAAACCAAGGTCTTGGGTATCTTTCAAAAGAGTAGGGGTGGTACTCTGAGATCTTGTCAAAAATTACCTATTGTTGCCCTATCAAATCTGGTCTCCTAATCATCTCCTACATCTAATTGTTGAATTCTCTCCTGCCCCTTCAGCACCTTACGATCTCTCACCACTCAGTAGCTATCAGAATGTATTCACTGATGGAGACTTCTAAGCACTTATGCAAGTCGCTCAGACCAAGGCCAAATGCTGTACATGTAAATGGTGGCCATACTGGTGCAGGATGGCTGCCGCGGGACCCCCAAACAGTCCATGTTTTTGCTCCCCAACAGCTTCCAGCAGGAGCAAAAGTGCTGACTGTCTAGAGGTCCCCGGGGACTGAGCTGGGAAACACTATAACTGGATTCCACTCTCTTTCTGCTTCACAGGGAAACCGACAGTCAGATGGTCACCCACGGGACTGAGCGCAAGCTGGTAGCCGGTAGCTCTAAAAACCTCTTGAGTTATGGCCGTTGTACATTATGAGAAGGTATCATGATATTAATTGGTTGTTTCAGATATCGAACAAATGGAAAGTAGTAAGACTTCAGTAGGAGTGATGATACCACTGGGACCATGATTAAAAGACCCTGGTCTGATCCTCCATGGCACTCAGCTGGTGCCCCTAACAGGGAAACGTTTCTATTGCCCCCCACCACGTCCCTTATGTGCACACCTTCCTTGACTCCTCCCAAACACAAGCGCACTCCTTTCCCTGCAGGGCTGGAATACCTGAGCCAAAGAAAAAAAGGGAACACTGCAGCACACGCCAGCACACGCCAGCACACGCAGCACATGTGCCAGGCTGCTGCGGGCCTCCCGTGGGCATATGGCCAAAACATGTGGCGGCTGGCAGAACGCAGCGCGGCGGCATACGCCCATCCACGCCACTATCCTCAGAGCGTGTAATTTAGATTTACGCAGTGCTGGTGCGCTGTGGGCACTACTGACTGCTCTGCGAGTGTTCCACTCAGCTTGGGTTAGTCCATCGTCAGCATAAATCTACAGCACTGCCCCCCCCCCCCCCAAGCAACGGTGCTGATCTCACCAAAGTACTCCTGCCGGCTTTCAGCTGCATCCCTGCCTGGCCCCGGATCTTCACTGGGTTTGGAAGGCCCAGCAGATGGCAGCTGCTCCTTGAGGGTCAGCTCCTCCAGGAGTTCCAAGACGCGCTGAGCATCTTCCCTGGTCTCCCGGGGAAGTCCGACTTCTTTACGCAGCAGGCAAAGCAGCTCTTCCTGGTACTGAGTTCCCAGGAGGTCAGAGTAGCGCAGTCGGTCTCTGGGCCCCCCCCGCACTGGCTGCTGGTCGCCCGGATCTGCGGTAGAGCTTCCTGAAGCAGGGGGATATGAATGCCGGCTATCTTGTGTCACGCCTGCTGCCGCCCCATCCAGATATACAGAGGGGGCAGGTGGCCTGGCCCCTGCCATGTGGCCAGGGCTCACGAATGCAGAGCCCCCCGGTGGCAGTGAGGGGAACTGCATGGTGCTGCAGCGAGTGTCAAAGCCCAGGCTGATTCCGCTGGTGCGGTTGCTGCTGCATCGACTGCCCATAGGGCTCCCGCCGCTGGCGGTGCTGGCGAAGCTGGAACGGGGGCTGGCAAGCAGCGACTCCTGCAGGCTGACGGAGGAGCAGGGGCTGAGGGCGAGGCCTGGGAAGCAGCCACCGGCACCCTGCTCGGCGCAGCGGTTTGGCGGCTGCGAGATGGAAGAGGGCCTCTCCCACAGCTCTCCGCCACCGGTGCTGTGCCGCTTGCAGGTGAACGTCTCCTGCAGGGACAGGCGTTTGTAGCGCTCCTGTTCCAGCAGAAAGCACGGCTCGCCGGCACCGTACCCAAGCAGGGCGCTGGCGGGACCCGCATATGATGGCGCCGACCGCGGTGGCGGCTGGGAGAGAAGCTGGTGCCTCTGGACGAGCTGCTGAAGCTCCAGAGAGTATCGGCGCTGGGCCAGGGGACGCATGACTCCGCTGCCCAGACCCGACGGCACCGGGTCTGCCTCTGTGAGGACCAGGTCCCGCCTCAGCTGCTCACTGAGCCCAGGAAAGCTGTTCCGGAAGCTGCTCCGGACCAGGTCGGGCGCCCTGGCCTCGCCGGGGACGACGGCGTTCCTTTGGCCGTGCTGCTGAGGGGGGCGCCGTCTGAGCTTGGTGGCAGCTGAGGTGCTGGTGTGCTGCTCGCTGGCCCAGGTGCTCTCCGGTATGACTGTGGTAGGAGACACTCGCTGGACAAGCGGCCCCGGACCACCTGCTCTTGCTCCTTGCCCACACAAATCAGCTGAGGCCGGTGAGGGTAGCGCGGGCTGGCCCGGACCGGGACCAGGGCACGTTGCAGAACTGACCGCCACTCCGGTGCCCACAGGCACATTCGTGCTGTTATTATTATTCGCGTTTCCCGAGTCGCCTTTCTTTTTAGAAATTGAAAATTTAACACTACCCGTGTCATTCCGTTTTAATTTCTCCAGCAGCTTACTGCTAAAGCGGTCCATTTTACACTTATAAAAAAATCCACTAACGACGCACTTGTATTACTGATGGCCACTACTAAAATCAACAGGGTTGATAAAATAAATATAGAATAAGACAAGCAGTTAAAATATTCAAGTAATTCTACAGCAGTTGAAGAATAAAGACAGTATATATTGCATTACCAAATAAATAAAATAAATAGGAGTTACGGCATGTTCGGGGAATTATTTTAAGAGACGGTCATGTCTGGATGGTAGGCGTACGGTCATCGTTGGTTTAACAGGGCGACCAGCACACGGTTCTGACAGCAAATCCATTTAATTTAAAACGTGTTCCACGATTTACGAACAAGTAGTCTTGGTGGACGCGAAAAGATCAAGTAAAAGAAACTGAAATTAAAAAAAGTGATGATAAAGAGCGGCACCGGCGTTTTGGTGCGGATGATGGTCTGTAGGCGCTTTAACGTGCCGCTTCGGTCCCCTCTTCTTCCGATCTGTCCTGTCGCTGTCTATATGCCGTGGATATAGCGGTTCCAGCCGTAATATGCGCTGCTGCTCCCTCCTGGGCTCCGGCTGAGGAGGGAATCTGATGGATCGCTTCCGTCCCTTATAAATAAATAGAGCTTTCTGGCTTATTTCGCATCAATTAAAAAATCTGGCCGGTTCCTCTCTTCCGAGCCCGCATGAAAGGGGGGTACAGGTTAGGGCGAAAGCAGCAAAGCCCAACAAAGAGGTGCTGCAGATTGTAACGCTAGACTCCTCTCTTTTTTTTTTAATTGCTCAGGTGAAAATAAAAAACAATCCTCGAAGAGTCTCTCGCTTCTCACTGATAAGAACAAAAAGAGAAGGAAAGGAAGAAGGCGTTAGATCCTACCGGGCTTTTCTCCGTCCGCACCTCCTTCGCAGACTGTTACTTTTATCATCGGTTCAAACAAAAGTCTAAAAAAAAAAACTCTCAGGAACTTCTCGAAGACAATATGTTTGACTTGTGTAAGCGCACGGGGGGAAGCTGATGCAGTGGTAAAATAAATCATCACCAGGAATAACTTACAGAAGAGAAATAAATAAATAAGGCCGCAGTTCCCTTTCTTCCGTCCCGAATTCCCTGCCTCCTCTTTCTTTCTGGGGCTTTTTTCCGGAGCCGGGACACCTTTCTTTAGCGCGGATGAATTGGCTTCCGTCCCAAATTTCCCTTCTGTCCTTCGGACACGCACCCTCGTTCGGAATCAGCTAAGGTCCATCAGGCGTCCCGTGTCATAAAATGCTTTGTCCAAACCTTTTCGCACTTTGCACACTATAGCAATACCAATAAAATGGCAAAACTGCATGATCTGTATAATATATATATATATGTATATATCTATAGCAGCTGTGAAATGTTTATACAGTATATTGGACCTTAAAGTAGCAGGCCTATGTAGTTTTGTTAAGTCGTTTAAAGACGATCACGGCCTTTGCTTTTTATAACAAAACAAGATGTTTTGTTATACATACGCAGTACACAGTCTAATAAATGTGCTGTCGCATCTTAGAGCGCATACGCTTATTTCAAAGTGTCTGCTTATGTTAAGCTTCCAGAATACGGAAAGATCTCGTTTAATATTACGTTTCCTGCGGTTTGGCAACGTCTAGTTCTCCCGCGTTAAGCTTTCTTATCGAGGGGAACTAGTTTTTTTTGCGCCGCGAGCCTCTGGAATGCGCGGCAGGATACAGCCGAAGTCACATGCAGCCGGCGCGCTTTGTACGCGTGTGCAGAGCGCAGACAAAACAATGTAACAGCTTCTTCTGCTCCGGCCACCCTCTGCCCGGCACCAGCCCCATGCGAAATCCCCGTGTCTCAAGGCCGTTTCTTTATTAACACCACAAGCATCCGCGGCACTGCCTGAAGCACGACCCTTGTTGTTTCTGGCCTTCGCTACCCGCTTCTCCCTGCATTTGCCGCTACGCGTGTATTCCTGTGCCCCTGCCTCTCCCATACCGTCCAGTTATCAGCGAGTGGGAACTTGTTTTTTAAAAAAAGTGTTGAATGCTGGCGAGCTTACTCAGCACTGTGCTGGAGATAGGGAGAAAGGAGGGGGAAGGTTACCGGGCGATCAGGAGTACTGTGATGACAGCCCGAAATGAAGTCTGGGTTATTATTGCTAGGGACACGTCTGCACTGGCACCCTGGCTGATTCAAGTACGTGCGAGCAGGCTGCTCCCCTGAACAATACCAGTTAATGGATGCTTAGAAGTCCGGACGTTTACAACACGTCGATTTCAACCCGTGTGTGGAAAGCTAAGAAATGCAAGTAAAACGGCCGAAACAGTACATTTGCGTTACCGATACAGTTCCTTGGCGGTGTGTGTGTTGTTGGTGTGATGGGAATGAGACAGAGTACCACATCCCACCCCTTATCAGCAAGTGCATCTTGCTTCTGTGTATACAGTCTTGAAATAGAACAAAAATGTGCCCAGTAAGCAATCCCACCCGGGGATTACCCCAGCCTTGCGGCTGCGCTGCAGACTCAGCCATCCCCACCTTCGGGCCATCCTGCCCAGGGTAAGCGGTTGGGAGATTTCCTGTTTTTTGTTATGACCTGTTAGAATTGGTTGACATGGCGTATGATGCATGCTTAGTTCCAGTTAATTGCCCCCTTTGCTCTGCATGGTTGGTGGCTGTGCTATCTCCTCAGCAGATAAGTTCCGCAATGCCAACTGAGCTGCTCGATCTTGTCATTGTAATGGGTTTCTATTTTTGTAATATGCATTACAAAACCATGTGTGTTACTTGAAATATGACGTCCTGGTAGCTGTATATTGCTGTTTGATTGGTTGCCTTTTGAGTGGAGCCTGTTTTGTGTCAGCTTGGTGTTCTGGGTGATACTATAGTAATGAAACTAACCTACAGCCTGGGCTGCCGCTGGAGATTTTGGGGCCTGTGAAAACATATCATACTGGGCCCCCAACAATACCAATCCAAATATGATCCAATTTTTTAAGGCCCTTGTCAGTCATGGGCCCTTGGAATCATCCTAACTTTCACCCTTTTTATGGCCCCCTGCCTACAGCTTACCTCCACCCCCGCCCAGGCCCCCCGCCGCGCCCGGGCCCCCCCCCCCCCCCACGCCCGCGGGGGGGGGGGGGGGGGGCCTGTCCAATCAGTCAAATGAGGCTCTGGGTAGGAGGACACCAACAGGGGGTTGCTCACCCAGATATTCGGGGGCTTGCTTCCTCCAAAGAACACTGGGTTTGAGTTCCAGTTTAACGGGAGATGGTGTCCCCTACAGAGACCAGAGAGGGCAGTCTAAAGTCCCCTACCAAGAACATGGGTCATTAAAGTCCTACATTTTGGCGGTATTTTATTTTTTGGTATATTATTACTACTATTATTATTAATAATAATAATAATAATAAACATTCAAATTTTCTGTGCTTGTTATGCTTATTTTAATTCATTTCCTTTAAATGTCGGTAAAGCACTTTGTAAACCCCGTGGTTAAAACAGTTAAAAAAGATTGATTGGTTGGTTGATTGATTGAGATCCTCTACTAGACCCAAACTGTTTGGGTCCATGACTGCATGAGAAGCTACCCTGATGTAACTTTCACCAAAGAGTATGACACAGCAAGCTCTTCTGGGGGGTGATTCCGAGCGAAGGCAGGGGACCAGCCAGCAGAGCGCAGTCAGGCTCCCTGAGACCGCGTCTGGCGTACCAGCAACGCATGAAACTAGCGCCCACTGCAATGGCATGTGACAGGTGCCTCTGCATTTTCCTTGTGCGGGACACCTACTCGTAGCCTTATAGTGAGAATATAATATTTTTCATCACATTATGCTGTTATACAACACGCCCTTAAATATAAAAAATGAAATCCATCATCTAACTACAATACTGGGTATTTTATTGAAAAGGTTCCTGTCCAAATCCAGATTGTTAACCACTTTGCCCCCTGCTGGCAGAAAACGGCATTACACATGTGCTACTCTACCACATGAAAGAGCCCTGCGGCCTGAGGAGGGCCAGGCACATGCATGGAATCCCTACATGACTGCACATTAGTGCCTGACGTGCATTTTGTGGTGGCACGCCGATTCGGTAGCTTTCCATCTGAAAGCTCTCACAAATACACTAATATAACCCCGTTCCATCATTTTTTTTACCCCAGCCATAAAATGCGAGCGCCTGTTTGCCTGCTCACTGGCACCCGGGTGCCAGTGAACGTGGTGCTAATACACCCCGTCACAAAGCCACTTTAAAATCTATTTATTGATGCAATAATATTTTTTTATTCTGTATAGTGTAGCCGTTTTTCCAGTCTCGTGATCACCGTGGTCTGCTCCCCGCAGCCCCCTCTGCCTACCCCATCTTGTGGAAAATAACAACCATGTGTGTTTGCTCAGGACAGACAACAAGCCAAAAGCAGAAATAATCCAAACATTATTGCTAAACCTGTAAAGTGTCAGGCACAATTACACTAGAAAATGCTTGAGGGCTGGATCATAACTATCTCTGGGTCATGCAGAAAATTCCCGTTTGCCCACAAACCAAACCCCTGGTGGTGGAGAGGGGCCTGTTCCTCCGCATCACTCCCAGAATTATAAAAAAGAAAAAAAAAAACGGTTTTGGTGTGGAAGGGAAATGCAACAGCTCCTGTGCTCTTTGGGGGGGGGCACATGGTGCCACCTCTAGGCTCAGTACTTCACGTGGAAACCCAACCAAACTGCTATAAATGTCTCCCTCTCCTTCTCTGCCGGTCTGTCTGGGGTTTTTTGAGATGGCTATATAAAGCTCAGAGTCTTCGGAAGCTGAGACTGACCTGCTCCCAAAGGTGTGGTGGGGGGGGGCGGAGGGGGGGTCAATGATTTCGGAGGGGGGGGGGGGTAATCCAGGGGTGG
>JAODKN010000016.1:15772490-15802490 GCA_026774425.1 Petrocephalus zakoni | reverse complement strand
ACCATGTGACCACCCACCATTACAGGACCCAGAGAGGAGGAGGAGGAGGCTAAAAGTGTAAGGGAACCATGTGACCATCCACCATTACAGGACCCAGAGAGGAGGAGGAGGCGGCTAAAAGTGTAAGGGAACCATGTGACCCCCCCACTAATACAGGACCCAGAGAGGAGGAGGAGGCTGATGGAGTTGAAGGGGAGAGAGTCTAAGAACAAGGCCCAATTATAGGCTGTTAAATGAAGTCTGTACCCTGTGCATACACTGTGGCTACACCGCAGGGTCTCCGCTGGGCTCTGAGAGTCCTCTCTGTTAGCTGCCACATTGGCTGAAGGCTCTGCCCACACTGTGAGGTCCTCCACTCTTTCAGACCCACAGCCCTCTCCAAGAGCGTAAACTTTCAGAAAGCCTCTATCTCTTAAAGCTGTAAAGTTCTATCAAACTCTTACGGCATGTCTTGCTTAAGGGCTGAAGGAGTGGGCTGAAAATCTGTCCATGGACACAGCGTGTAACACAAAATTTACTGCTGGACCAAAAAATACATAAATAATAAAGTGAATGGATGGAAACAAACCAATTGGTGGAAATAGCAGAAAAGCATAAGTTATTGGTGGATGTTAGCTGGAAATCCCGCCTTTATATCGGCTTACGCACTTGAATGATAGTATCTAATCTGATAAAACAGCTGCCAATACACAAGCTGGCCTGGTGACAGGCCATCCAGTGTATTCTGCTGTGCCTCGTCGCTGATCACAGTTCCATGCGAGCAACTTTCAGCAGGATGCGATCAACCTCCACTAGGGTTTCACACAGAATGGCTCACCACTGCAACACTGCAAAGGGACTCCGCAAATGTGGCGTAGTAGGAACATTCTAGATCAAACCCATGGAGGCCACCTTGAACTCTGAGCACCTTCCAGCTGCTGTCTCAGTCAATGAGTAGAAAAAATAAAATTTTGTCACAGCCCTAATGCAAGATGTCGTCTGAAGAGTTGATTTGGTCTCGGTTTACTCCTGGTCACAACACCAAGCTGAAACAAGCCCTCGGTCCAAATGAGTGAAGGAGGGTGAAAAGAGGCAGATGGCAGGAAAGATTAAAAGCGAATGAAGTGTCCACGAAAGATGAGAAGAAAACCAGGGAAGCAGATGAAGTAAGAAGAAAAGTGGGGAAGCGGTGAAGAGAGGGAGGCAGAGTTTAAATCTGGGGGAAAAAGCCTGACTCGGTTGTTCCTTTCAGCCTGTGCCAATGGAAAAAGCAGAGAAGTCTGGTCAACGGTGGCCTGACCCAGCAGTTAGCAGTTACTGACGGTGACCCACTTATACTAGCACCTGGTTAATAGCTTTTCTTCGCATCTACACTTTCTTATGTATGCAGATGGCCTGTGCAGTCCTACTACACGCCTAGTTAAGTTTATTAAAGTTATGCATATGTGGTGTTTGGTACCACTGCTGGTCTCTGCTGTGGCACCTGACTAGATTATCGCATGCAGTGGCGTAACTCTGGGCTGAGCATTGTGAGGGTTTGAGGTCTCCACCCATTTAAGGGGACCCAGGGGGTTATATTGGCTGGTTTTGATTATTGGGGGGGTTAAAACGCCCATGACTGCATGCAACACCTACCGATATCCTGACAGCAATACATCCAGGTCTGCAGTCCTATGTCACGCACTCCCACATACACCCCACACCTCCAGCACTGACACTCCCAAATAATCCTGAGTAACACTTACAGTTGGCATGCTGCCCCCCTAACCCCTAACCCATAACCCCACTGCTGCTCTGTGGAGTCACACTCCAATCTTTTCTTTCATCATTGGCTCATTCCATTCTGCTAATATATATAAAATTTTAATGTTCTTTCAAATGAGAATTCCAGTTATATAACTCACTGGAGATGCCGGGCGATTTCAGTACTGGTATGAGGTCAAAACAGTGTCCTACGAGTATACAGACAGACTAAGCATCTTCTCATGAAAAGCGCTATATATAAATAAATTGAACTGAATGTCGGCCCACATGAAGCAGTGGCTAATAACCCTAGTGCAGGCTGAGACTTACCCATACCCACCAAAGCAGAACAAAACCCTTCTCATACCTTAAAAGAACAAAAATAATTAGAAATACATTTGCATTATAACCACCTGTCCAGTAATGGCAGTCAGGAAGTCGCCTTCCTAGATACGCATTTACAGATGTAAACACTGCGAGCATTAGTGAAATGCATCAGAAAACTGGACTGACACCGCAGTCCAACAAAAACATCAAAAAACAAGCCAAGAAATTGCACAACTCAATCCACGAGCTCTGTCTCATAAAAATGAAGCCGTGAAGGTTTGGCGAGCACAGGGAGTGTTGTTTCTGTCCAGCAGAACTATTCAGTGCACAACGTAAACAGCACTCTGATGCTTTAGAATCGTGCAAAACCAAGCAAAGACCAAACAGGATTCCCAGATTCTGAGCGGTCATTTTCTGGACCCCCCAATGAAGATCATGTGGCTGACAGAGTGTGAGGGCGGTGTACATGCGGGGATTTAGTCCAGAAAGGTCATACGAGATGGACAGGAGGTTTCCATTTGACCATTGAATATTTCAACCAGGCCTTTCTTCGGCCAAAAGGAACGCACATCTGGAGCAACAGCCCATAATGCCACCAGGGGGAGAATTTTAAATCCTTCCCTAAAGTCTGACAGCATATCATACTGTCTGGTCTCCAGTTCTAAAAAGTCCAGTTCTTCGAAACTTCACCCATGGGACCCTAACCAGCTTTTTTTTTCCTCCTAAAGATTTAGAGGTTGTTGAGTATTCCACCTCAATCTACTTAATGTACCATTATTTCACTCACAAAAGGGTTAATAGACGGTGTTTCACAGACGACTCGGCGCCATAGGCAAGATGATTGTTTAAGCAAGGTAAATAAAAAGGCTAGTGTGTTACCTACGTATATAAAATAAAAGTAATAAGAAAATAAGAGATGCTATGAATAAGCAAGTTCTCAGCTAAGACAAATATATAGTGAAATGTACTGCCACGAATGCCTTATGACCTCACACATAGCACAGTAGACTGATATTATGATTTTGTTTTTGTAAATTTGCCTCCTAAATTTGCATCTCTGGCGTTATGTACACGTTTTAATGCTTTGCGGTCTTGTGAGATCCCCCCCCCTAAAATCCGAAACAAAAACAGCAAACTATCCCGAAGCCTGTAAGTAGAGCAGTCAGTTGGCGTTTCTTTCAGGGAGTCGGCCTTTGTTACTGACCTGCGGGTTGATGTCGCGCTGCCCGGCTGCTCCCTGCACGCACAGCCCGCATGTCAGCGTCAGCAGCAGCAGCGTCGCCACCCGGAGCCCCATTGCTGGGAAAGCACCAGTAACACAAGCAACAAAAGACGTCTTCTGGCTCTTTTAGATCCCTTCTTCTGAAGGCCCCCTCTCTGGTCCGCTTTTCTGGATTTTGTCAAAACATCACACAAATTCTCGGAGACAAAAAGCTATTAAAAAGCACTAATAAGACAGGCTAAGGAATAACAGCGATCGAGAGGTATGAAACTGATTCTTTACATGAACACTATTTTCTGCTAAAAAAAAAAGGTAAAGGACGGTTGTGCAATTTTATAAAGTCGTAAGTAAAATGTTCTATTGGGCCTCCAACTGTCTTCTCTGCTGTCCGTCCTCTTTGTATTCCCACTTCTCACTGCCTGCTTATTTCCAGCCGCCCCTCTCTCGCTCCCTCTCAGTTGCAGACGTGGTAAGCCCTTGTAACTTACTTCCCTTGCAAAAGTTACGGTAAGTGAAAAAAAAGACCCTCCCCTACCCTCCCTTGCTTTTCCCATCAAATCGTACTCGCTCACCTTCTTGTCGGAGTATTATGCTTACTCGTAAATATTCATTTAGAGCTAAAATCTAATGGACGTTCCTATATTTTTAAACAAAACCAATAAAATTCCATCTGTTAATATCCGTCCATTGTTTTTCATTATATCTGGCTTTGATTTTCGCAATGGAAAATCGTGAAACATACATGAAAAAAAAAACATTTCAGTTCTGTAATATTATAAAATGATTCTTATTGTATGATAGCACTTAAATGTAAACCTAAGACTAAGGTGCAAGAGAGTAATCGAACAGAAGTAGGCAGGCCTATATTTGGATTAATTGGACTTTAAGTAAGCCTATAATGCAACTTCTAACTAATAATAATAATAATATACTTTCCAACTTCAGTCTTGGTCAGGGGGCTGCAACCTAACCCATACAGCATAGGGCACAATGCTGGGGTACAACCTGGCAGAGATTCCAGCCCATTAAAAATAGCACAGGTAATGTAATATTTTCATTTGTACAACATTTTGGTACTTAAGTTATTCCGCGTTATTCTGCCATACAAGGGCGTAGCACCAAATTCTGGGCCCTATGCACAAGCAGTGGCCATGGGCCCCCATAAGCTCGAGGTTCACAACTACCTTCAACTAACCTTACTTGCACTTGGACACCATTTAATACATCAATCAACTGATGCATTTACCCAGAATATTAGCATTTACAACATTTATTGTGATCTTAAAATTATATTTAAAGGAAAATGGGGCCCTGGTAATTTAGTCCCACTTTTCACCCAACTACGACGCCCCTGCTGCCATATTCCCTGAAATAAAAAGAACACTAAAAACAAATAAGAAAACAATCAAGATTATTTAACATAACGCTATAACCTATAAAAACAGAAACAATAATTAAAAACATTTAATATACTGGTATAACCTGTAAAAATGAAAGAAAAACAATTAACACGTAATATATGCCGATGTAGCCATTTGAAAACAGCTGGCCGGTTTTTATTCAGACGTTATCGTTTCTTATGGAGGCTACACTGACACCTGGCGTCAGATTTGTAGCATTACAGCATCTCGTCCGGGTTGGGTATAGGGCGCTGCCAGGAAACGCAAGCAAAAGGTGAAAAATACATAGTGAAAATCCATCAATCCATCTTCTAAACGCATAAAACCTATATCCCAATCAGTGCATAAGGCGGAGGTGCGCCCTCGGCGAGCTGCTCATCCATTTTAGCAGTGGAGTCTGCAGAAAAGTGTGATCTGGGTGAGCATCACGGGTCAGTTATACTGTATTTATGGGGTGGCCATGCCGCGTCTGTTTTTATGGTCCCACTTAGAAAATAAAGTGATCAACGCAGGTTTTTGTTATCTTGATGCGGGGTCCGCCTCGCTTCCCGCGGCCCCGTCTGTCTGCGACTTCCGGTCGGAATGCGGAAGCGGCTCGCATGTCAACAAAAGACAGCTGGAGGGGTGAGTCCGTCGCTGCGGGGCTTCGGCTCGCAGGTTTATCCCGCCACAAAGGCGATCTCTGGCCGCGCCGCGGCGTGTCGTGCGTCTCTTCTGAGACACTTTACTGGGAAGCCAATGCAGGGATTGGGATTGCCAATGCAGCGGGGTCGCTTTCTTTTTCGGCTAGCGGCTAACGGAAGAAGTGAAACTTCGGAGGAGAAACAAAAGCTGCCACTGGGACAAATGTAGCTCTTCGCGGAGGATTGCGCCTCGTCGACATGGTAGTTAACATACAGGACGTACTGGGTCGGCTGTCGTCGACGATCTAATGTAACTCGCCAGTTTCGTGCCCCTATTTCCCTAAGTTCGCTAGCTAACGTAAGTAGCCATCTAGCCGCACGTTGCGTCACAACCCGGAAGCACGGCGCGGAGCTGCTGTGGCTGTAAAATAAAATATAAAACGGCGTCATCCGGACGCCTGGCGACTTTTTTGGTGTTTTAACCCGTTTATAAACTTAATGAGCTGATATGAATGTTGTGGTTGTCACAGGGGCTCCGCTCAGGGGCCCCACCCCCGGTCTCCGGGCGGCTGTCGGAACAAAAGTTACTTGGAAGTTGGCTTTGAATAAGCCGAAGGCGTAACAGGGCGCTTTTTAGCAAGACCGCTGACTGGAAATGCGTAGACTTTGGTTTACTTACTTTTCTTTGTTTCTTACCCCTTCAGATGCCATTTCCTGGACGGCTATGAGTAATCCGGGCAGATCCGCCGGCCTCTGATGGGCCTCGCTTATCCCAGCTACTGACTCTGCTCGGGATTCTCTGCTGCAGCTGGAATCGCTCATTAAGAAGGAGATATGGCTGGATCTTTCAACATTTTACTTTTATACATCTTGTACATAGCTGGTGAGTTGCTGCTGTTGTGGTTTTTCTGTTGATATGAAATGTGACAACTTGCCAGCTGTGATAGACTTCCGACTTAGAGATAAGGAAGAAAAAAATCCTGCAAAAGAATTATAAATGTACACAAACAGTGTAAGAACAGCTCTGGGGGTTCAGTTGGTTGCACTGTTCCCTAACACCTCTAAGGATAGGAGGGGGTTCAGGTTTGAGATGTACGTGCAGTTTGCTTGTTCTCGATGTCTTGCGGGTCATCTCCCACGGTACAAAGACTGATTGTTTGGCTAATTGCCTGTAGTATGCGATCATACATACCTCCAGATATGGTCTGAGATCCAAACCTGGGTATACCCCCGCAGTGTGCCCAGTACATCCTGAGTTGCCACATTTCATGCAGAAAAATAAAGGACGCCTACCGTAGTGGGGCCACAACCAGTGTGTACCAAGTGAGGCACCAGTGGTGGTAAATCAAAGCTTAAACCATGGTCTCAAGAAAGTATTACGATTCATACTTAATATTTGAAGTACTTCATTATCAACGGACATAAATATAAACTGAATAAAAAACTTTTCAGTTATACACTCCAATTGGCAATGAAATTAGCGTTGACATACGAAATCATTCGCTTATATCAAAACTTAAGGTGCATAACACTTAACAATCTTCAGGATAAACATTGTTAACTCAGCTATAACCTATTAATATAAATAAGACAAATAAATCTAATCAATCAAACCTCGTTTTCATACAAACTACGGACGGGATGATGCTGCGTTCATCTCAACTCAGAAAAATGGGACAAATCACATCCCGTATTGATTAAAAATGGGACGATTCCGTATTTTAAGAGACGTGTGGCAATCCTAAGTACATCCTGGGATAGACTCCAGGCTGTCATGTGACCCTGTCCAGGATATGACTGTTCTTATCTATCCATCCTCTAATGCAGAGGTGGGGAATCTTATCTGCAAAGGGCCAGTGTGCATGCAGGTTTTTGGGATAACTCTTCAGCCAATCAGTCCTCTAATTAGTAATCAAATTAGGGAGTTGCCTCAAAAACCCACATACACAGCAGCCCATTCTGGATAAGATTGCTCACCTCTGCTCTAACAGCATATCCAGTCTTGGGAAGGTTAGATTTCGAAATGTGATTGGGTATAGATTACTAGTTACCATATTAAAAATAGTAAGTAATGTAACCATTTTGATTACTTTAACATATTTTAAAGCTGGTAATAAGGTTGAAAAGTCCCAATGGCCTTGTTGACCCATGTTGCCTGAAAATATTCCTAAATAAAGCATTTCTGCATGACAGACAACATGCAGAGCAACAAAATGAATGTTATATATTCTACTTAAGCTTATTATCAAAAATAATATATTTGGATGTTACCCCTTTGTAATCACCAACATTTTGATTAGTGACTGTAATTTAGTTACATATTTTCCCGGAGTAACTGTAACCAAATACAGTTACATTTAGTTTGTAATTAAATTTTGTCATGCCAATACATGTAACTAGTTACACCCCAACACTGTACACATCTAACATAATGTGATGACACCACATGCATCTTTGATACATTTTGGAAACTGTTAACCAAAACAACTGAGGACATAGATGTTTACATTACTCCAAAACTAATTTCCACAAAAACACAGGATCTCCTGTTCCTGCTGAATACTTGGTTCTGTGAAAGGGCAGAGAGGCCCTGAAACACTGTGATGATGGTGTTTGGGAGTGGTGCTGTGGTAGGGAATGCGGGTGGGTGTCAGAGAGGCTGCTGGACAGGGATGGAGGCCGGAGCATTGTCCTGCTGCCAGGCTCAGACAGTCTTTGACTTTTCTCTCTGTAGCGTGTGGAAGCTTGCAGCTTACCTCCAGCACTGGTGAGTTATTCATCCCCCGCCTCCATGTCTCACTTAGGGCTGCCCCTCTGGTATATAAATTTATATGGTATAAATTATTTATAATTTGTTATGATGTATTTATAATTTTGGCTTCATAATGTTTACCATTTACATATATTTATTATTTATCTTCCAATATACGGTGAGAATAATAACTCTCTATAGCAGGGGTCTCAAACTCCATTACTGGAGGGCCAGAGTCCTGCACATTTTTGGGTTTACTATCATTTAACACACCTGATTACACTCCTTTACCTCTTTGTGCTCAATACTACATAGCTCTTGAGCTCAATCATTTGTGGTGGAACAGGGAAAGAACTAAAGTACACAGGACTCTGGCCCTCCAGGACTGGAGTTTGAGACCCCTGCTCTGTAGAGTCTTTGAATGCTTTATAATAAGGTTATTAGGTTAGAACACTTTGTAAATTAATAATAGGCAATGAGTTATAACAGTTTTTTATTATTGAGTTACTACCATTTTTATGTGGCCAATGGGAGTCTTATTGTGAAGTGGTACCTGTGTTTCTGTATAGCTTCTCCCAGTTCTGTTATATCAGGCAGTTGTTTTTATACATGAGTTTCAAATCTCTCTCTGTATCCTGCTCTTTGCTATTCAGTGCACTGTGAGAAATCTCCTAAGGTCCTTACGGCCAGACAAGGCGAGATCCGGACCGCCACCCACCATAGCTGGCTCTCCCGGCAATCCAACTGCAGCTGGCTGATCGCTGCGTCTGTGGGAGAGCCCGTCATCATCAGGTAGGGTGCGCCTGCACCATTTGGGAGCCTCGCCTGGCTGCTGTGTGTGATCTCTCTGCAGACGGCTGTGTGTGTGATCTCTCTGCAGACGGCTGTGTGTGTGATCTCTCTGCAGACGGCTGTGTGTGTGATCTCTCTGCAGGCCGCTGTGTGTGTGATCTCTCTGCAGACGGCTGTGTGTGTGATCTCTCTGCAGGCTGCTCGACATCAGGCCTTTAAGTGGCAGCGGCAGTCACTGTGTGCTTACTGTCCATGTGTGGCAGTGCCCTGTATGTGGTTCACTGTGTTCAGCAAGAGACTGCAGTTGTTGTAGGGAGGGGATATTTTAGCTATATGGTCATACGATTCAAGGAAAGGCGTGGGAGGCAATGGCGCAGAAGATGTGCAGTGAGGAAGTGCTGGGGTCGGTGCAGGGATGTCAGGCAGCGAGGGGGGGTCCAGAGGTAGGGGTGATAGCCCAGCTCTGGGTCCACTGGTCTATGCTGGGCTCAACTAAAACAGGAGAAAAAGAAAGCAGGGACTAGAGAGTGAAGATGTCCAGGCCATTGTTTATGCAGCATCCAGTGTGGAGTAGCTTCACCTCTCTGGAGGGTCTGGTGAGCGGCAGCCTAAGAGGCACAATCGCGACACGGTACAAGTTGACGGAGAATACTATGAACGTAGGCACTAGAGGCGAGTCGTGTATGGATGTCGCTCATTTCCCTGTCCTCGTTCTGCTTTTCTCAGCTTCTCCCAGTTCGCGGTGCCATGTGGGGGGGAGTGGGTGTCGGTGACCTCGGCGTTCGGCATCCCCGTTTCGCTCTGTGGATCCCAGCTTCCGAGACCAATGGAGTTATTTGGGGGAAATATTACCCTGACGTACCATTACTCCTCACACATGTACTCCTCATCTGGGTTCCGTCTCTCCTACATGCGAGGTATGGCATTTTTTACACGCCTTTTGGGTGTACAGCATTTAGTTGTATTAAAAACAGTAATCCGAACGATAAAAATCCAGACCTGTGCCTCTTGATATTCCTTCCGCAGCCTCGGGCCCCTGTTCCCCAGATGAGTTTGAGTGTCACAATGGCCACTGTTTGCCGTCCTCGTGGCGTTGCAATGGGCGGAGTGAGTGCCTGCGAACAGGGGCAGATGAGCAGGGCTGTCAGAGTCTCCCTGAGCTCTCCACGGGAACCAGCACTGGGACCACAGTGATGGGCCGCCAGACCAAAGCTGGCCAGGGTGCAGCACGGGTGGCTGCAGACTCGCAACCTCGTGGTGGTCCTGTGCCAAGTACGCCTATCGCCCCAGTCCACGCCCCGGGTGGGCCCTGTGGAGGACTCCAGAAGGGCTTCTTCGGCTGGTTCTCTTCCCCACTACCGTCTAGGTCTGCTCTGCTCTGCGTGTGGACCGTGGACCCTCAAGACCCCCGGCCGCTGCGCTTAGACCTGCAGCTCCAGGAACTGGGCCCAGAGGACACAATCACTGTCACAGACCAGCCTCAGGGCCAAGGGAACGTCATCAAAAGAGTGAGTCTGGTCTTCAACCCGGCAGCATTATTTCCTCCAGCTGAATCAGCGTTTCCTCACACTGCCTTTTAGCCAGATCACAGCAGCATGTTTGGGGTAGTTCATATTTAATAAGATATGGGACATCATATCTTTAGAAGCTTAAGGGTCATGTCGAAGTTCTGCCTGCCGCTTGCACTCTTAACCATGCCTTCTTTGACAGATTACCGATGCATCCAATCGCAAATCAGTGCAAGTGGTGTCCCGGACAGGCCTGCTCTCCTTGACCTATCGCATACTGCCAAGCTCAGCGGGGGCGGGCTTCAATGCCACGTACCGCATCACAGGATACTGCCTTCCTTGGGAGGACGTGTGCCACGGGCCAGCAGGTGGCTGCTACACACCCGAGCAGCGTTGCGATGGGCACTGGGACTGCCCCGAGTCAGGCTCCGACGAAGACGGCTGCGGGGGCTGCCTCCCGGGCTTTTTTGTGTGTGGGGGGGCCGCAGCACAGAGGCCCACTGGGATGGGGCACTATATAAGCCGGCCAATCTGCTACTCCCCCAAAGAGAGGTGCAACTACCAGCTGTACTGCGCCGATGGCAGTGATGAGAGGGACTGCACCGTTTGCCAGCCCGGGACCTTCCACTGTGACACTGACAGGTGGGAATGCTTCTGTATGTGTGTGTATGAGGTCGAGAAGCATCCTGTTGAAGAACCGCTATGACGGTGTTTTCGCTGTGAAAGGCGAGCCTTTGGTTTGGGCTGACGGGGTCGCAGAGCACTAGGATCGGGGGCTGAAGTGGTGCTGGTGGACTGTCTCTGCTGCAGGTGTGTTTTTGAGAGCTGGCGATGCGACGGTCAGATGGACTGCAAGGATGGCACGGATGAGACGAACTGCACGATGACGCTGCCTCGCAAGGTCATCACCGCGGCGACGGTGGGCAGCCTGGTCTGCGGGCTGCTTCTGGTCATTGCCATGGGCTGTACCTGCAAGCTGTATTCCCTGCGCACGCGAGAGTACAGGTACAGACACGCATCCGTCTGCAAACCCGGAGTTCCCTTCCCTGCCGTACCCTACACTAGGCATTTCCAGCTGGCATCGGTATTCCGCCATCGAACTATATACACTCCAGGGCGAAAAAAATTGAGCCAAACCCAAATTGCATAACCTCAAGGCTTAAGTTCTGGCCTATTCTCCCCAGGAGCGCATATTTTTTTCTTAAGGCACCACTGACGTGTGTGCGTTTTTATTGGATCAGAAAAAAAAATTGAAAGCGTTAAACTTTTAAACTGTTAAAATCTGTCCCGCTGATCTATCTGCCACTAGCAACCCTGAGTAATGAGTATTCTTGCTTATTGCTTCCAAAACGGTCTCTGCCCACTTCTTGGTCCTGCAGTATGTTTGCACCAATCAGCCGACAGGAAGCGGAGCTCATCCAGCAGCAGGCCCCGCCCTCCTATGGACAGCTGATTGCGCAGGGAGTCATACCCCCGGTGGAGGACTTCCCCACAGAAAACCCAAATGAGGTGAGCTCTAAGCCCTGTCAGAGTTGAGCTGACACCCTCAGCTTTGACGGCTAGAGTCGCTGAAATGCAAATATTTAGTCAGAAGATGCTGCATTTTTTCAAGTCGATTAGGGCAGCTAGCAGTACACATGGTGGGTTACTCATAGACATTGTGATTCATCTTCTGACACCTTTTTCCAGTCCTCTGCCCTCACGCTCAGAGGAATCCTGCAGCTCCTCAGACAGGACCCTGGCTCCTCCCCCAGACGTCGGCGACGGCCCCGCTTTGTCCGGAGGGCCATTCGCCGCATGCGGAGGTGGGGCCTAATCCCCAGATCTGTGCCAAGGGCCACACAGCCAGCAAACTCCTCCGCCCAGCAGGCAGAGGCTGCTCCAGCTGGCTCTGAGGCCAGCCAGCCTGGTCCCGGGAGCTCCTCCCTGGCTAGTGACGGTGTCCAGCAGCCGCTGCCTCAGAAACCAGGCCTCCTTTCCCAGGCAGAGCAGCCACCGCCGGCCCAGACTCCGCCCCCACCTCCACCTCAGCCAGTCTCGGCCCAGGCTCCGCCCCCCGACCCTCCCTCTGCCCCGCCCCCCAGCAGCCCGTCTCTGTCTTCTTTCCTCCACTCCCTTGGGCTTAGCATCTCGCTGTTCCGCTCCGCTGGTGCTATACCCACCTCCATGACGCTCTCGGCTTCCCCCTCCTCTTCCGAGGACGAGGTCCTCCTTATTCCGCTCTCCGAGGATACTCCCTCAGAGGAAGATGTGCCTATGCTCACTTGAGCCCGCTTGCCAATCCCGACTAAATTATGACCCCAGTAGAGAGCACTGCAGGAATTCCCCAGTTTGGTCCACCTTTCTGCGGGTCTAGTGCCTTAATCTGATTGGGCTGTCTTTTTATATAAGAAATGTATATTTTGTGATTTGTTGTAAGAGTTTATTAACCACCTGCGGAGAGTGAATCGAGAGGTTTTTTTTTCTCCTGCGTGACAGTGTAGCAGAAAGTATGCTTTGCTTGGGTGAGCTGTCAGTGAGTGTCACATACTGATGTGGTGGCCGGTTTTGCACAGAGAGCGCCTTGTCTTTGATTAGTCCTTTTCTGATTTCGGTAGTCGGTCGTTGACCTGGCATGTGTCCCTGACATTCTTGCATTCATAACAATATATCTGCAGTTTAGCTTTTTACGTAGTCCGAGACCTGCTCATTTCTACAGAGGGGCACAAACAGACCCCTAGTTTCAAACAGTGTTGCTCCACAAAGAAGTAGCATGTAAACGGCAGAAGGCCGTGCTTGTGAGCACGCTGTGTGCTCACAAGCACTCCTCAGCCGTGTGCCATTACATCCTCAACGATCCCCTGTCTCTCTTTGCCTAAGTGCATGAACAGGCTGGTATGGATGCAGATTCCATACTGCCGGTCGAAACACACACAAGACTAGGGGATGGTCTTTGCTTAAAGTGGCTTTCTGTGAAGCAGCAGGTTCTGTTCTGTGCTGGTTACTGTCCCGGGCCGTTACGTGTCGCTGGCAACCAGCACTTTATAATTGCACTGGGACCACTTGCTTTGGGGCAATAAACTAGTATGTTAGTGCTAAGGTGGTGAGAGTGAGTGGGAGTGTGTCCCCTGAGTGTGAGGGAGTGTGTCCCCTGAGTGTGTCCCCTGAGTGTGAGGGAGTGTGTCCCCTGAGTGGGTGGGAGTGTGAAATGGATGTTTTCACCCAGACACTTGTGCCTGAGTTCTTGCTGTCCCTCAGGATATGTGCACAGTGGGGACGCGGATTCTCCCAGGGATTGCAAAGCTCCCCCTATCACTATGATGCAAACTTGAATCCCATGGACTTACCTAGCTTCCCCATTCCACTGTAGTTAGGCTTTTCAACTTAGCTGCTGGACTTTTAGACTGTGCCAATATATGTGCTGTTTTGCCTTTTTATCTTTCAGTTAAAAAAAAAGTGCTTTATGTTCCTGGTTTTACTGAATGTACTTTAATTAAATGCAGACAGATTTTGGCTTTACAATGCTGATGTGTGTGAATGACTTGAGGTCATTTTCACTATATAAATATAGGAGAAGGAGGAAAATCAAAGCAGATTAAATGAATTGCACTTTTCATGTGTCACCGCGTGTTTTTATATCTGCCTGTTATCTGGTAAAATGTTTTTATATAGCTTGTATAAATAAAGAAATGATACTACTGTATATGTCACTGCATAAAACACTATGCTAAATGACTGGAACGGTGTATTTAGAAGATGTACCATAATGCGGAAATGGTAAGTACGGACCCGTTATTTAAGGCTAAGTGAGACGCTCTGTGTGTAAATTACAGATCGCGTCTCCGCAGCATGAGACACCGTGTCATAATGCTGGGGTGTAAGAAAGAGGCGGTGAATGCGTACAATTCATGGCTTTCCTTTGAGAAAGGAGGCGGAGAGAGACCCAGGCAGGTGTCGTGGGAAGGAACGAGGTGCTAAGCTAGCGATTCACCTCCGGTCTGCAGGAGGAGGAGCCGAAATGAGACACAGATTCCCGAGCTTGCCCACCGCCAAACTTCTAGCCGAATTACACCGAAACAGTCCTTTAGGTGTAAAAGTACATGCGACCTGCAACAGACCCGGTATTAGTATTGCTTCCACTTTAGACAAACATACAAACCTATTTCGATTAAACTTTGAGTCATCAGTAAATAGACGGGAGACAAAACTCGAACGGTGAGTATCTGTAATATGGCTGTTTTGCGCACGTAAACATAAATGTAATTTATTTTTATGTGCCAGCTTTGTTATGTAGGCTTATTGCATTCACAATGTTAAAAAAGAGAACTACAAAAATACTTTATAGAAACGACGCATGATAGGTGGTAATAATGGTAATAACGTTATTATATTATATTGTAGGCTAATAACAGTAAGTGTAAGATCCGACAGTTCACGTCAGCCAGCTGGAAAAATTTATGGCGAAATAAACGTAGCTGAGTTAAAGAGTAGGCTATTTCAACTTTTTAGGTTTAAAAATATTCCACCTTCTAATGAAAATATTAACAGTATAAAATCACTACAGGTAAAAATCGTTTTTTAATATCCCACAGAGGACCACGACACTGCAGAATATTTTACAAAAAAGTAATTTGTCGCATACTGAAACTTATGTTTATTGTCGTTGCTCCTAAGGTTTTTTATAATTGATATTCGTAATATATATACCTGTAAATATGTGGAATGGTACCGCTGAATCGAAGTAAGCTATCACCCCATATTCCTCCAGAACAATGAGAAGACTCCTCCTCCTGTGGCTGCAGTTGCTCTGCCTTCCAAGTGCCTTTGAGAAGTGCATTTTTGATGACATCCAGCCATGGGTCAGGGCAGTGAGCCCACCCCCAAATCAGTCTGCCTCTCCTCAGCACACCGGAGACAATCAAACCAGGAATACTAATCCAGAGGCTTCTCAATTTACCAACGGAGTCATGTCCCAGGAGCACCAGAGGGTAATCAGGCAAATTACGGCAAGGACACACACACAAACTAATTCATCAGCTCTTCTGCCAATCAGAATAAGGACATGGATTCCTCAGGAGAACCTCGCCCTGTCACAAGTGGAAAGACAGCGACTGGAATCGGCCGTGTCGGAAGCAGTCAGAATTGTATCTGGTATCCTGTCAGGTATAGGGAACTAAACTTTGTTAGATGTGGAACTGGGTATTTATCCATACTGTCACATATCATGCAGCCATATCTGACTTGACAAAGTGGGCATTCAACTCTGTAATTTTACTATCTGGGTACTGTGGGGGTGATTCTGTAAGGCTACAACTAATCGATAAATTGTGGGGATGATTCTATAAGCCTATAACCTTATAGAATCACCCCCACAGTACCCGCCAGGTTCAGAGCAGACTATTTTTTAGGGGGAGATTAAAATTCGTAATTTTACTACATAACACTAATAACTATGCACTAAAGACACTTACAATCCACACAGTGGACAGAATCCCTGGCCGGATGCTGCTCAGTAGAGACATCAATAAGTTCTGCAAGTTCATCTGGAAGAATGCTACTCTCACCAACCACAACAAGTCAGTGAGCCTGAGCTTTTCACCTTGATGAAGTCTGTGGTTGACAGTTTGCATTTGCCCAGTCCATCCCTGCGTCAGGATTATGAAACAAATGCTTGCCTACTTAAACTTAACTGGGTCACTGTAACCTATCAGTCACCTTCTTCTTAACTAGGTGTGCGAGAGGTAACGAAAACTACAGAAGGGAGACGTGCCTAGATGTCACTGTGAGTAACATGGGAGGGTTCATTTGTCTGTTCACCTCACCCCACTGATGCTCGTGATACTACAGAACACTTTTCCTGATGGTTTTGCCCACCTCCTGAATGACAGATTCCCGATGACCACCTGAGCAGCTGTGTTGTCTATCCCCACCCAAACTCCCAAACCATGCTGGTTCTCAGAAGTGAGGGCAGGGGGCTTCCTGACACAGACTTCGTTCTGTATCTTCACACCAAGAGTACTGACAAGTGCCACGCCGAAGTAAGAAACCAATTGTTGATCAAATTTTTAAAATTGTAATAAAGGGTGTAGGTTTTCTTTCAGAATTGGTAGGGACCAAACCAGCTGCATCCCCCAGCCTCCTACCATCCATACCCAAATCTACGCCCTTGGTTGTAATGTTTCTTGCATCCCGCTCAGGGTGTCCCCTCCTATCTACCCTGTGCCTCCTCTGATAAGTTACAGAATCTGACAAGATCTGAGCAGACCTACATTGGATAAGTAGTTATGAAATATTGAGGTATGTTATTTTGCTGAAGTTCTACATTGCCTCTGTCATTGCATTGGCTTTTCCTACTCTCCAACCCCACAGCCTGGGGTGCTGGCTTACGCTGCCCATTGTCAGACGGATCCACGTGGTCGGCCACTGGCTGGAGTTGTTGTCCTCTGTAGGAGGGGCTTTGGTGGGGAAGGCTACAGCCATTCCGGCATGGTGCAGGTAACAGTGGTGCACTCATGCTGTTACTAGACATAACATTACTCCTGTTACGTATGTAGCACCGTCATGCTCACGCCAAGACTACTGGTAAGACTTACCCTTATTACTTTTACCACTGTCATTAATAATGTGCCTGAATTCACTGCTGCTGGGGCAGTTGTGGGCTAATGGTTAGTGAGGTGCACTTGTGATTGCAAGGTTTCTGATTTGAATCCCCAGCCAACAAGACACCACCCCTAAGAACTGTTCCCTGGGTGCTGAAATGGTTGTTCCCCCTCCTATGTCACATATGGCTTAAATGAAGAGGACACTTGTTGTTGTGTGTCAACAATGAGAACTTTTCATGTTTTGTAGACCATTGTGCACGAGCTGTTCCATGTGCTTGGATTTTCCAAAGAGCTCTTTGACATGTGGAAGGATTGCTCCCATTCATCAAAAAGTTAGTCTATCTCTGCAGCTACCTCCTTTTACAATCGGAAAGAAACCTTTACTATTGGTTGCCTTGTTGAGCTGATGCTACTTTTTTGGTGTGCACTTCTTTTGTGTTGAACCGTGATGCTGACCTGGATCATATCAGTGAGGTGTTGTTTATGTGTGTATCACTGTGTCATATAGTCGGGGAGGAGTGCTTCTCTCATGGTCAGGTGACGAACACAGATGGGACTGGTCAGGTGAGGATCTACACCCAGTCTGTCATCCGTGCCATGCAGATGCATCTGGGGTCCTCTGAGGAAGAGCTGGGCGGCCCACTGGAGAACATGGTACTGGTTGCATTACACAGTTTGTGATTTGTGTTGATGTTCTACTGTCTGTGTGCTTAATAACACTCATATGTTCCCTCAATAATTTGATTGCATATTCATCTCTTACTGTATAGTAACCGCGTTTCCAGTTTGTATGCCTGTTACTGTTAACCTAGAATTATCTGTACTGTATGTCGTAATACTAGGGATGCACAATATGAAAAATTTAAACCGATATCGATAACTGATAATTAAGTCCTTGTCATGGTTGATTCCGATACCGATAACCAGTACATTCATGTTTTTATATTTACTATAATTTTTATATAATCTGCAGTTTGTGCAATAGGAGACTAGAAAATCTAAGATGCACTGATGAAATTTATATTTTAGTAGCTCTAGCCTAACAGTAAACATGAGTGTCTTCAAATGCTTTTTTTATTGTTTGTGTAAGACACCACAATGCTTAGTAGCAATATATTAGGCTTTACAAAAAGTAAATTTAAGTCCTATGGTCAGTTGCTATAGTTAAAAAACAGCAGTAAAAGATACTCATAACCCAAACATCTTACATGTGAAATCAGTAAATTCACTGACATCACACAACCATCAAGAAAAGGGTTTGACAGAAATATGGCGGGTTTATCTGGAAATAACATTCATATAGAAGTATTTTTTGCCTAATAAAGAAATGTATGTATTCAACCTTTAGTGCATGAGGTAGGTATTTATATAGACGTTTTAAGTTAAATGTTTTTCAAATACATAAATTAAATGCATTGACATTTGTCAACCTCGCGAAAAAAGTGCATCCTCAACAAAAATAAAATGTGTTTAGTCTGTTCACACGGCGAAACATCTCAGGATTCCGGTTGGCGGCCCTCCACTCAGACACACGGCCCAGTCCCACCCTCCGGAAATGGCCATCCATCTGCCGCAGCCAGGTGTTACGTGGGCGTCCCCTCGGCCTGGCCCAACCTCTCGGGTCCTCTGCAAGGTGGATCCTATGAGCCGGATCATCCTCAGGGAGTAGCGCCACATGGCCGTAGTGCCTCAACTGATGCTCCCACACAATGCAGGTAATGTGCCTCACTCGGGAATACCTGAGCAACCGATCGTTCAACACAAAGTCAAACCAACGGTACCCAAGGATTCTCTGAAGAGACACTGTATCAATGGAGACCAGTCTTCGTCTCAGGTCACTGGATAACATCCATGTCTTGCAACCATAAAGCAAGACAGGAAACACCAGGACTTGGACCTTCTTCTGCTTGCAAAGATACTGAGAGCGCCACACACCCCTCTTCAGCGACCTCATGATCCTCCATGCTCTCCCAATCCATCTAGTGACTTCATAGGGAGAGTCACCAGAGACATGAATGTTGCTGCTGAGGTAAGTGAACCTCTCAACACGGTCGACACTCTCCCCACAAACAGATACACTGCTGATGGCTGTGCCTAAGAGGTCATTAAAACCCTGGATCTTAGTTATTAACCAGGACACTCGCAAACCCAGACACTCAGACTCCTCACTCAATTTCTCAAGAGCCCCAATCAGATCCTCCATCAACTCTGCGAATATCACAGCATAGTTGGCGAAGTCAAGATTAGTGAATCATTCCTTACCAACTGAAACCCCGAAGCTACTGGACCCCACAACTCTGCCCAACACCCAGTCCATGCAAGCATTGAACAGAGTAGGAGCAATAACACATCCCTGACGAACCCCAGAATCAACTGAAAAGAACGTAGAGGTTCTCCCTCCACTCTGCACAGCACTCACAGTACCAGTGTACAGGCCAGCCATAATGTCCAACAACTTCGGGGGGATTCTGTGAAATCTCAGGATGTCCCACAGGGGATCTCAACCAAGTCAAACCCTTTACGAAAATCGACATAAGCTGCAAAGAAGCTCTGCCGATATTCATGCTTGCTCTCAATGAGAACCTTCAGTGCCAGTATGTGGTCGATGGTAGACTTCTTAGGCTTAAAACCAGACTGCTCCGGTCACTGGTAGACAAGCAAGTGATCACAGATCCTATTAAGGATGACCCTAGCAAGGACCTTGCCCGGCACAGAGTTACACCCTGTAATTGCTGCAATTCAGGCAACCACCCTTCCCTTTCCAGATAGAGACAACAAGTTCCATTTTCCAGTCAGTTGGTATGCCTGTCTCGCAAATGGAAGCAAAGATTGCTTGCAATGCCAGGAGGACAGCCTTACCACCAGCCTGGAGGAGTTCACCTTGGATACCACAGATCCCCAGGGCCTTCCCCGCCCCCAGCTGATTTATCACCTGCGTAATCTCATTGAGATTGGGTGGTTCACATCTGATTGGTGGGTGAGCCTCGAAATCCTTGGACCCAGAGATGTCCATCGTCCTGGCTGGAGGATCAGCTTTAAACAGCTGCTCAAAGTAGCCAGCCCAGTGGGTCACAACTGGAGTGCCATCTGTAAGGACTGTTCCATCACCTGCCCTGACTGCTACTCTCCGTGGAACAGATTCAGATGTGCGTAGTGCCTTGATTCCTCTGTAAGCAGGATGTGGGTGCTCACAGATTCCTCTAACAAACGCCTCCTTATCTGCCCTCAGAGCCCTAGCAGCTGTCCTTCGCAGCTCTCGTTACAGCCCGGAATTGCCACCAAGCCGTGCACTGCGACTCCTCTTGATAATATCCAGGGTGCCCTGCGAAATGAAACACCTTCTTCTGGGGACACTGGCAACCCCAACACAACCCTCAGCAACCTTAAGGGTTTTATCACAGAAGGTCTCCCACATCACAATCGAATCAGCAGCTGCATCTAAGTCTGCTAGTTCTTCACTCAAACTGCATGCAAACTCATCAGAGACAGCTTATCTTGGAGTCTGGCAAAGTCCAGATTTGTTCTCCTAGTAGGAGGCAACCTACTGGATCTAAGCTGAGTAGCAACAACAAGTCTGTGGTCCGAATTCACAAACTGGGCACTTCTGTAGACTCTGCAGTTCTACAGGAACCTGCAGCGTTTGGCCACAAGGATGTGATCAATCTCTAGGCCACACCACCAGTATTGGACTACCAAGTCCAACTATGCGACTCAGGGCTCAGGATCCAGTGATCCGCAGCCCTTCACCTTTTGCGAAGTCAAGGAACATGGAGCCACTTTCACCTCGGTTGCCAGATCTATGGGGGCCGACACAATCCTCATAGCCAGCCCTATCAGTGCCAGTGGTCGCATTGAAGTCACCCATGACCAGAGGGATGTCACCTCGAGGCCACCCATCAACTACCGATTGGACTTGCGAGTAGTATGTTTCTTTTGTTGAGACATCACTCACCGCAGTCAGGGCATACACTGAGACAACAGACAAGACACCCAACAAGTGCCATAGTCCGAGTCTCATGATACGCTCATTGAAAGGAGTGACATCGGACACCACTGGGACAAGCCAATCCGCCACAGCAACAGCTACTCCCTGAGTATGGCAGCCATCAGAGTGACCAGACCAATAGTAGGTATAACCACCTACAGAGATCTGGCCACTCCCCGGTCTGCGCACCTCAGGCAGAGCCACCACTGAAATGTGGAGTTTATGGAGCTCCCCTGACAGCAGAGAAAGATGGTCATCTTGCTGGAGAGACAGGACGTTCCACGTGCCCACCCGAATGGGCCGCTTCATATTGGGACCCAGATGCCGCCATACAGCAGGCGACAACTCAGCACCATGCCACAGGCCTGTACCTGTTGGCTCTCCGGTTTCAACTCTTCCAGGGATGGGGCTCCCGAAGGCTTTCCCCATCCCCTTCAGAATATGTGCAGCCTTCCTAGAGGCAGCTGCAGCAGAGCTACTCCCGCAGAGAGTAGAAGGGTTTCTTAGAAGCTTGATCGCAGCTGAGTGAAGTGTTTTATGGTGACTGGAGTGCCAAGCCTGCCACCAACCGCCAGATTCTTTCCCCGCAAGTTGGAGGACCGCTTGCAGGGCCGGTTGCAGTTTAATGTCATACCCAGGACAGGGATGGCTGGTCATCAAGGACTATAAATTCCATTACATTGTCGTTTGTGGCTTTGTCCTTTTCGCTATCTCTGGAAAACTTTTTACAGTTTTTGAATCCCTGTTTGATGGGGACATTGATGTTGTGATTGATGTTTTAGTCTTACCATGCCTTTATAATGCGGGCAGCAAGAGCATCAGCTGGCACGCAATGCCAGCAAATACTGCGGATGCTCTTTGGCGTCATGGAGTGGGCGGGGACAAGGCAGCATAGAATGTAAAGCTCTGTGAGCCGTGTAAAGCGGCCGCAAAGCAAATACGCGGGTAGTTTGTGCCGGCTGTCGGTAGGATGTCACTTGTCAAAGCACATGAAATTATGTTAAGACAAACATTGCTGTTATAAATAAATAATAGTAAAGTTACCGATGATTCGCATTGTCTTGCATTCTATGGTGCCAAAGTTAGTATGCGATTTATTTTCTTTTTCACTGAAATATATTATGCAGTTCACCAACTCATCTGGAACACCAATAATTTTAGACACCTTTGTCTATTTCAGATTTTTTTATTTAATCTACGTAAACAGCGACACATCATAAATAATGTATTAATATACTATATATTAGTACTGAAAGTCCCTTTTTAACATGTATATTTGTACTGGGTTGACGCAGCATAAAAAAAAAGTATATCTGCATTCCCATTGGTTTGCAAACAGCAATGGCATTGCAGTCCACTGCCACCGAAAAAAGCATCCAGACTGCTAGCTCATCTCCGGTCATTGCCTGTTTTAAAAGGCACAAATTCTATTAGCCTACATTATCGGATCTATTTATCGGATTTAATTTATTTATCGGAGCAATAAGAATGATTTCATAAATATTGTGCATCCCTACTTAATACTCATATTGTTTGGGCTGTCATAACTGCCTATATATCACCAACTGGCGGACCAAATATAATTGAATCTGGGCCATGCAATACCCCCCCCCACCAGCTGGCAAATTTTGGGAGGGCTCCCCCACCTCGTTTGGCATTTTTTTCTAACACAATGAACACTCTGTATTGTTTGTGGGAAAAAGATGCTTGTGGTCCCCGGTTTTACACTGAGTAGTACTCACCTTGCACTGTTTATCTTTGTTCGATAGTACTCACCCTCCAGTGTTTATGTGTACTCATTTGTACTCACTCTCACTTGTACTTTCTATTCATCTATTCTTCTTTCCCTCAGGCAGCCCATGAACCTTCATCCCATTGGGAGGCCCGGGTTCTGCAGGGGTCCATTATGGCAGCAGCACTGGACAAACCGGAATTGGTGCGTGTTGACCCAATTACCCTAGCTGCCTTGCAGGACACCGGTTGGTACCATGTCAATCAGAGTGCAGCCCAAAAGATGGAATGGGGAAAAGGTGAGGAGATCAGAGTTGGGAGAGGATGTGGAAAGGATGGCGAGTGTGACGGGAGAGAATAAGAGGCTGAAGGGGCGGAGTCAGGAGAGGATGTGGAAAGGATGGAGAGTGTGAGAATAAGAGGCTGAAGGGGCGGAGTCAGGAGAGGATGTGGAAAGGATGGAGAGTGTGAGAATAAGAGGCTGAAGGGGCTGAGTCACGAGAGGATGTGGAAAGGATGGAGAGTGTGAGAATAAGAGGCTGAAGGGGCTGAGTCAGGAGAGGATGTGGAAAGGATGGAGAGTGTGAGAATAAGAGGCTGAAGAGGCTGAGTCAGGAGAGGATGTGGAAAGGGTGGAGAGTGTGAGAATAAGAGGCTGAAGGGGCTGAGTCGGGAGAGGATGTGGAAAGGATGGAGAGTGTGAGAATAAGAGGCTAAGGAGGCAAAGAGAGGAGCTACTAATTGTGATGATGCACCAACTGCGTCTGTATGAATTATTTAGGATGCAAAATGGAATAAACATTATCTTGTGTGCACGTGTGAGTGAATGGGGTGTGACTGTGCCTTGCGATGGATTGGTGCCCAATCCTGAGTTCTCTGCCTTGCACTCATAGCCCTCGGGATAGGCTCCCCCCACCCACAACCCTGAACAGGACTAGCGGGTACAGAAAATGGATGGATGCTCTAAAATAACAATTGTTAAAACAAATATCCCTATTTAGGATGAACTGTGAACTGTTTTGGCCAGTAGCACAGGTTCAGGGCTGGGAGTTTGAATCCCTGTGCATTTAATTTGCATATAATCCCTGCGCTTGTAAGGTTTTTATTCAGATACTCCAGCTTTGTCCTGTGACAAAGCTTTGTCCAGACATTATGGAGAACTGACATTTCCCATAGTGTGCCCATAGTGTGACATGCATCTACATTAGTCTTAAGACCTTTGTTGTTGTCGATGTTTTGAATGTCTGTGAATATATCCGAGTGTGAAATGTGAGTAAGCGCCACGCATTGATTGGTCCTGTACTGCATGTCTTCTGTGAGTAAATCTGCATGTTTATATTTACTTCAGGGCAAGGGTCACTGTTCGGGTCCTTGGCCACCTGCCATGACCACGCCTCCACCTTTTTCTGCACAGGCAGGTAATATAATCGCCGTTTCACATTTGTGTAAGTCATATGTAGAAGAGGGAATTTTCTGTTGTAAACCATTTTATGTTCAGTCATGGAATGATGTAACCGCCACCATGCATACGCTCCTTTTTTTTCCCCGGTAACTAGCGGGTTAGGTTGTCATTACCTTCATATCCACAAGGGGGTGTGCCAGAGCGATCAGTATTTGGACGGGTGTCGCATTTACAAACCTCTGACTGATGAGGTGTGTATCCATTTGTCTCGATCTCAGTCTTTTAACTCATTTATGCATGTCACCACCTCCTGTTTTTTCCCTGTGACTCTGCTCTTGCCCTTCTTGGGTCCTGCAGAGTGAGTGCTCTAAGGAACGGAATGATGACACGAGTGAGGCGGAGGAATGGGCTGGCGAGATCTATAGCGCAGAGAGCCGCTGCTTTTTCTCGAACCTGAGCAGGGAGGTCAGGCTTTTTATAGTGGCCGCGCTCTGCATTTAAATGTTCTTCTTGATTATCACCTGATTTCTGCATGTTTTATATATGCTGCCTGGTCAAAGAAATGCGCTCGGTAAAGGCGCTTGATTATGCTCATTTTCACTGTCCATAATTTTACTTTTGTGGTCTACAAGAATAAATCTGCATGCCTTAATGTTCCTGAAACACATTATCTTTCTCATACTGTACATCTCTGTTCATACTGTCTATAACTCTGTTAGAGCTTTGAGCCCAAAGTTATAGACAGACAACCATCACTCCAGCCCTCCTACAATGACAGGCTATATGGCAGAGGGGCTTGACGGAAGCTGGTTGTCTCTCTGGAACTTTATCTCATCTCCAGTGAGACAACCATCACTTTAGCCGTCCACCAATACAGGCGTTTTTAGGCGTCTTGCACTGAGAGGCTTCCGTTGGGCCACTCTGCCATAAGCCCGTATTGGTTGAGGACCAATGTGATGGTTGTCTGTCTATAACTTTATCCCTTCTCCACACAGGATCACTGTAGATCAGCCACAGTGATCTTTGGGTTCTTGGTTACCTCTCTTACCACGGCTCTTCTGCCCCGACTGCTAAATTGAGCATTTTCCAATATATAATATAATATTTTATGTATATAAATATAATTTAATGTGGGACATATTTCAATATATATAATAATACAATAAACAGTATAACAATGTATTTATTCAATATATGAAAACGGCAATAATTGCAGTATTTTCATATATTATCATATTTCCCATTTCATATATTTATATATATTGCTTACATAATATATCCATCATATATTTTTGTTGCGTGATGGGAGCAGTGATTTCTGGCCACCGCGTTCCCCGGTGTTGTACACACTTTCATCTGTTGTGCCTTGTGGGTATGTGAATAAAAACAATTCACTTGCTCGTTAATTTTATCATTACTTTTCCATGGGCTATTCTGTAAAAGTGGAAAACCAGAAAAGCATAATTCAATATTTCATATCACCTTTAGCTGATTACAGTGCGTATTTGTGCTGGTATTGTTTCCAAGAGCATATGTCATGTCTCAACATTTATTTTCATCCAGATTTGCATGTATTTTTAGCTGAGATTTTGTATTGACAATGGGAGAGTCAAACCTCTCTGCAGTCTCCTCCAACACATCCTAAGGACAGTGGGGTTAAGGTCAGGAATCTGAGATGGCCAATTCATGTGTGAAAATGATTCCTCATGCTCCCTGAACCACCCTTTCACAATGTGAAATCTTGGCATTGTCTGCCTGGAATATGCCCATGCCATCAGGGAAGCAAAAAATCCATTGATGGGATACCCTGGCCATTCAGTAAGCTCAGATACTCAGCTGATTTCATTGTATTGCTGCTTCTTGTTGCAGAGCTGTCATAATCGTCCAGTCTTTGGCTTTGCCAATAAAATCCAAGTATTTGCTCATTAAAAAGCTTATTTTTTTAGCCAGGCAGTGTAGTTATAGAACTGCACTTACACCACATTTTGTGGTAACTCGTGAATAAGTATAATGACAAGAACGGAGTGCAAACCACATAAAAATTATAACACCTCTCTTGTTTCTTTCTGCCCTCAGAACATTTCTAATTCTGTAAGTGATTCACTGGTGGGTCGATGTTACAGGCATCGGTGTACTGGGTTAAACCAGTACGAAATGAAGGTGTCTGGTTCTGAATGGATTGACTGTCCTGCTGGCACTTCTATTCAGGTAACGGGGGGTAATTTACCAAGATGGGGTGCATTGACTGCTGTCTGCAATACCTCTCCTTCCTGCGACACCCTTCCTGCCCTTTGCTCCTGTGATGCCTCTCCTTCCTGCGACACCCTTCCTGCCTTTTGCTCCTGTGATGCCTCTCCTTCCTGCATAGAGACTAAAATTTAAACAACTATAAATTTAGATTTTGTTATTTTGTTTTGTCCAATTGCTTCCTCTACTGGCCCCTGGAAGATGGGCTCCCCCTCTGGGTCTGGTTCCTCCCAAGTCTACATTTACATTTACAGCATTTGGCAGACGCCCTTAGCGACTTGCATAAGTGCTTTAAGACTCTATAATGTATTTTTCACGATACTGGCTCAATAAAACCCAGGCTATGAATACCATCTATCTCTTTTTTGTTTGAAGACATTTAATGACTCAGCTGTTCGGACATCTAGGGGGAGTTCGTTCCACCAACTTGGTGCCAGAACAGAGAAGAGCTTAGATGTGCTTTTTCCCTGTGCCTTGAGGGGTGGTGGGACCAGTCGAGCAGTGCTGGAGGATCGGAGAGATCGTTTCTTCTTTCTTTCTTTTTCTCGTTTCTAGGGAGTTTTTCCTTGACACTGTTGCGTCTGGTTTGCTCACTGGGGCCTTTTTGTGGGCAGAGATAATGTAAAGTGCTTTGAGACAATGTAATGTTGTGAAAAAGCGCTATACAAATAAAATTGCATTGCATTTGTTGTACATGCCACCCAGGGTCCTAAAAGAGCAAATGTGATTCTTATCTCTGTGCTGTTTCATTGTATGAATGTTTGAGCACTGTGGATCCCAGCCATTGGCTATTTTACTGGGCAATGATACCACGCATGTGAACCTCTGTGTTTCCATTGTTTCCCTGCCTCCCAGGTACCAGGTTACCATGGTGTCGTCTCCTGTCCTGATGAGAGGCTATGTCTCTCTACCCCTCCCCCACAGCATCCTGCCGCTCACCCTGCTGGCTCCTTCATCACTGACAGGTATGTCTTCATTATCATGTTCCCCTTCCCGCTATTTTCCTCTAACACAGTGTTTCCCAACCCAGTCCTGGAGGACCCCCAGACAATCCATGTTTATGCTCTCTCCCAACTCGCAATAGACTGGTACCATGTATACAGTATTTTGATTGGCTGAGAGCTGGGAGAAAGCAAAAATGTAGATTGGCTGGGGGTCCCCAAGGACTGGGTTGGGAAATACTGTTCCAACGTGATAGCCTTCTGTTCTGCCTCCATAATTATCATATTTTTATGTCTGGTTTAGTGTAAAGCTGCCGCTAATCTCTTAAAAAAAAATCTGTTAAAAAATGGAAAATATACCGGTAATTTTCTGCCAGTACATTTTCTGTTTTTTAACTGATTTTTTTTACTGTAAATTCAGTTTTCCACACATTTCATGGACATATCTGTCAACAACAAATACCATAGATTTGTTGATTTTTCCTTGTACTTTACAAATCAACTTCACTGTAATGTAATGTAGTGTGGGACCACTAGTAGCGTGGGACCACTGTATATGATTCAACTGAGTCCGTTCAAAGTAACTTTTTTTGTTCTGTGTGGTTGGTTGAAACAAAACCTTGGTCTGGATTTATACTTTCTGGAATTGAACTTTCCACCTCTGTCTGTAATGAGGAACTTTCTTGAATAATTTCCCCAAAACTGTGTTAGGCGAATGCGTGCCGGATCTTTGCCCTGTTTTGAATTAACTGGGATTGTCTATATCTTAAATTGCAGTATTTAGATGTTTCAGTGTAAGAAATTATTAATGCATCAAGAAACATTACAGTGCTATTGATCTGTAAAGTACACATAAAAATCAATAAATCTATGGTATTTGTTGTTTAAGGATATGTCCATGAAATGTGTAGAGAACTGAATTTACAGTATTTTCCTTTAGAGACTTGAAGGAAGAGTTCGTAAATCTGTCAAAAAAAATGAAAATGTACTGGCAGGAAATTACTGGTACATTTTCCATTTTTTAAGGACATTTTTTA
Organism: Petrocephalus zakoni; assembly: GCA_026774425.1. Classification (NCBI taxonomy): domain Eukaryota; kingdom Metazoa; phylum Chordata; class Actinopteri; order Osteoglossiformes; family Mormyridae; genus Petrocephalus; species Petrocephalus zakoni. The sequence goes on along the minus strand of JAODKN010000016.1, from coordinate 15,774,220 downwards.
TTAATGTGTACCCATACCTGGTTATTACTGTTCCTAGGGCCTCCACAGATGTAGCCTCAGCCCTCCACTCTCAGCCCCTGACCAGCGACCCTACTCCATTCGCCGCGGGTCATGCCCATGGCGTCGCACACATTCACAGCAGCTCCCTTGCCAGCACAGTGACTGCCCTCTGTCTTCTGGCTCTTCTTGGCACTCTTGCTTTGCTTTACAGGAAACGCTGCGTCTGTAGGGTGCGGGTGCATGCTGTCACATACATACCTCTTGCCCTGTAGCAGAATAATTCAGCACCTTAAACCAAGTCAGTTGTGTTATGTATTACACTGCATGTAGCCCAATTTTGGGCTACACTGCAGCTGTTATTGTTACGTTGCAGTTTGTGAATAATTGAGTACAGAGAAAAATGGCATGAGTGATATGAGATTATACACCTGCTGTTTTCTCAGTAATTTTAGGCAGATTTATCTCAAATCGGGTGCAGTCACAATTAAGATAGATTTTTTTTCACGTTTTTAAAATGGAAATCGTGCCCCTTAGTGGTAACTTGTGACCCGTTTGGGCTTCACGACTGCCACTTTGAGAACTCCTGGTCTATTAGACTGTGCATGAAGCATTTAACCAAAACTGTGCATCTTTATGCAGTGACAATATTGTGGCTTGTGGGGTTTAACCAGGGCGCAATATTGCCGGTTGAAAACTGAACCCAATAGCCCGCCAATATAACTTGAAATAACTATTGAGCTATTCTTTGGTCTCCGTTGAGAATGATTATTATGAAAAGGCATAATACTCAAAATGAAATAAATAAATATTTTAATAATAAATGTGTAATTTTCTTTTTAAATAATTCTATTTTATAATAGCATGTGTCTTCTATGTGTAATCTTTAAATAGCATTTTGTAAATATAGCTGCAAGCAGAAAAATGGAGCCAAGCATACAAGCAAGGCATGGATGGCATGGAAAAGCATTCAGAAAAACACTGGCAGAGACCAATCCTGACAATTCCCAGACATCTGCCTGTGGTAAATTCTTACATTTTCAATAAAATCCAATACGGTGGCCACAACAATTAGACTAGCATAAACTTTGCAGTGGAAGAGACTGGGTATGTCACGTGATGTTAGGAGACATAAGAATGGTTGTTCTATGTCGAATCCTTCCACAATTATCAGCCAAAACACATTTTTGCTTATTGTGGCGCCCCCTAGTGGTGCAATGACACCATCTTTAGTGAGTCCACTCAAAATTAGGTCCCGAGTCTATATTATAAATTTGGTTTTGATGTCTCAAAGCAATGCTGAGATATCGCCTCACTTCCTGTTTGGTGGCTTAGTCATCAAATTCATTGGAGGACAGCAGCCATACTATTTGACTTAACATAATGCTTTGAACAACCTTTGGTCAGGACTCACTGTAAAAAAAAAATCGTAAAAAAACGGTAAAATGACTGGCAGCAACGGGTGCCAAACAAAAACCGTAAATTTAAAGTAAAAGATTGTATTATAAATGAAGTGGGAAAAAAACATTAAATTTACAGAAATTACCCATTAAGCTTTTCAAGGGCAATTATGTAAATTTACAGTTTTCCACATTATTATTATGATTAAAAACTTTAATTAAAAGAGCAATTCTAAAGTTTTAGCAGATAAAAAACGTTATTTTACAGGTTTTTTGCTTGTTATTATGATCAAAAACCTTACACTGTAAAAAAAAAAATGTTTTTACCGAAAA
>JAODKN010000016.1:15741728-15754180 GCA_026774425.1 Petrocephalus zakoni | reverse complement strand
GAATATCGGATTTTAAAACCAACAAATATTTGTATCGGTATCGGCCTGCAAAATCCTTTATCGGTCGGGCTCTAATATTCACATCACATCACATCAGAATGCAGGTTTCCTTGTCATTCCACTTATAAATAAAGTTGGTGGTAAAGCATTCCTCAACAGGGCCCATATATTGTGGAATAGTCTGCCAGCTCATGTTCGGGATGCTGAATTGCTCTCAGTCTTTATTTCCCGAATGAAGACCTATTACTTCAGTTCAACTTATCTGAAACTTAACACGTAACCCACTGTACATGCCATTTTGTGCTTGTCCATTAATGTGTCTATGCATGTTCTGACCATCCATGACATTGTAGATGTGACTTTGTGGAACTGTAACATCATGGGCGTGGTACTCGATATTGTCAAGTGCCTTGGGGCAACTCTGTTGTGAAAGGTGCTATAGTATATATCCAAAAAGCACAAAGTGTATTGTGGCATCCAAAAACATTTTAGCCATGAGCTCTTCTCACCCCTAGAACCTGGCAGTAAGCTTTTCTGCATCAGAACATTGCTTTCAAGTCTCAGGGACAATTTCTTCCACCAAGCTATCCAACTGAGCTACTGTCATTTTTCTCACGATTTTAATAATAATAATAATAATAATAATAATAATAATAGCTATTTCTTTGTGTGAGTATTGATGTGTGAAAATGCTTTTAATCTCCACTGTGCTTTTGCATAACTGTTTACTCTTCACTGTATAGTGCTGTTTGTTGTATTAGATGTACCTATAGGAGTGTTTTTTGCACATAGACAATAAAATTTTAAATTTCATTTTTCGCAGTTTTTGAAACTGCCCGTCAGGTACATAATGTGTTCCAAGCATAACCCCAGGGTGTCCTTGGGTGTTAAAGAATGATAGTGTCGGAGTTCCACCATCTCCACCGGGTCCGTTGATGAGAAGAGATCCCACAGAGGCGTTCTGAAGTCACCAGGAGTGCTATCTGGATTTTCAGTAGAACTAACACTTCTAGTTTTAATGATTGGTTTTTTCACACCCTGTTATGTTGCAAACTGATTCTGCTATTCTTTTAAATCACGCTGAGCATATGTGGCAATCATCTCCACCACTATTATACTGCTGCTATGATCAACTACATATTTTCTATGACGATACAGAAATGTTCCTCTAAGCTTTGGGCCTGTGGCTGTGCCTCCCCTGACACCCCTCACCCCCCTCCGCAATAGCCACTATTGAATTGATGGTGTCACAAATTAGGCATGCAGGATTTAGACAGCAAGTGGTCATTTTATTGTAAATTCTTCAAAAGAACATTTTTTTTCTAGTATTCAACAAAATTCAAGTATGTTTTACTTTCTTTGGGTGCGATCTATGCAATCTGTTCTGCTAACAGCAGGTGTCACTAATAGGCTACAGTTTTGATTTCTTGACTTGATTTACTGAATAAGAGCTTGTAATGGCAGGCGATTGTCCATTAGCCATATTATACCTTGATTTTAAAATCATCTCAGTTTAACTGTCTACATAAAAAGCTGTTAGCAATTAGCTGTTAGCTACAATTAGCAGTAGTGTGCACTTATGGACAAGTAATTAATTGCCATCTCTTTGGATTTAGATTTTTGTAATCAACCGTATTATACAAGCACTCCAGACTAAAAAATATTACAAGATATGAGACCAAGGAAACTCTCCTTTTATCTGAGAGAAAGTTGAGTTGAATACTCATTTTTTGAGCAGGTTCCTATCTATTCCGTATGTCCTTACTATAGTCCTTTGTTTGCCTTTCTCCAGATTCTCCTAATTATACTGAAGGTGTGAACAAGGGAGAATGCTTTCTGGGATACAGGCCGCTTAATTGGATAAGTGATTCCTGGGATAAGAACCACTTAGATGTGATTATGCAATGGTCATGTATTGCAGAAATGCAGAGGTACTACTGTTCCTGAGAAAAAAGTATCCGTATCTTATCCGTTAAATTATCTAGAATCATGGTTGGATTTCTTGTAAAATAAGATAACCCAGACTAATGGCAGCAGCATTTATACGTAGTGGTCCCTCAATTAGTTACCAATAGCTAGGTAGTATCCACTTTTACCCTCTAGGACAGCTTCAACTGTGGAAAAATGTTTCATTCATAGCAGAAACACACGACTGTTGTGGTGTGTTCTTATTTTTTATGAGTTCTTATTTTCGAGGCCTTTTTACTAGTTTTAACAAATCTTGTTATTCTCTTCTAACCTCTCTTATTAACACTTTATTTGCCCACAGAAAGGCCATTGAGTGGATGTTTTTGTTTATCACATCATTCACTGTAAAGTCTAGATATTGTAGTGTGTGAGAATCCCAGGAAGGTGGCTGTTTCTGAGATGCTGAAACCCAGTTACAGGCCTGGAGGGTCAAAATCCAACACAATTTGCAGATTTCCCTGCTCAAACATCTTAATCAGCCAATTACCAGATTTAGTAGGTGTGTCTGAGCAGGGAAATCTGCAAACTGTGTTGGATTCCGGCCGTCCAGGAACAGTATTGGGGAACCCTGTTCTAATGCTTAAACAGTACGTGAATTTACTGACCCTGCTTGCATGCTGTATATATTCAGTTGTAGCTGTTTGGAGAAGCGGTTAACAAGCAGGTGTACATAATAAACTGGCAACAGAGTTTATATTCGATTAGAGTGACATTCATTTATAGTGAACACGTTTTGTGTGTTAAATGCCTGCAACTGTTGTCTTGGAAACAGACCTGAGTCCCTGCATAAATAATATTAGGCGTCGATCGGCCATAACATTAGAACCACTGGCAGGTGAAGTGAGTAACATTGATTATCTTGTTACAATGGCACATGTTTAGGGTGCCTTTGTCATGTTCCACACACACAGAGTCCAGGACTGAAGTTGGGGAAACCAAAAAGGGCCTTAATTTAAGAGGGCACAGGGTGAAACAAAACAGACCACAATGGGTCAAATGAGCAAGCTAACTTAGGATAAACACAGGAGCACACGCAGGGAGTGACTTCAATGGCCAGACTGGGGAGCACAGGACTGGGGAGCACAGGACTGGGGAGCACAGGATGGGGAGGCACTCTTATACGGGAATAACGAGAAAGCAAACAGAAGGCAGCTGGAGTGATAAATGCGAGAGCTGAAACGGGCGTCAAGTCAAAACTAGCATGGTTCGTTAGAGCCACATTAGGGAACGAATGAGGGGGGCAGGAAGGCAGGGCATGACAGCCATTATATATTATGCAGATGAACAGTCCAATCTTGATGTTGACGTGCTTGAAGCAGGAAAGATGGGGAAGTGTAAGGATCTGGACTACTTTGACAAGGACCCACTTGTGATGGTTAGACGACTGGGTGAGACCATCTCTAAAACAGCATGTCTTGGGGTTGTTCCCAGAATGCAGTGGTGAGTACATAACAAAAGTCATCCAAGGAAGGTCTACTGGTGAACTGGCGATGGGGTCATGAGCACCCACGGCTCACTGATGCACCTGGGGAGTGAATTCTAGCGAATCTGGTCTGATCCCAAAGGAGAGCTACTGTAGCAGAAATTGCAGAAAAAGTTGAAAATGTTGGCTATGATATAGTGTTAGAACAATCAATGCATTGCAGCTGGTTGCATATGGGACTGCGCAGCTGCAAATCGGTCAGAGTGCCCATTCCCAAGTCAGAACTGCACCACAGATCAATGTAAGAAGGTGGCCTAGTCTGATGGGTCCCATTTTCTGTTACATTATGTGGATGGTTCGGCCGTTTACCTAGGGAAGAGACGGCACCAGAATGCACTATGGGAAGCAGGCATGCCAGCGGAGGCAGTGTGATGCTCTGGGCAATATTCAGCTAGGAATCCTTGGGTCTTGGTATTCATGTAGTTGCACGTGTACTTTGACACCTACCACCTACCTAAACATTGTTGCCGACCAAGCACACCGCTTCATAGCAATGGTATTCCCCAATGGCCACTTTCAGCAGGATAATGCACCCTGCCACATTGCAACAATTGTTCAGGAATGCACTGAGGAACATGACAAAGCGTTCAAAGTTTGACTTGGCCTTCAATTTAACCAGATTTTGATCCCATCAAACATCTGTGGAATGTGCTGGACAAACAAGTCTGATCCTTGGACGCCCCACCTCGCAACTTACAGGACGTAAAGGTTCTGCTGTTAACATCTTGGTGGTAGATACTACAGGACACCTTCAGAGGTCTTATGGAAGTCTGTGCCTTGATGGGTCAGAGCTGTTTTGGAGGCACGATGGGGACGAGGGACCTACATATATTAGGCAGGTGGTGTTAGGGTTATTACTGATCAGTATGTATAGCTTTAATCCTGTAATGCAAGAATTACAGTATGATCACGTCTTTTTTGTATGATATAACCTGTTTACAAAATAAAATCTGTACATGGATAATGTCAGGGATGAAAATTGATATCACATCATATAGCAGTTTTCAAAAGTGGAGTTTACCAAAGCCATAGTCCATCAACCCATTCCTTCAGAGCAGGTTGATATGGAAATGTAATCATTTAAAGATTTTGTTAAAGGGGCACAATCATCCTAGATAACTTAGTCAATGAGAAATTTTATACAATGTATTCCTTTATGCATCCCCATATTCTTAATCTCACTTGTATTGATCTGCCCAGAATCTTTTAGCTCATAAACGTTTCCTTTATTTAACTGTTGTTATTTGTTTGCTAGACAAATACAAGTATTAAGCAGGCAACAGGAAAATACAAGTATTAAGATCCTCAGAAATATCTTTTACTCTGGGGATTAACTGTGGTCAAAATAGAAGTACATCCAGTGAAACTGATGAATTTAAGTCTCTTTTTTATCATGGCCAAAGACATCGACACAAGCAAACGCGTAAGCCAAAGAAAAAGGCAGATGAAAGAGGAACAACGTCAACCATACCTACAGATATTTTTGGTACTGACTCCGTGTATGTAGTGTTGGTAAGCAACTGCACAAAAAATTAATGAGCCTGTTGTGCTGTTCCTCAGAGGATAGGCGGTGATTTCAGACGGAGGACTTCGTCAGAACTGCGTCAGTGCCGATGAACTCAGCCTCGCAGGGGAAGACGCGCTGCCATACATTCATACCGCAGCGAGCGAACGCGCACGACCGGTGCTCGGGCTCCGGGGCAGAAACCGCACGTCGTTAATGCTGAACTCTGAGAAATATTCGAATAATTCCAGTAGCTAAGGCAGGGCACCCACGGCGATAAAGAGCAGGAGTGTGGTACTGTCGTAAGATCGAGGAGCAGGGAGAAGTGCAGCGCTGAAGCAGCGGAGCATCGTTTCAGCACCTCGGACAGAGCGCGGCGGATCATGGCTCCTGCGTTACCGGAGGAGGCGCAGTTTGGTGAGCTGCCTAAAAATAAATTTAATAAAAGAGCCATAAAAATTGGATTAGAAGTCTTTTCTAAAACTAGAATCTGTGTTGCAATCACGTGGATTTTTTCTTCTAATGCTTTGTAGCAAATTTGTTTAGTGAGATCAATGGCACTATCGCTATTCGTTTTTAAAGCTGGCACTGTGCGCCGCATTCCATCTAATGATGTAATTAAATGAAAAGGAATTATATTACCATTAGTAATAAGCCAATGATCTCAGTTACACATTTTTCTGAGTGTAGTATTTGCTCCATATGTGAACTCTATACCTACTACGTACATTCAACGTCATAGATTATGAATGTACAGCTGGATTTAAAGGCGTATATGGGCAGCTGTTTCGTGTTTTATGAGCCGATGGCCGGCCGGCGTGAGTAATATGGCAGAAGTCCATGCTGGCTGCGTGTCGGGAACAGCCCGTGCCGGCCCGTGAAGCAGGCATACGAATGGCGCTGTTATTGGCAGCGGTGGCGGGGCGCAGCTGTGACTCACTGCCGACTCGGGCCCCGCCACATCGCCGCGGACGCCAGGGCTGGAAGGCAGCGCACGCCCACTGGAAATTTCCAGGTTTTTAAAAGCGCGCATAAATCACCACCAATACCCGGCAATAGGGCGAAGGGTGAAGAGACGGGCGCAATAGGTGCAATAGATACAAAATATAAACTAAAGCGATGCTAATCTCCCCTTTCTTTGATTTTTCGGATTCTATGACGTAATGAACTATTAGCGGGCCCTTGATCTGCATAAAAATTGTTATAAATAAATATTTCATTTGAAATTCAGGCTAATTCAAATAGCGAATTATGATCAAGTTAACGAGTACTCTCTTCAAATAAAAATCCCTTTTATTTTTAAATGGGATTAAACCATGTCTCTGTTATTGTGATTATTAGGAATATACCTGGTGTGTTATAGTTTATATTTATAGCAAAATATCAGACGTTCACATGACCCTTCTCCGGATGGAGAAGATAGATGGGTGGAAGATCAGATGTTAATTATACATAATTAGCTGAAGGAGAAAGGACTGGAATAATTTTCCGGTCTACTAGAGAGCTTAAACGGTTTAACAGCTGAATGGCCATTGAGAGAGCGTGTGTAAAGTGGTTTTAAATTCAAAGGAAGATTTTACAAACACAATTAGGTTTTGAAAGGCCAGCAGAGCCCCATGCTATAAAATTCATCCATTATGCTTGGCTTCTTCAGTATAGTATAGATCAGGGGTAGGCAACCTTATCCGCAAAGGGCCAGTGTGTGTGCAGGTTTTTGGGATAGCCTTTAGGTCAGCCCTTCAACCCCAGTGTGAGGACTCACCTGCTAATCAGTCCTCTAATTAGTAATTAGGGAGTTGCAGAGAAAACCTGCATACCCAACGGCCCTTTCTGGGTAAAATCGCATACCCCAGTTCAGCTGAAAGCTATTTCCAGAACCCATGAGGTACTATGGGGAAGCAAAGACTTTTATATAACCAAGATCATAGAAAGATAAAATTAAGATCCCTTAGATCACTTTGTTATTCAAAGGTTTCTGCACATAAATTTGTATAATTTTGTTAATTAAAACCTCTGCATTACCTGAACCTAACCAAAATGATAGCTATGTACATTCTGATAAAAATTAAAATGCTTTTGCCTATGTTCTATGTAATAGCATAGATAGATGTTTTACAGGTACATATTAACTTTTAAATTACTTTGTATTTTTCATTTACTTGTGAAAATTCACAAAACAATGTAGCCAGTAGGGCCGTAGGTGATGATTGTGAATATTTGTGAGCCGTGATTGATGTGTGATGTGCTTCACCCCACAGCTCAGGTGCCCGTCACAGTCGGCGTTGTCAGCATCTTAGGCCTGGTCTTCAGTGTCTCCCTTTTTTCATGGATCTGCTGCCAGCGCAAGTCAACCAAGGCCAACAAAACACCCCCTTACAAATTCGTGCACATGCTTAAGGGTGTAGACATTTATCCAGAAAGCCTTAGTGGCAAAAAGAAGTTTGGGGCAACTGAGAAGACAGACACAAGCACTAAACAAGGATCAAGCCCTTCCACTGGCAGGCCCTCACTCCACCTGGACCTGGAGAAGCGAGACCTCAATGGAAATTTCACTAAGTCCGCCAATACCAAGATTCGGAGTTCTCCAGACCTGGATCTATCATCGCCCCACCCAGGCTTAACTCACGGAGGAAAGGACTTGAGCTCCCCAAAACGTGGCCTCCCTAGCCACGCCATGACTCCAGCTGACAAGGGCCATGACAAGGAGAACGGCCTGGGTACCCTTTTCTTCTCCCTTGAGTACAACTTTGAGAAGAAGGCTTTCGTCGTGCACATCAAAGAGGCTCATGGGCTCTCTGCCATGGATGAGCAGTCCCTGACCTCTGACCCATACATCAAGCTGACCCTCCTCCCAGAGAAGAAGCACAAGGTGAAGACCCGCGTTCTGAGGAAGACGCTGGACCCGGCCTTCGACGAGACTTTCAGCTTTTACGGCATCCCGTACGGACACATTCCAGAGCTGTCCCTTCACTTCATGGTGCTCAGCTTCGACCGCTTCTCTCGTGATGAGGTCATCGGCGAGACGCTGGTCCCATTAGCTGGCATCGACCTTTCCGAGGGGCGCATCCTTATGAACCGGGATATCATCAAGCGTAACACTAGGGTAAGCACTCTGGGGACTTACCATCCAGTCCATTTATAGACTGATAATGGAGCAGGTACCGTTGTGTTTGCCACTGTAGTCTTTGAAACCTTGCAAGAACGACATTATAGCATGAGATTGCACATTAGTAGTACACTTATAGCAGCAGTAACTTGACCATGGTTCATTCCTAAGTGATGGTAGTAGCACTACACTATAGATACATTTTTTAGTATTTTTTATTAACATTTCACATTACTGTCCCTGCATTGGTTGGAATGTGCACTGAAGGTTGAGCTTGTATGACAGATTTTTTTTCATTGCCCCATTGACCTATGAAGAATATGGAGTTTAATAGTTTATTTACAGTGTGCTACTGGGAGTGGTGTATGAGGGACTCTGGAGTGTAATGGAATTTCATTGCATGAAAAGGGTCACAATATTTATTTCTTAGCCACCTGCAATTTTAGACAGTTCAATGGCCGGAAAAGTATTCCCTTTCCGCTCTGTAACATGTGCTGGGGTCCTTGGTCTCATAGCATTGATTTGAAGACAGATACCATGGCATATATTGATTTTTTTCCTTTGATTTTTTCTTAATGGCTACATTTCCTGTTACAGTTGATATTATGTGGCCCATAGCAATTTGCAGTGTCATTGTATTACATGTGAGAGGAAACGGACAATGCTTCTGCGTACTGGGAAAATAATTTGATTTTTGATAAGAAGCCATTACATTATATCCATTAGCTTATTCTGAGACAATTTTTTCCACTTGGTACTGACCTTCATTATGGAATATTGTTACATACTGCATAATACAAGCTGAAAATTAGGCTTAGTGAACTGTTTAATGCAACTAGTTATTTTATAGTCGTTTAAGTAGTTTATTGCATTGCATTTTTTGTTGATAAACATTGTGTTCATTCTTCTCCTCTTTTTTCTTTTGTTATTTCGCTATTTGTCTTTGAAGAGGAACCCCGGAAGGGCGGAGCTCTTGGTGTCTCTCTGCTATCAGTCCACTACCAGCACCCTCACGGTGGTGGTACTAAAAGCCCGCCACCTACCCAAATCCGAGACCAGCATGCCCTCAGGTGGGTCTCCCGGGCCACCATGTATATACTTTGCAAAAGCATTGCACGTTCTATAATTCAACAGAATCATATTCGTTAAAAGGTTTTCTATATAGTCTAGAAATATTTACGAAATATACTAATGACTTTCAATCACATTTGTTAATTACTGCTGGAGAAAAGATCAATAGTCTTTGTAATATGGGAGTATTGGACGATACTGAGAGATTACGTTTTCCAAGGTACATCACAAAACTGATATCGCATAGAACTGCCCCATGTTTATTCAGTACGGATCTTCATGATCTCCAAGTTCTGGTCAGCCTCTTCTAAAGGATGAATCATTAACCACTCCATTTCTCTTTTCTCCAACTTAGACCCTTACGTGAAGGTGAACCTGTATCACGGCAAAAAGAGGGTATGCAAGAAGAAGTCCCACGTAAAGAAGTCCTCCCCAAACCCCGTTTTCAATGAGCTGTTTGTGTTCGACGTTCCATCAGAGAAGGGCCTTCAGGACACCAGCGTGGAGCTCCTGCTGCAGGACTCGGAGAGGAATGGCCAGAACCCTGTCATTGGACGGCTTCTGCTAGGCACCACCTCTCCGGGGACCCCAGGGGAACACTGGCGCGAGATCTGCGACCACCCCCGCAGACAGATCGCCAAGTGGCACGCGCTGGTCGAGGACTAGCTCCGCCCCTGGCAACAGTCGCCAAAGGAACTGTCTCTGCAGATGGGGGTGGGTGGGGAGTATCTGGGGAGGGATTCATTCCAAACGATGTCACCAGTCAGTAAGTTGATCGACTTAATGGGTTTGGCCTCTGCAAAGGTGGAGAGAAGCCAACTGTCCTAACCATTAAAAATTCCAAAGAAAATCACTGAATTCCCAGTAATGCTACTTTCCATATTAAACAGTCTCAGTCTTGTTGAGTGCAGCAGAGTATCACTACTGTCTCTATCACTGCTATTCTTCTATTCCTGTCTTATTACTATTGTTACTATTATTCAATCGTGAAATGCTCTCTACAGTAAACAAAAAAGATCGAACACTGTTAATATGACATTGTAAAAAAATGTGGATTCTTTTTATTTTTTAAAGAGGCAGCGTTTTACTTAATGAATACTTGGTTTATTTTTTTCTTTTTGTACTTCGAGGATTGTTCTTGTTTCTCTTGAGTATGTTTTGTAAGTAAAAGTGGTATTTCATATCTCATGTCATTAGATCGAGAGCAGCCTAAATTAGGCAAAACCTGTAACCAGGCGAGCTGTATTATAGCATGAGAAGTGGTGGCATGGCCACCGCAGGGTGGGAGGCGTGAGTTGTGTGTGTGTCTTGTCCAGAGGGGTGTGAGAGACAGGCACAATCTCTGTCCTCTACTGTGAGCACAAGGGCAGTCTAGTTACATGTACCTTAATATAAACATGTCAAGGTCTGAGAAAAAATGGAGAAGTACTGTGTGTATTTTATTTTTTAAAACTGCTGCGTTTGTAAGTGTGTGCATGTTCTCCCCAGGGGTCTTCCTTCCTCTCGGGGTAGCCCTGCCTTACGCTTCGTGCTGCCTGGAATTAGCTCCAGACCCCTCCTGGTCCCCTAAACAAGCAGCTAGAAAAGGGATGGAGGAATGAATGTTTGTGAGCAGCAGCATCGTGACAATATTAGGAAATTTTATTATTTCATTAAGCAGGGAAGCCTATATATCATAAACAAAATACACGTGATCCTATTTTCCCAAAGTCATTGAGGGTAAAAGTATTGAGGTAGAAACAATGTTTATTTTTCTATTAGTTAGACCACTGAAAGAAAGACCATTAGTGATCAGACACCTGGACCCATTACAGTTAGAGAATATGGCTTATATATCTATTGTCAGAGAATATAACACAAATACTGGTGAGCAGCAGTCAGCGGGAAAGCTCACCATATGTCGTGTTACATCGCTGTGACCTTTTGGAGAGCTCTGTAAAACATACGGACAATTACCTGAGTCTGAGCTGTCCTATTCTAGATAAGGCACTTTCCCAATGAAGATCAGGAACCTGGTGCCATATTCCTGGCCGTATCGCCCAGGAATTTCTGTAGTTCCTCTGCACTTTCGTGTGTCACTTTCACGTTGCACAACACTGTGACCTTTACGCTAAATAAGCACGGGAGATGCAAAAAGTTCATAGGCTAAACTTCATAAATTTTATATACAACGAAACTACACCGCCACCCGAAAACAACGGAGGATGAACAAGTAATTTTTTTACTTTTTGGGGGACAAGGAAGGAGTGAGGAGATTAATTGTATGGTCCCAAAATACTGTACAAATCACATCCCATACTGGTTCAAAACTGGACACAGCATTATATGGCCTACGTTTATAATTCATTATTAAATCTGGCCAGCAGATCGATCTTTCATATTCCACAAAATATAAAATGATATAACGTTATTCCACTAATCAGTGCTGGCAAGTTTCATTGCCAGTGCTGGCGATATTAGACAAAAAAAATATCAGTTATCAGTCAAAATTTCCATATTGGTGCACCACTATCAAAAAACGAAAGGAAAAGACAAGAAGATTTTTATGTTGAATTGTGATCAGTTTTTCCAATGCAGAAATATGAGAGTGCACACAGGATAAATTTATAAATATTCATGAATGTATTTAATGTTATTAAAATACAAAAATAATTCCATCTGCTCCATTTTTCCTCCACTAATCTCTTTTCTCCACATTTCAGTCACAGTGTCACTATGTTGGAGCTGGTGTTTGTGGTCAACCAATCAGCAAGTGCATTGCGATACTCCCTGCCCCAGTTCCTGGTTGAATGAAAAGTACCTACACCGGAGTAAAGACTTAAAAAAGGACCAAGAATGACCCCCATGAGCTACAATGAGGCTAAGTTCTTGTACTGGGAATGTGATAGAATTTCCAGAAAAATTTCCACAGTGGGAAAGATCCTGTAGATGGTTTTATTACCAGAGTGTGAAATGTTAACCTACACTCTCACGTTACCAATAATACTCACTGGTACATATAGTGTAGATATCCTCCACGGGAGTACTATCTGTGTATATCACATCCTTGTTCAGGACTCATTTTTAGTGTGAATGCCCTGGCTGCCCATGCCCATATCATATCATACCAGGGGAATCCGAGTGCACCGGCTGCCCATATCATACCAGGGGAATCTGAGTGCACTGGCTGCCCATATCATATCATACCAGGGGAATCCGAGTGCACCGGCTGCCCATATCATATCATACCAGGGGAATCCGAGTGCACTGGCTGCCCATATCATACCAGGGGAATCCGAGTGCACTGGCTGCTCATACCATACCAGTGGAATCCGAGTGCA
>JAODKN010000016.1:15575771-15593769 GCA_026774425.1 Petrocephalus zakoni | reverse complement strand
TTCTTTTTTTTTCTCATTTTTTTTTTCTTCTTTTTTTTTTTTTCTTTAAACTAATCCAAAAAAAAAAAAAAAACTTTTTTCAATTATTTTTTTTTATTTTTTTTTTTTTATATACTTTTTAAAATCCCCCACCCCCCCCCCCCCCCCCAAGCGTAGCACTGCTCTCTTTCTGCTATCGATGTTGTTTTGCACAGCTACACATTCACCTACTTCCTGTTCCTCTAGCAAAGGGGAAAGGCTGTCAAAAGGTCATCTGGAAAATGCTTAGCCTTTGGGAGCTGAGGTGGAAAGGGGTGGCGTGTTCGTGCTGTGCGGTCACATGACCCGCAGCTAGTCACATGACCCGCAGCTAGTCACACCATAGGCTTCTGGATGAAGGGATTTACGTGTGGTATAACCAAAGTAATGTACAAAGATGATTCACGCAGTACAAACAAAGACCTGTGCCAAACACCGAATAAGCACATTAAACAGTAGGCACTTTTTTTAATCTCAAGCTTGAGTCTTTAGATGTCTATATAAAAAAATGTTTATCATTGGCGAGAAGGAAAACGATAACATGTTGGATTGCTCTTCAGCTATGTAAAGCTAAGCAACAACAACAACAAAAAATGAAAAAGCTATAAGAGCAATAAATGCATAATTTAATTAAGTCCTTTCACAGCAGTCTGATGACTTAACACCATGCCGTGGATAAGTGTCGCTTGTTGGCCGGCGTTTCCGTCATGCAAGAGATAAGAATCTGCCATATGTGTGAAGTCCATGGCCATGGAGACAGCCCACACCAGCTGCACGTTCCTGCTGGTGTCCGTATGGGAACGCCTCTGTAAGATGTACAGCGGGACGCTTTCTCATCATAGGATGACACACTTTGGTGGGGAAAAAAGCAATCCCCAGTATAGGTGTCACATGGTACCCTGACACCCAGAATACTGACAGCCACATTTAACATCAAAGGGGTAAGAATTCCCAGCTGTGGGACAGCAGAACAGTCAGGTGACCCGGAGTCCCATTGTTTTTGTTCTATGTTGATGCATAGGTCACCGTTTATTGCCGTCGAGGAATTTATTTGGGCATCAGGGCAGTTCCCAACAACCTATAGTAGTTCATCAGGAGACAGAGAACATGCCCAATATCCCATAATTTAGATTTTGTGTCTATATAGACTGCCACTGCCCCACATTAGGTGGCTGCTACCCCTAAACAGTGTATGACAAACACTCAGCCTGACACACGGCTCTGAACTCACCAAGTGATGATCCTATGCTTATGTAGGGCCTTCCAGATGACTCACCTGCCCTGGAGATGCTGTGAATTAGGAAGCACACCCCACTCCCTAACTACCCGTGTGGGTGTAACAGCGTATACACCGGAGGAATGTCGGGCCGGTCGGGCCTGCTGACTCAGATGGGTCGTACCGGACCGTAAGGCGATACATTTGTTTGCTTGAGTGTTCGGTTGCTAAAACACATGCTGTACTGAAAAACAGAAATGCAAGATTAATAGGCTTATATGTGAAAAGTCTATGGCGCACATAAAAACATCTCTTTCAGCAGGGGCCGGTGAATACGCAAGCGGGGGTCTCTGTCTCCTCAAATGGTCTATGAGCGCCATTGTGAGCTTAGCGGATGTTTCCGTGACAAAGACGGTGCCTGTTCCTAATGACTGATAACGACGAGTACTGAAGCGGCTTTCAGCCTGGAAGAAAAGGAGGACGAGCAGCAGGCCTCCGCGACTGGACCGGAGTCCAGATCGGAGCTGCGAGCCAAAAGACAATTTGTTATGGAGAACTGCGGCCAAGTTCCTGCAAAGTATATTTCAGATCCGCCTGGAGGCCCAGAAGCTTCTTGTTTTGATTTACATTTCTTGCCATTATGTTTTATCCACTATCTGCATCTTAAGTTATCGTTTAAGATTCACTGACTGTGATATGAATCTTCAAAGGTGACTCCTTAGCTATTATTCTCTGTGCAGGCAGTAAATAAGTATCACTAAGGAGTATGACCGTGAGGATTCATGTTATGGATGCATACTTTGAGGGTCGCAACAAACTTATTCCTGAACTGTATTGCAGGGACCTGGCTGGCGAATGAGGGACACACTTTGGCTGTTCTATAACTGACTACTCGACCCCCGATGAAAAAAAACAGCCCATGTCTGAGACTCCACGCTCCACAGATCACCCTGCCCACTCTGACAGCTCTTACCCTTCCCGATTCAGTGCCCGTGTCACTTTGAGATTCCGCTGCCATGCTCCTGTTTTGACAGCAGGAGTATCCTAGCTTCTCCCCTAGCCTCCGCCTCAAACCCTCTGGCAGTTTCTGGATCTTTCCGTTTGGAAACACATCTAAAGTCACATTTTTGCTTACCAGAGCCTTTGCTGCTTGTTTATCCAAAGACACTTGAGTTATTTACCCTTTATATGAATGGAGATCTTATAAAGCAACATCTTGATCAAGGGTGCTTTTACAAACACTGTACTGTTTTGTGTTTAATGAGAAAATATTTCCCTATTTTACATTTGCACCATCTGAGAATTACTTTTAAGACTGAAACTGTTAGCACCAATTTATATCAAAATATAAATATAAATATGTTGTTGAAAATTATTCCCAAATACAGCAGTTATAGTACTTAACAGACTTGGATTAAGATGCACATCATAAATATGAGCCTGATTATCTAGCATCAACTTAATGACTAAAATTATACAAATGAATACTAATGAATTTCCTGGTATCATTTCCTCTCAGCAGCTTTCAGAAGAGATGTTTTTTTGCTTTTCGTGGTGCAACCCTCTTCATATTTCAAAGATCTGAAAATTTTGCCTGTTTTTGTCAATATAGGCATTTCCAGTTTCAGAAAAATGTTGCCGAACCTCCTTCACCGTGCGCCTGAATCACTCTCATCTATCATTAAAGGTCCACCTGCTGGGGATTGTCACACATCTCCAGATTGTACCACAGTAAGGGCGGGCCAGCTGGGACTGCCCTCCTCTCACCCCCATCACCAACCCAAAGCACCTACAGAGCCACCCCTACAAAATCAGCTATGATTAACGTATCTCATCTCTTGCACGTACAAAGCACTTGGCACTATGGCTGTTAAGGAGAGTACAACCAGCCAATTCCAGAGCAATGCCGTAACCCGACTTCACTCCTCACGAAAACAGGAATACGAATGTGGTGTGACAAATACACTGCCTGGCCAAAAAAGACTGGATCATTATTACAGATCAGCAACGTTATACAGCAATAAAGTGACATGTGCTGAGTACCTGAGTCTAGTGAATGGCCTGGTTCTCTCATCAATGGATTCTCTCTTTCCTAATGGCATGGGCATATTCCGGTATGAGAACCTCAGCTCAGATTGTGAAAGAGTGGCTCAGGGAGCATGAGGAATCATTTTCACGCATGAATTGGCCATCACAAAGTCTTGACCTTAACTCCATTGAAAGTCTTTGGGATGTGCTGAAGAAGACTTTATGGAGTGGTTCAACTCCCTGATCATCGAGACATGATCTTCCATAAGTATGTGGAAACAATGCCATGACGAATGTGGACCATAATCAAAGGTAAAGGTGGTCCAATGAAGTATTTAAGTGTGCAAATATTAAAGTGTGTATTTTAACATTTTTAAGTGATCAAAAAAACACCATGTTGTCCTAGCCATGTGAGGTAAATATCCTGCCTTGGCTAAAAATACAATTCTCCCCGGGCACACCATCATGTTTTCCCAGGGAGATAAAAGCAAGTTTGTGTATATTTCATAAAGACAACCTCTGTACCTTCAGCTGCAGACACATCGGAGGGCTCAGGTTACAGGGAAGCACGGCCTTGTTTAGATTTAGTGGGTTATGTCCCATACTTTAATGAAACTCATCATTATTTGTTTAGGCTGCGTCAATAGCCTTCCGCACACTGAAACTGCATTGCCATGCTGTTGCGTTACTCAAAAGTAAAACAATCTAGATCGCCACATGTCAGAAGTCGTACAAGCTGGTTATGGGGTTGTGGTGATTTTGCCTGTTTTCGAAGGGACTTGCATGTGCCTTCAAGGTGAGGTGCCTTTATTTGAGCTGTTAATTAAGTAATAAATCTTGCTAGTAAATCAAAAGACACGTCTTGTTTTTTTGACAGCAGTGCTTCTCCTGGGGGTGAGCCATCCAAAGACAGGTCTATTTCTCAGATGTCAGGCGGTTAGCTTAATCCAGTCGCGATCAAAGGCTGCAGCTGTCTCCCAGGGAGATGGTGGCGACCTGAGAGCCAGGGGTGGCCGCTCACGTATCAAATGTTCACGTAATCCCTCCCAGTGCCATGGTGCCCATCTGTTGAGTGTTTCCTGCAAGGACAGGCAATGAAACGTTATTGAAAATGCCTCCTGATGTTAGTGAAATATTTATCTCAATGTGCCTCAAAGTTTTATAAGCTCTTCCCAAAATAGGAAACTTGGTGTACTTTAATGTGGATCTGTCTGGCTCCACACAGTCAAAGTCACTTCAGTAATTCACAGCAATAATTGACATTACCAACTATTTTTTCCCCCTCCCTCACTTTTTTTTGTGGGGGTAAATTATTTGTAAAATATAGCCCCAGCCTTTTTACGGGGCCCATTTTGAAGTCAGATTACCATGGCAACAGAAGATTAGATAAAAACCAGCCATTCTGCTGCACTTGTGAAACCACTTAGTTTAGAACCACTCAAGATTACTTTTACTTTTCAGACAAGAGGCAAGTCAATACCCAGGGAAGGAAATGGCTGGGACTAAAAAGCTTGATAAGAAATGAATAAAGGTTGTATTAAATTCCCACATGTTAATGACTTTCTCTTCATAAAATAACTCCTATGAGATAACCACGTTTGCTGAAAAGCTCAAGGGGAAAGGCCACTTTTTCCCAATGAGTATCTCACCTCCGACTCTCACCCCAGACCTTTATGTGTGAAGCCATCAACCCTGTGAAGTTACGGCCCGGACACCCCTCTATATCCCAGTAACCTTAAGACTTCCAGTGTTTTATGTAGCTCTGCAGTAGAATAAGCAGGCAGTCTCCAGCACAGCATGGGAGATCGCTGGGCTTGCTGCCATGCCGCACTGCAATGCCCTTAACCTGGCATTAGCTATTTTCCTTCACCAATATAATAACTATTTTTAGGATACGGCCCTGAATAGAAAGAAAATGCCCTGTGATTTTAATTCATTATTATTTACACCATTTACAGTGTTAGATCAGCCTAAGGTGGGGGCCAACCCAATGTGATAGGTTAGCATGGGTGGCTAATTGTCGAGCATAGGAGTGGGTCAGTAGATCAGTAAATCAGTTTATAAGCACTTTTGAGTCTGTATGTTCAGGTTTGTCACCCTTCTGGCTACTATTTGTAGGCTACGACAGTAATTATATGCAATTCCTTGTAATGGACAGAATTCAAACATAAGCTTAAAAGGCAAAACTAATTTAATCCGTCCATGAGCCCAATGATTTGTCTTACACGACTGTCAACTGAGCTGAAAGCCAAAACTCACCCAAGACCAATACAAGGGAATATTATCTGTCCTAAGCTTGTCTAGCACCAAGGTCCCTGACAGAAGAGAAAGGCTAGGAAGACAGTGACCTCATGCATAACTGGCTCCAGTCTGACTCCAGCAGGACCTCTGCAGACCCTGGCCATGAGGTAATCATCCAGCAGCTTGTGTTGGACCACAGGAAATATCTACAGGCACATTTGCAGTAAATTCACAATTATTATTATTATTATTTTTTTTATTAACCAAATAAACAAGTCATTTATTCTTTCTGTGGCCTATATAGAAATATATGTAACTTGCTTTAACATTGCAACAGGAAAAAATGTATAAGATAAATGTAACTTGGTGAATAAATTGTGCGGTGTACCCAAACCTACACGAAAGACCAAACAGAGAATAAGGCATTTGCTTCTTGTCAAGTTGACCTGCCCCAGTAATCACACTGGGGAGATCAAATGCAGGGGGTGCTGACAGAGGCCTTCTGGGTAACTGCAGCTGGCATCACTGGGTAACCGCGGCAATTGGAACGCGCCCGCTCACTTATCTCCCAGGACCAGACCAGCACAGCCCCGCATCAATCCCTGTGCTCCCGTAAAAGGATGTGTCAGTGGGTGCCACATCTAATTTCACGACATGGCAACCACCTAAGCCTCTTACAGGCTGCGACGCCAACGCACTGAAATATTCTATGATTTTTCTACCTCCTGGGAGTCATACTAAAAAGACTTCCTGGACTAATGAGTTCCTCTAGACCACACGGGCATGAAAAAATTTCACACAAGTTCCACAACAGTTTCATAACCCAGGTGTTAAAATTTCATTTTCCAGGACAATGAAATGACAGATACTGTGCAGCATGACACTATAACTATCCTTAAAAATGGGGATAACTAACTGGCCCCCGAAGGCCACCGCAATCAAAATTTTCTATAAGTGCCACTGCTTGCTGTGCAATGAAATGTGCTGTTACTGGGCAAATGAATGATTTTTTTAACAACAAATGCCACCACAGAAGAAGTGAGAGAAGAGAGCTTTTCCAAATGTAATGTTTATATACAATTCAATGTTACCATGAGAACTGGCATAAACTGATGTGAGCACTATTCCACTTCAGAACAAATCAGACATTGAACAAGATGCAGTGAAATGAAGTGGGCCTTTTTAACCTGCTTTAGACACCCAGTGTTGAGAGAAGAGGCCGGGGAAGCATCCAAAAAGCAAGATAGCAAAGGAGAAAAGAAGAAAAAGAAATATGAAAAACAAGAAAAAAATATGAAAAACCAAAAAGTCAAGTGAAGCAGAGAAATGACAACCACGCAGTGGTTGGGGAAGAGAAGGATGGACGCATGCGACTGCTGGAGAAAGAGACAAGTGGAGGAGGAGATCGGGACAATGGTGGAGGTGATGGAGGAAGAGATGAAGACAGTGGAGGAGGAGATCAGGGCAATGGTGGAGGTGATGAAGGAAGAGATGAAGACAGTGGAGGAGGAGATCAGGGCAATGGTGGAGGTGATGGAGGAAGAGATGAAGACAATGAGGGAGGAGATCAGGGCAATGGTGGAGGTGATGGAGGAAGAAATGAAGACAGTGGAGGAGGTGATCGTGGCAATGGTGGAGGTGATGGAGGTAGAGATGAAGACAGTGGAGGAGGAGATCAGGGCAAAGGGGGAGCTGATGGAGGAAGAAATTAAGACAGTGGTGGAGGAGGCTGAATACAATGACCATCAGTAATACTTATAACTTATGAATAAAGCATTATTAATGTAGCGAATGGTGATTTTATTTGAATGTATTGTTGTAGGTAATTTGTTAAATGCCTAATAAAGAAGATTACATGCACATTGTATCTCAGGAAGACATTGTCAAATGAAGATTCTGAGGTAACTGAAATCGTGAGGTTTTTACAGCTAAGGAGCAAACAGGCTTCTTGTTTGTGTGTTAAGGGTATTATTAGTATTCTGGGACTGTTCTGTAGTACAATTCATGCGGCACAAAACATTAAAAGCCTGACTACTAAATGCAAAAGAAGCAGTTTAACATAAGTTCATGTTCAGAACAGGGATCAGGCCTTCAAGTAAAGGTAAACCAGGGGGCTACAAAATATGTAATATATACATGACCACATACACACACACACACACACACACATGCCTGTATATCTATCTAAGTGGGGGCCCTCTATTAATTTATAAGCGGTATAAACCTTAATCCCAATCATGACACCCTTAACCCCAACCCAGCCCTAACCTTAAACATAAGTAACCAACCCAAATACAAGACATTTGGCATTTTTACTTTTTTGACTGCATTCACAAATTTTTATAAAAGTGAAATTATCCAAATGGGTCCCCAAATGTGATCTATGGAAACCCACACACACACACACCGTTCTTTCAATACGTACAGTATGTTGCTGCAAGCATTGCTGACAAATCACCTGCTTTTGCTCATTGTCTCTGTGAAATCCAAAGTATTTCCATGCAGTGGAAGACAATGCCTTTTGATGATCAGTTCTTGTTCACTTTTCTCCTATTCACTTATCTTTGTTAATTTTTCACAAACACGCCATACTGTCTGTGAGTGAGTTCAACAGCAAGGATGAAAGCAGTTTTGACTGGCTCAGGAAATGCATGCAAAAGCAGTGGGGTAAAGTCTAGAAGGATTTATAACATATACTAGATAATCTTGAAAAGGAGATGGCAAAGCTTGGAAAGTTTGGTATGGGGTATAAATATTTTAGTGACTGTCCTGCCATTCTGGCTGACTATTGAAGTCCTTGCAATGTGGCAACTGCATATGCAATATTACAGTTTTCCTCAATCGCTTTGGTGCATTTCTTAAAACATAATTTACGTTTGCACAAGTCAACAGTATGTGCATTTCTTAGAACAATATGTGCAAACTGCAAAACACAGTGTATTACTTGCAAAAGCAAGTAACTTGCTCAAAATGCTTAGTTTATGCCCCAAAAGCAGATATTTATGTCAATGAAACTGTCAGTGCTGTCAGAATGACAAATGACACCACTGCCTATGAATGAGATGGTCAAAATGTGTGAACATGTTTTCAATATAATTGTTTGATCTGCATTGGAAATTTTGACAAGGATTTTGGTAATACTGCATGAAAATCCATAAGGCAGCATATTTTCTGTGTGGTGTAACAAATTCTATACTAAAAAGTTTCAAATTACTGTGTTTACTGTTTAGGGATTGCAAGACAGTAACATAAAGAAAAGAATGCCTTTCACAGCGCCAAAAAAAGTGCAAATGAACAGAGGAAACACTCCGTAGATCGTAGTTGTGTGGGCATAGCCATACGTTTTTTACACATCCTGACCTTCTTGTCTGTCAAGCCACAGGTTTTCATTCACATCGCATCGGATATTCTCTCTAGCAATACAGCATGGAAAATACCTTCTTGAATGACAGCTCTATCCTCTGCAGGAGTCCATATTTATCTGTTCACATGCTGCATTCATGGCATCCAAAAAGCTCAACTGGGTATGGGGCTGATGATCATAAACCTCCCACCTCCAAGCAGAAAAACATTCCTCAATTGGATTAAGGAAGAGGGAACAGGGTGGGAGAAACTCCATGATCATCCCATCATGATGATCAGAACAACTCTCTGATAGTCTGTGAGCGATGGTCTGTGAGCAACTCACATTATCCCAAATGATCACATATTTTGGGAGATCATTCTGGATTTTCTCGTTTTCAGGTATAAGATCTCTGTTCAGGGTGTCTAAAAAGGTCAACAGATGTTGTGTGTTGTACTGGCCTAGAAGGGGAATATGATTAAGCACACCATTGTCAGAGATGGCTGCACACATGGTGATATTCCCTCCCCGCTGGCCTGGACTATCAACAGGAACTCTGTGACCAATGAGATTCCTTCCACACCTTCTGCCTTTAGCCAGATTGAAGCCTGCCTCATCAACAGAGATAAAATTATGAAGTGGTTCCCTTGAGGCCAGATCCATTATAAGCTATGCACCAACAGAAAAAAAACATAATTATAGTATATACTGTACTGTGAAATGTTATTTTGTTGTAGATGGATGTACAAAGCATTTGCTCTTTGTTCAAAACAATGGGAATTTGCCGTTACAAATAATAAGCAGATATGGAGTTTTAACAAGTAGTTTTGAGAATTTCAGTTCTGATCTGCGAAATGCACCAAAGCGATTGAGAAAAATCGTCCATCGTCCAGGCCATGCATATAAAGATGTCTGTTACCTTTGTAATTTGAATGAGAATTAGAAATCCTGTAAATAAAATATTAAATGTGTGCATATGTCCCTCTTCCTGTCTGCCATCAGAATAGCCTGCATGGTCCAGACTACCAGAGT
Source organism: Petrocephalus zakoni (assembly GCA_026774425.1). Lineage (NCBI taxonomy): Eukaryota > Metazoa > Chordata > Actinopteri > Osteoglossiformes > Mormyridae > Petrocephalus > Petrocephalus zakoni. The sequence continues at coordinate 15,583,891 of JAODKN010000016.1, read as the reverse complement.
CAGCTATCTATGCCGGTATAGAGTTGGGTTTATTGCTATGTGGCATGTGGCCGTATGCTGCACCAATAGTAGCTGGCAGCTGCCTAGCGTTCATGTACTTGCCTACTTTGCTACTGTATGTTTTTGTCAGTTAAAGAGCAAAACAATTTTTTTTATTTTAGGGTGTTCAATTTTAGCATGAAAAGCTTCAGATAAGCCAGTGATATGCAAGTTCCTGCCTACGAACGAAACCAGGCAAATAGTCACATAAATGAGCTTACTGGAGATTACCGGTGGACCCAGTTTCAGCAAAAGATAACAATATATCTTAAGGATTTTCAAATCTCTGGTATACCATTTTTTAAAAATAATCTTAAAAATGTAGAAATGTGGCATATTTATTGCGAACACGGTAGCGGGGTATAAACAGTCTGGCACGATAAAAAAGGGTGTCAGTAGAGGTTATTAACGACAGTTACACGGCTATATTAACATATTACGCTCTGGTCTGCTGTAATAAAATGAATAAATGGGCTTTTGTGTCACAGGCACGGTGCACTTAGCAGCTGATTGCTGTAGGTAACGGTAAGGAAAGACAGCCGGGCAGCTGACGGCGTTAGCCTTATCTAAAGCTGCGGCACTAATCGGTCTCCGTGCTTTTATTTAATATCACCATACACTTTATTTTGTCAGAGGTTGTCTGAAAATTAGGTAAATCAGTGGTTAAATAGTTAAGTAAGTCCAGGTAAGTATGCTTTTAGCGGAATATTCGTTATTTGTCCTCATTACTGGTGTTAACGGAATTCATGTTCTCTGTCTGGTCTTTTTACGTTAAACTCCCCCCGTTTTTAAAGATATTTTAAATAATAAAATGTGTGCTGATACTAAAGCTCAGCTTCAGTTTCATAGCCTATTTCACTGGTCCAAATATAACGTAACGCATAACGTTTCGGAGGTGAATATTCCCGAGTAGGCCGCGTGTGGAGTTGTATAAAACGTAGGGAATATGCAATAGGAAATAACCTTGTATTTCCAGTATGTCGTATAGTATAGTATTCTATAGTTTTTATTTCTCATTTAAACAAATACACAATTCGCTGGAAGACTCCCAGGCATGGTGAGCCATTTGTTTGTCTTGGAAAAAGGCTGACTTTATAACTTTCTTTAATTGGGTTTCCAATTAATGATTCGCGGGCCTTTGTTCCTTTTTGGCCATGGTTTTTAGACAAACACAGTACTGGCCTTCATATTGATTCTGTAAAGTATGTATGGTATGTTTTAGAAATGAACTCTTTTTAAGAGTGTTATCTGGTTGTCCTTTATGTAAGTTTTGTTTGTCTTTTCATGTAGGGATGTGACCATCATTTTAAGATTAACGCTGTTATTTTTTTTTAGTAGTCTATTATTCCTTCTCACAGTTACTGTAGCCATTTAAATTTGAAGAATTCTTTAAGACATTTAAAGAATTTAACCCTCTGGTCCAGTTTTATTTTGAGGTTCTGGTTAATACCATACATGTTGATCTTACCTAGCTTTCAGCCCAGTTCTGGGACTTGGCCGCCCCTCGATGAATGCCTGGCGCAGGCCTGTGCCACCCAGCCAGGTGTGCTGCCCGGCACCCTTCTCCCAACAGCCTCCTCGCATCACGATTGTGGATGTGTCCCCTCCTGGGTGGCAGTGCATCAGTACTGGCCTCTGCGGGGCTCTGGACAACTTCCTGTCCTTGGCGTGTAGCCTGGAGGGGCCCTGCCGCTTGCCCCTGCTCAGCCTCTATGCACTGAACAATGAACTGGAGTGCCTGCTGCCCTTTGTGGTAAGGACTGGGTCCACCTGTCATACTGTGTAGCCCTCTGTTCAGCACTGTGCAGGAGCAGGGGATTGTGGGCCTGGAAGTCATGGTCTGAATCCTCATTGGGTCACTGAAAATGGGCTAAATTTGACATTATTTTAAAAAAAAGCACCTTCATAGCACATGCAAAGGAGTTTTCAATCTGAGGTCTGTAGAGTTGTTGCGTAGTGCGTAGTGATGACCCTTAAATTGGCAATGGTCAGTATAAAACAGGAAATATTCAAGAGGGACCTCGGAGCAAAAAATTTAAATGGGACTCGGTCCGCACACCTTAGGAACGTGATCTTGTCTCAGTAATGGTACAGATCACCTAGCCCTGCTCTGACTTCATTTGGGGCTTCATCTGAAGGATAAGCATATAAGGTCTTTACATGAATCTTTGCTTCCTCTCCAGCAGGTGAAGGGAAACCTGAGTCGCCTGCGCTCCTGCGTGGAGGAGCTGCGTGACACGCCCCGCGAGGGATGCATCCACCCGCCCAGCGGACTGTTCAGCCAGGCCGTAAAAGACAGCCTGCTGCAGTTCAAACAGTACATGCGTCACGTGCCTGCAGCCAGCCGCACCGGCAGCAGCTGTGTTGAGGTCAGCTGCATTTCGCCAGATGACGCGTGCCTTCCACAGAATGTCCACTTGTTTTACTTTTATTTGACCCATTCATTTGCCCCACCTAAAAAATTCACATAGCAGAAATGTATATTTTTGTGATTAATATTGTGATATTTATAAATATCAATATATATCATGAATATGAGGTTTAGGATATCCCCCCCCCCGACCCTGAATAGGACAAGCGGCTTCAAAAAATGGATGGATGGATGGATGGATGACGAATATACATGAATATTGTGACATTTGTAAAATAAAAAAGGAAACAGAATAAACTAGCTACAAGGACAGACCATACTGGTAGATGATGGTGGTATTGCCATGAATTGTCTCAGAAGACACAAAACATTGCTGACAAATCACTTGCTTTTGCTCAATATTGTCTCTCTGGAATCCAAAGTATTTCCATGCAGCGGAAGACAATGCCCTTTGATGATCAGTTCTTGTTCACTTTTCTCCTCTTCACTTAATTCTATTTAATTTTTCACAAACACACCAGACTGTCTTGAGTGATGAAAGCAGTTTTGACTGGCTCAGGAAATGCATCCAAAAGCAGCGGGGGTAAATTTTAGAAGAATTTTTAATATATTCTGGATAATCTTGAAAAGGAGATGGCAAAGTTTGGTTTGGAGTATATATATTTTAGTGACTGTCCTGTCAGTCTAGCTGACTATAGCTGTATATATGCAACATGCAATATTAACATTGAGCCTTGTCCAAGCCATGAATATGATGATGTCTGTTACCTTTATAATCTGAATGAAAATTAGAAGTCCAAGATATAAAATATTGATATTGTGCATATGTCCCTCTTCCTGTCTGCCATTTGTAAATACAGTATATACATTTTTAATTGAACACATTGTATCCTCATCCTGTGGCAATACTTTGTAAAGACTGAGCCATATGAATAGTTGAGCTTGTAAGTACTGAGTCAGAATAGACGGGGTCCAAACTACTAGACTCAGCTATCTAGTGATGGTTTGGTGTTGGGTTAATTACTCTGTGCTGTGCGGCTGTATGCTACAGCCATAGCTGCTGGCAGAGCTGCCTGCTGTTCATGTACCAAGAACCCCCAGTATTTTTGAATTATAGAGTGTTCAGTTTTAGCATGAAAAGCTTCAAATAAGCCAGTGAAATGCAAGTTCCTGCCCGGATCTGGGACAAAACAGGGCTTTAAGCACTGACACTAAACACATTGCCACTGGATCTATTTGAAGCTGTGCAGACTCCAGGAAAGTGATACAAATGACCAGGAAGAGAACTGGAATTGAATACATACAATTATTCAGACAATTTATTTGCACTTAATGTAATTATGTAGCATTTGGACTATTGTATGTTTCATATAAGGATGTTTAGAAGATATTTTTGTAGTGATATAAAGAGATGTTTTATTTTTTTTCCCTTTTAGACGTAAAGTCTGTGCAATAATGGGTTTTACTGTGAAGCAGGCCAATCTGTCGTTTACTTGGATTACCGTCATAAGCTTCAGTTTTATTACTGTAGGGCTGCATCAAAAAATCGATGCTAATGGCTCTTTTTGTAATTAAAGAACTGAAAAATTAAGCTTTGATCGTATGTGGTTAGGATTTGAATTATTTAGAACTATGTAAAATGATAAATATGCCAACGCTTAACCTGCAGCTAAGATTGCATGTATGTTTTCTGATTTGGCTGGCAAGAGAATGTGACAGATGAAGAGAGTCGCAGTCGAGGGACAGGATTGAGGGTTGTGGCTTAAGAAAGTTCAATTAAAACAACATTATGAATGATCTTCCCGAGAGCACAATGCGAATCCAGTTGTTTATCCTTACTGGCTGTGAATTGTCACCATGTAGGAAATATCTATGCATTAATATTTCTCACAAATTTTCAGAAGATGCTTCTTCATCTCTAATTTAGGATATTACTGTAGGTGATTATTTTCTATTGCATTTTATGGAAGTTTTCCTCCTTTCTCCGTTTGTAAATTTTTCATTAATGCCTAAAGGTGGCGATCTTCACCAGCCAGCCGGGCCAGGCTGTGGTAAAGCAGCTTGAGGCAGGACTGAAGGACACAGACCTGGGCAGCCTTCAACGCCTGTTGGTAGTCCACATCAGCACACTCCATACCCCATCTGAGGACGGCAATGACTGCAGTTTCACAGCATCAGGCTCTACCGGCCTAGGTGACCCTGAAGGTTGGTTTGCACCCAAGTGCTGATATAAATCTCCATGAACCAACGACTCATAACTGATAAATAAAGAATGCACCTGGTATCTGTGGTATGGACATTCCATTGCCGATAAGGTGGCTGGCCACTCTCCACATTGCCGAGATCTCACAACACCCAGGCCTACTCCTGGTTTTGTGATTCAGATAACTAGTGCAAGTATAATCTTTCTGAACTGTGCAGAGCCATGACTCAGTGTCTGCCCCAGTAATGCACACATTTAAATAACACTGCAAGTTTCTGGGCTGCTAGGTTTCTGAACTAGGTATGTAATAGATTTTACCCACACTGATCTCCCAAAGGGTAAAGGAGGAGATTCTAGCGTAGATCTAGAGCAGGGGTGGGCAATCTTATCCGCAAAGGGCCGGTGTGTATGCAGGTTTTCGCTGCAGCTCTCTAATTAGGTTACTAATTACTTGGCCAAAGAGTCCTCACACCTAGTTTTGAACAGCTGACCTAAACCTGCATACATGCCGGACCTTTGCGGATAAGATTGCCCACCCCTGATCTAGAGCCTACTCCCTGGTTATATAATTCAAGTTATGTAGTCTGTACGTATTCCAAGCTTCCATCATAATAAACAGCAATGGCATGAAATAGTAGTAGACTAGTTACTTCCTGTATTTTGTTCAGTGGTATGCTCGGTTTAGTATAAGGCATGGAATTGAGGAGGTGCTTGTTTTGAAATGGGCTCTGGAAGAATGGCCTTTGGACAACCCACAGTAAAGGCCGATGAGCTTTCCAGCAGGGCCCATATTGTGTAACACAAGCAACCTGCATGCGACAGACACATGTGTTGGGCTGTTTATATGGCTATACGTTCACCAAAGCATTCTAGGAAACCTTAACATCAGGTTTTTATTTCTATGAAAGGGGAGGTTGTGCTGAGGAATGGTAATTATGCTGTTGGTTGAGTTTAGTCTGGAAATCCCAATTTATGCAGACACTATCCTACCACCGCAGCAGATGTTTCAGCAGCATAAGATTTAACGAGCGTGCCATAAAAGACTGGGGAAAACAGAAGCGTAACTCAAGGTAAACTCATGAGTACTTGGAAATCCAAAAATAAAAGTAGGATAATCAAAAAATAGAAATAATAGTGGACCACTGACATAAGATGTCGCGTTAGCATGGATAGTCAATCATGATAATCAGTCCTTATATTTATTCAACTGGATGGTTAAATTTCAGTAGGAAAAGTTTATTTTAACAGAAAGAGAAGATATTTCTGGGCTCTTGTGTTAGGGTTGGGCGTTTCACAGTGTCATGTGATGTAGCTGAACCCCTGGCAGGCTGCACGTTGCCTGCCATTTTTCTGTTTAGCCAGAGTTGCATATTGCAAGTGGAGTATCTTAAATTTGATTGTTTTATATTTCTGAGAGAACTTTGGCTACTGTCCTGCTTCTGTATAGCCTATAGCAAGGGTGCCCAATACATTGATTGAGATCAACCAGTAGATTGCAAAGATTTTTCTTAGGTGTTAGCCTACCATCTGTTCTCCCTTTGGCAATCACCACTTGATTGGAAGGGCCAGTCTGCTGTTGCTTGACACCTTGTTACATTAGGTTACCATAAAAACTACTTGGATCCCTTCTCTTGTAACGCATCTTGAAGATCACACAGGTCACCACGCAGAAAACACAAATGTATTGCAAGCTCTGGCAGGCAAAGTTACTCAGCTAGTCTTCCAATTTAAATCTACCAAAAAAATGGATATAAAAAATGAGGGGGAGCCAGACCAAGTAAGAAACCATAAATGTAATGAATTGTATTGTTCTGTGAGGGTTGCCAGCATGATGTACTGTATATATAAAGTATACTCAGCATATATATATATATATATATATATATATAAAGCATTTTTTAATGTAGGTAGATCATTTTGACCTGGTCATTTTGAAAGTAGCTCGCAAGCCTAAAAAATGTGGGCACCCCTGTACTCTTGGGTTGCAGCCCCATTGCATATTTTTCTTGACCCTGTAGCTTCCTGTTTTCCTTTAAAAGCGGCCAAATTAGGCAGACACAGTCCTGTATGGGTTTCTGGGAAGGGCAGTGCAGATAATGGCGTGGAGAAGAGCTGACATAACATGTCCTGTCCCCTCAGGCATGAACAAGTCTTCAAATTGATCACATTTAGCCTTGCTGCAGATAATGTTTAAAAGGTTATGTTGCTGGGTTGCTGCTTTCAGTCCCGGTTTTAATGTCACGTACTAATGGGGTCCTTGAGGTCTGCAGTTCAATTTTGGGGGAAAAAAAATCGAACGCATTTAAAAGACAGCTGTGTTATGCATATAAATTAACCTGCACTGGTGTGGTCAGGAGAACTGAAATGTGGCCATGCTGCAATTTTAGAGAAGTTGATGTCTTGCCATTGAGAGGGCCTCAGGGTGTGATGTGTGGTAATGTGTAGATGCTCCATGAGGTGGAAGATCACAGAGCTACATTCTTTTTTCATACTGTTACTTGCCGGACTTGCACAACACGGGTGTTACGTGACAACACGGGTGTTACGTAACAACACGGGTGTTCTGTAACAACACGGGTGTTCCGTAACAACACGGGTGTTCTGTAACAACACGGGTGTTCCGTAAAGGCTTTATTAGTTTCTGTCAACTGCCAACACCCTGTCGGTTTGATAGAGGTTTGCCTCTGAAACTTTGCCCTTTTACAGTTGTTTGTGAGGCAGCAAATTTAGGAAAGTGGAGTGGTGAGGGTGGGGGGCTTTTTTAATGGCATCTCCAGGGTAACACAAGGCCCATGCTGGTTTTCACAGAGACAAAGGTATGTTAAGGGACAGATTAGCATGGCTTCAAGAGATTAAATAAATCTGCTTTTAAAAAATGGGAGGCAGCCACATCCCCCAAAATTCTGCCTGTGCCTGCCCCGACCCACTGTACTTCCAGCCGAGGACGCCCTGCCGCTCTATTGACTGCACAGACAAATGGTTCCATCATCCTTAGTGAACGATGGGAGGTCATAGATCATTGGTCTGCTTTGTTAGAATGGTGAGCGACTGCGCTGAGAGATAAATCAGATAGGGCATGTTAAGATAGCTTCGGCCAGGATAGCCAGTGAAGGATCGTATTTCATTTTATATGGTGGTGTAAATCATGGAATTTTGTTTTTATTCTCTTTGCTTTCTTCCACGTTTCATTCCATTTGTCATATTCACATATGGCAAAGGGGACAGGCAGTAGTTTCGTAATTTGCACCATGTTTTTGTTACATTTGCCTCTGATTTATTTTCCTAATTGCATTCAGCTATATTATTGTGTTAAATCTAAAAGCTGGATTTCGAATCCTGTTTGTTTTGCATATAAACAGTAATGCGCAAAATTCTTAGGCAAACAAAGAATGATGTTTAAATTATCCTTATGCTGGTATAAAACTATGCCATTATGCCTGTCACAGTGTGTTAGCTTAGCCATTTCAAAACCTCTGCTAAAATCACCCCAGTATTTGCAGCAACCAT
>JAODKN010000016.1:15559650-15575671 GCA_026774425.1 Petrocephalus zakoni | reverse complement strand
CTTAATCTGAATATGTTCTAAAGCTACATTGTGTTTGTTTGTTCTGAACAAAAGTGCACTTACTGCCCAGATAAATACCTTTAAACATTTCTTCTGGCTACCCAAGACCTTTGCACAATACTGTAAAGTACGGCTGGGCAATCGGTTATGGTTTTCAGTTACGATTTTAGCTTCCAAAAATGATTAGAACAAAATCAAGATAAGACAATCATTTTCTTTCGCAGTGATGCTCTCGTTTTGTCTTATGTTATAAATCCAGAGCACCCCTTTCCTGCATGTTTCTCAATTGAATTATATATAAAGTTGTAGGAAATCCACTGCTAATAAGTTTTTTAAAAGTTTAATAAATGCATGATATTTCTGAAGTCATTGAGTAATCCTGTTAGATAATTATGATCTCAGTGTTGACCAAAATAATGAGTATGATTTTTTATTCTAGCAGCTGCTGTATTGGCTAATATGAAATGTTCTGAGTTAACTAGATATTTGTACATGCGGGTGTTGTAACATTGATCAGGTGTTTTAATCCAGATACTAGACAGGTACTTATTTTGACTAACACAAGAGCTACAATACAACAATCTTTACGCAAATTGACTTAAAAATATGAGTTATGAGTTCCCTAGTATTCCGAGATTCTATTCTGAAAAGTCGTCATGCTTATTATAATTATGCCAGTTAATTACCTCGTGGAATTTCATACTATTAAACACTTAGCATGGTGTTGATTACCTTTGATTAAACGAGCCACATACGACTGAACATTTTTGCCAAAATTGGGCGAGTGATTGAAAATGCGGGAAAGAGGTGTTAGAAAGGTTCGCTGCTTTGGCAGATTAAAGACATCAGCCAGAGCTAAACCAAACAACAACAAAAAAACGATGAGGTTTTCTGTGATTGGATTCATGTTGTAGCAGGGATCACAATTCTTTTTGAGAGAAAAAAATGTTAGAAAGTATAAACTTGTGTTGATCCTAGTTTTTTTTGTTCTCTGAAGTTCCATTTAATATTTTCCCTTATCGTAGACTCTGATTGATGTCTCTGGCCATTGTACTCAAATTGTTGGCATAAAAACAAAACTGTGAAGTACAAAGCTTTTGGCTAAAGATACCAGCATGGTGTGCCTTTGTGCTGCTTAAATGAGGACATACCAGTGTTTTGTTGAGGGTGTTTTATGAGGACCTTGGATCCTGCACGTAAATATTCTGAATTAGTTTTTTTAAGGTACAGTGCAAATCATGGGGCTCACCAGTTCACCAGTTAAACTTTCACAGAAAATGTCAGGGCTCAGAAACTTATCCTAGACTTATCAGATATAAAATACTTGATTTGACTTGATCTGTTAGCCATGGCGTAGAACTTATGAAAGCCTTTGGATTCCATATATCGTTTACTATATAAATATACAGCCTTCATTCAGTCTGTTCACAGCTCACAGTGTCATATCCTGGCGATTTTTTGAGTGCTCTGGAATTTGCCCACAGCTCTGTAGTTGTGCTCAGCCTGGACTCTCAGTTGTCTGTGCCCTTTTGCGTGTAACGTAAACACGTCTCACATGAGCACAGATGCCTGAGAGGCGAAGACAGTGATAAGTAGGCCTTTGAAGTAGACTATGACTCTCTCAAAATGCCTGAAGTATAGGTGGGATTTCGAGAAACAGTCTCTCCATTTCCCGGATCCTTAAGAGCATTCCTGTAAATCCCGATAATATTTATCCATTTCAGTTTTTATAAAAGGTGGGATCCTGGAGCTTATGACAAGAAGCATAGGGTAGATGGCACATTATGCTATTCCAAATTGTATAATAATTTCCTCAGTGTTAATTGTGGATTAAGATATGTTAACTTTATGTAAATAAGTGCACAGATGGCATAATGACATTCTTTAGTAAGTGCAGCTTTTACATTTTGTACATCTTATATTATTGCAGAAGGACCAGTGTTTTTCACTCATTGGTGGAGATATTTTGTCCAGGAGTGTGAAATTACACCCTGTGGTGGAAAACTCCCAAAAAACACCCTCATGGGACAATCTAAATTGCAGCTACTGAAAGCTGAGAAAGTCTGCTTAGAAGAGGCTTTCTAAAAATGTGAAAATAATCATTTGAATAATGATTACTTATGAATAAGTAAATTTCATTGCTGTTCAGCTATAACTTCCTGAAGAACTGTCACCACACAAGTGTTTGTGTTATTTCTTTAGTATCAGCAGTGCAAATGACCCACATGTTACAGATGACATTAAAATAATTAGATTGTCACTTGTCACTCTCAGTTCTTGTGTGAGGTTCTTAAAAGATTACCTGTCCCAGCACATAACAGGCATTCTTACAAGTCTGCCATTGGTGCATCTGTGCTCTTGCTGATTTTGGTGTCTGTCCATCACTCTTGCACTGTTTCATGGCCGTGGGCTCTGTCTACCAGTGAGCAATAGCTGCCTCTCCTAGCTTATGGGTGCCGATTGGGACACTGTTTCCAGGACGTGGACTTAGCTGAGCACCAGATGCCTGTTAATCACTGTTAGTAACACCTCCTTCATGGAGGAATCGGTTGAATGAGGAAAGAAGCAGGAACAAGTGAAATTAATCAGTTTGTGTTGAAAGGTGTGGAGGAGAAGCAGTGATAGGCTGTATTACTGTTGCCCATTCAGGGATGCAGCCTCAGTGCCCTCACACTTAACATCTACTCCCCTAGTCAACAACTTGCTTTAAAAGGATCCCTTCAGGCAAAAGCGATAATGCATTTGAGTTCGATCATGTTGAGTTGCCTTGGTGACCATGAAGCGCCCTATGTGAGGTAGCTAATGGTGTGATTGTACTGCTGTATCTTGGCTCCACAGTTAGATTGCCTTTGCTGTGCTCAGTGGAAATGTCTGACTTGCATCCATATTGTGTTTCTGTTGTATATCAACGACATTTGAAAGCTTTTGAGCACAAGCAAGTTTGCTGAATGCTGACTTTGCCCATAAGGTTTTAGTTTGACTATATAAGCGGTTGTTAAAACTATGATTCCCAGCACAGTTATTGGTATATATGCAATATAATTTTTACAAAACAAAATATCTGATTCTGTCTATTGCTCTGTTCAGGTCAATTAGATATAGATCAGGTGCTTAAAGATCCATTAATAATCTAAAATAGGTCTTGTTTCCCATGCTTGATGTAGACTCCCTCTAGTTGAGGATGATCCAGTGAGAAACCCTTTAAACACGAGTCTAAAGCTTGAAGATACTCGTTTGTGGCAGGACGCAGAAGATAGCTGCATTTAAATCATCACATTTATGAAAATACACATACTGAAATTTAGGTTTCACATTTGTTTGACAGTGGTAAAACTCAGGATCCGTAACATTACAGGAGGGAACAGCCAGGCGTCAGGAAGCAAAAATCTGGTGCAACATATCCCTCTAGTGGCAGGTTGGAGAAATGCTGCCCACCATCACAATAGTTTCCTGGGTCTTGCAAATCTGCACTACAATGTCTTCATCTGTGGTTTATTACCACATCTGATTTGTAGAGTTTATTGAAATTGGTCATGATCATGTCTGTTTTGCATACATTTTCCATCCCTCCCCGAGCCATAACAAGCCAAGAAGCATCCCGACTTCTGCCACAGGAAAATTCCTGTAATTGCACATTACCATCCGCTAATTATTGCTATTTTTTTCTTAGTATTTATGTCATTAATATTCCATAATATTAGTAAAATTTAATAACATTATGCATTTTTTGCCCATCCGTGTCATTGGGTGCTACCTTGAGCGCAGCACATCAGGAAAGCATCCCGTCTTTGAGGAAGAGAAAGTCTGGTGCTATCTGCCTTTTAATTAATGCCCGTTAATTCATTTTTATTTATTTACTATTTATTATTATTCTGTTTTCAGTATGTTTTGCTTGTGTGAGTTTGTTTGCATTGTGTTTGCTTGTCCCTACTTTGTGTACTGTCTTGGCACTCTGCCTTGGCTTGTATTGTAAGTTTGTTTGCCTGCACTGCACATAACTTCATTTTGTATGCAGAAGAATTTCCCCCTGGGGTCAAGTTTATCTCATCTCAGATGGGTTTCTCATCTAGTTCTTTTGCATTCTACTCGGTTCCAGATCTGATTTAGCAAGCAGGACTTGTTTAACAGACCCACCCAGAATGTACCGCAACCTAGTGTCCTGTGCTGCATAAAACATTGTGGTGAAGGCTTTTGGCTGCTCACCCTCTGGTCTTCTAAAGGTCTCACCTGGTGCCAACCAGGGTTATTGGTCTGGCCAGGCAGCCTAGCTTCCAGCCTGCCCTCCCTCCCCCTGCAGAAATCCCAGTGCTGGCTGCAGAGGTAGAGCTGCAGCAGGTGGACAGCAACAGCATCACTCTGGAGAGTGTCTTTAAGACGTGGCTGCATGACCAAGGAGGCCAACGAGAGCACCTGCATCTGCTGCTCCCGCCCCCCCTGCAGGGCTGTGCCTCCCCCCCGGGTATTTACTCAATTCTCTCTTTCAGCCTACCCCCCCCGTTCAGGCGTGCTTCGTTTTACACAGTAATATCTTCTGCTAGACAGACTCACATCAGCCATAAATGCCTTTCAGTTTGGTCTGGTCTGGTCTAGGCTTGAGCAGTATCTCAGTGTGCATAAACCCTGTGTTTACACTGCCCCCTGCAGTCTGTTTGAAGTGTGACATGCAGGAGAGACTACTGAGTCCCGCTCTACTGCCTGGTGTTCCGGATCTTGGTGCCAAGACCGAGAGCATCCGGGACTTCTCTTTGCCAGCCAAAGACCCAGCCAGGCGCAGCGTGTTCCCACACCAGCTGACCGTCATCAAGTAAGGATGGTCCCTTTGAGGAACTGGGACTTACTGGCATTAACAGTGGAAAAAGTCCGGAAGTAGGTGCCGTGAATGTCCTTTCCAGTTGGGCATGTAGACTCAGAGCAACGGAAAAAGCTTAATGCCAAACGAAATCCAGGCTGCCCCCTGAGGCTGCGTAGCACACTATTGAGTCGTGATGCGGGGCTGACAGGCTCTCGTGCTCAGAGCAGGTCGCTGCCTCTCCTCTGTCATAGAGACCCATGCAGTTGCCTGCACAGACAACCTTGCCACATCCATTTACATGTTTTGCATATGATGGACTGACAGTGACTCATCCTGCTAAATACTGACAGCGATGTTTCCAAACACAGAGGACGCCAGAGACACTCCATGACTCTGTCCTGCTCCTCCCCCTGTACATACAATGGCCTGTCTTCAGTAAATGCAAATGTGTGGGATGGAGTTCTGGAAAATGCCTAACCGCAGTATGCGCGTGTACCTTTCTGGCATGTGTTTTTGTCAAGTATAGAAGTGGCACATAAGAGGCTTGTGTGTGCAAATCTGTTTGTGTAGGTCAGTGAGATCTGTCTGTGTGTGTGTTTGAGAGCTCTGAAATCAGAAGGAGTCTGCGAGTCTGTGCTCTATGGCCTGCCCCTCATTGTCCGGCCCACAAGCTGCTGCCATCTTGATTGGGATGAGATGGAAATGAACCACCACCACTTCCATGCACTCTGCCACACGCTCAGGGTGAGTCCTTCCCAGCTGAGCCCCATAACCAACCAGGAAGACGTGCTCGTGCCTTATCTGGCCCGGGCTTTGCTGTCCTGGTGTATACCCGTGCCCTAGTCCACCTCTTTGAGATGCACTTTTTCTCTCCGCGGGCCCGGGACTGGTTTCTGCTGGCGAGGCATGAGCCACCCGCTGACGCCAGTGCTGATGTGACGGCATTTTCCCACTACATACTCCAGCCGTCCACCTCCCTCTCGCTGCTGCTGAAACCTGTGGCCGGCCAGGAGTTGCTGCTGCCCTGCCACATGCCCGTGTCCAGCCAGGACCCCCCTGATGGCCCCCTCGCCACCATACAGGTTCTTCCCCGTACCCACCATCCTCTTCACTAATGAGTGTCAATGACCTTTGATTGGGGCAGAATAGCTTCAGAATATTTATGTTTTTGTATGCCACCCTTCCTAAATGATTAGCAGATGTTCACTGTGGGCTGTATTACAGTCTGGTATTACAGTAGTTGTAAGTGACGTTTTTTATCATTTACAATGTTGCTGCTTATCCAAATTCAAAGTTTTTCTAACATGAATAGAAGATGTGTAATTTAATCATATCTCGTCAGTGAAAACTATCCCATGTCAAGAAATAGGTTTAAACAAGCAAATCAAGAAAGGCATAATAGTGCATTACGTAATATTAAAATTACTCTGATCTTCATCACAAAACACGGCATCATTATATAATACGTTGTCACACAACGTGTAAAAACGCATTATATAATAACCTGACAAAATGTAACAAATTTTGATTTTATAAAATTTGGTAAATTTAGGTAAAATTTCTCTGGTGCATTTCCGGAAAGCTTTGTGTTGCTAAGTATTTATTTTTATTTTTATGGTTTATTTGACATGGACAGTGCACATTCATAAACATAAAATGTAAATATGCCAGAATTAGCCAAAGTGGCTATTTTACATCTGTCGTCCATGGACCGATGGTAACAGGTCTAATGCATAAAAAACATAATATAAATACATAAAATACAAAGTTAAATAATGACGTAGAACATGCACAAATAGAATAAAATAATAATAAAATAAAGTAGTAGATTATTTTATACTTACGAGCATTTCTTGATTTAATGAGTATTTCCCGAAACCCTTTGTAACTAGTTTGTAACTTAATTCCTAAATTAATGAGTGATCTGGCCCACTTGTCATTCTTTTTGTGACCTTTTGAACAAAAACAAGGTGATGCATTCTTTTGGACAATGTAATGATGATGATGATGATGATGATTGATGATGATGATGATGATGAAAGTTTACTGTTGCAATATATAAATATATAATGTAGGCTATACATTTGAAACATTTTGTTAACATCATATTGTGTAATAATTTATTACACAGTGTGTTGTTACACGTTGTTACAACCAAAAATTGTGAAATATAACAATTCGTTCTGCAATTTTGATTGTTGTTGATCGTTTGTTCGAATTTCTTGTTTTAAACCTTTTATTTTGTGATGTGCGATAGTTTTCTGATGAAATATGATTGAACATATATCTCTGAACGTATATCTCTTCTATTCATGTTAGTAATGTAACTTTGAATTCGGATGATCAGCGACTTTGTAGGTGCTACAAAGGTAAATCACAAAAATGTTACTCTCTAATTTTAATAAGTACTTTATTTTCAACTGAATTTAAAATCGAAGTAAAAAACGTCAAAACGGAAGAGAGGAAATGAAATATTAGAAATAGACACCCACCTGCTGACCTTCTGAAAGAACTGCGTAGGTGATGTAAGGACTAAGGTTATGGGTGGACCCCTGGGCATCAGTTCATCCAGTCTCCGGATGAGTCGAGGCTACATGACATGCAGTTTGAAGCTAGGCATGGAGGACAGTGGATTAAGATGTTTCATCCCTGGTGGAAATTCTTGAAAAGAATTGACATGGCCAGCCAGGTCCTTCAGCACACCAGCACTGATCTCCAGCTTCATGAGCCACCCAGCTCAAGACGTTAACTAAGAGCAAAATGCATTGTCACAGGACTAGGGTTTTATATGTCAAGCAGGTCCATCTCTCCAGGTTATAAATTGGTGTGTGATGGTTGGTTTTATCTGGCAGTCAACGTGATTTATTTCCTCATGCACCAAAACGGCTTTTCCTCTGTGCATTTCTGTGGTATTCAGTTTGTCCCCAACCTTATAATCACTGACTGAGCAAGTCAGTGAAGTCCAGCAGGAGTCAATTGCTGGCTATAAACAGTGCTGTTGGGTTTTACTAGGAAGTAGGTGTTTCTTTATGATCCTTCCAGGCATGTCAGGGAAGAATAAGACTTGATATCAGACCTATGATAATGGAGATGTACAGTACAGTAGAGTAATATACTCTTCTTAATGTGATGCCAGCCATCATCTGAAGGGAAAATTATTTAAGGACAGATCCACAGAAGCCAGCACAGGACTTCAGCCAATGGGACGGAATAGTCAATACCAGTATTACAGGGGTTTATTCAAACATTGCATGCAGAGTAGGTACAGGTATTGGACACCAGGTTTTAGAACACAGTAATTTATTATTATGGTGCAGGGCCTGCTTTTAAGGCCCACTTGTCTTGGGAATGACAGATACAAGTCCGGCATTGTGGCTAGAGAGATTTTGAGCCATTCCTCTTGTAGAACAATGGCCAGGTCACAAAGTCATGCTGGTGGAGGAAAACACTTCCAGACTCGCTCCTCCAAAACACCCCAAAGTGCAGGCCATGGGAGATGTTCAGCTTCACGTTTATGTTCATTAAACCACTCTGTTATCAATCTTGCTGTGAGTTTTGAAGCGTTGTCATACAGATAGAAGGTACCACTTTTTGGGTACAATGATAAAAAAACATTGGGTGAGCATGGTCCTTCAAAATGGTTCGGCAGTCCTTGGCAGACATGCCTATCTAGAATAATTAGTGGGCCTAGGGAATGCTATGAATATTGACCCTATGGAGCTCCCCACAAACAGTTTTGGTGGAAGCAGAGTTCGGCAGTTCTGGTTTTATGCTTTTTGGATAGAATCTGGGTTAGTGCCCTTTCATCCCTTTCAGACAGCTTCCCCTAGTGTCCACAGTTACTCCTGTTGGATGTGTTCTGTCCTTAATGGTGGTGTACCAACATTACCCCAGATACTGTGGCTCTCAATGCACCACAAAGACTTGCTGTTCCGGTCACAGATGCACCAGCGAGATGCGTACCAACAATTTGTCCTCTTTTGAACTCTGTTAGCTGTGCTGTTGTTTTGCTGTTTCAGCCTTCACACTCTGGTCATACTGAGGGAACCTGCAATCAGTGGAGATTGGCCACCAGACCGCACATATATAGGCGTGAAACCGCAAACAGCATTTTGGCCAGTGTTTCAGTTACCCTGTAGGTTACAAAACAGGATGAGCTACAGCCTCCAGAAGAGCTAGTTAATGAAACAAACATTTCATTCACATCTTATCATGCTTAAATCTCATTTATCTGCTTAACTCATCTATTTATAGGTATGTCTCCATTCTGCGATTCTTGTTTTTGTTCCTATAATCTTATCTTACTGTCGACATCTTCATAGCATTAATCTTTCAGAGCTCTCTTACTAGCCTAAATATGCTGTAGCTTATTTCACTAGATGCGCTTAGCAAGTCACTGGATAATGCCGACATTTCCCTCCTAATTTTTGATCTGATCCACTCAGCGTAGTCGTCTTTTGATGGCCTAGTTGTGGAGTGAATCCAGGTGGGCCAGTTTGATATCTTGGTCCTTCTCAGAACTCTCTAGCACAGATGGAAGAGGATCCAGTGTTTAATCCCCTGTGCCTGAAGACCAGCCTATACCAGCAGCTGAGAGTCTTGCAAATGCGCAGATCGCATCCGTATAATCTGCAGCGCAGGGACCAGCCTTGGCCACCAGAGCGGCCGGTCAAACAGGTCCGCCTTGCAGGGGCTGGAGGGAAAGCAGAGAAGGTAAGCTTGAGCGTACGAATGCATGCAGAAGGCCAGAGGTGTGCAGTGAGGACGATGCGCTGGCACCTGATGAGTAGACCTCTTGTAGGACACAAACCTGCTGAAAGATCCTTAGTTTTTTCAAATGCAGTTTGCTGCCAGTTTTCCCAAATCTGTTAGGTTGTGCTGGAGTTAGTGTTGTAAACATTAATGCTACTTGGCAGTAACCATCATCAATGGTGATTTGTGTTTATGACATGGCACCCTGTCCATGTTTATGTGAAGTATGTTATGGTGTAGAGGCTCCTAGCTGGGAGTGCTACATGCTGCACACTAGGTGGGGCTGCTCTCGTGAAAAGCTAGCAGCAGCTCCGCTGTTGTTGTGCTTCGGATCACTACTTGCAGATTTTTCTCTCTACTATCACTGAGACAGTGGCTGCTTCTGTGAAACCAATTTTATCAACCAGCCAGGATTAAAAAAATGGCAGGATTGAATGTGGTGCCAAATAGGGTGTCACACTGTCAGTTTCCCATTAGGTTTTTTTCATAAGATCCCAGTAACCTCAGGGAACGTTCCCTTGTAAGCATTCTGAGGACTCTTCTCCTTACACCTTTAAAAAACATTTCCTTTCATGTCTAGAGTTATTATAGTCCTTTAGCCTCTTAAACAAATTTTTCTTGTGTTGTCGTTTAACAATTAATGGAAAATAACAGCCATCAACTCGTGACTTTTTCATGGTTCTTGCCGATTTTGATTCAGAAAAATGACGTCTCTCTAGAACAGAAATGTGTTGAGACAGGGCAGGTGAGGCATCAGAAAACGGATTGAAAGTTTCCGAAGGTGGCTCTGGAAAGTCAGTAACTAGACAGTCATGGCCTACTTAGGATATGAGAATTAGGCATGACTGAAATTCACCCTCCATCATCATGGGAGCCTGCCCAGCATGAGATGTAAAATGACAGAGTAAAAGAGTAAGATACGGAATCTCAAGCTGGTTAGCAGCATCGAGCGTGGCCAGCCACCCCCGGGCCACCTCGGTCATAACGTAGCACATTTTGGAAACCATATGCGAAGCCTGTGTGTGGAAAAAGGAAGTGTAACTTCTGACACTAGCAATACTGAAACTGAATTTACATGATACAGACTGAGGTCTGTAATAGCTAAAATTTAAATACCGCATGCTTTACTGCAGTGGTATCTGCTGCCTGTGTGACCTGTATGTTATAGTTAGAACTTTCTTTCAAAAGCTTAAACTGACTTTGGACACGTTTGACCTACAGTCCTATTCCCATATGAGCCATTTGTAATGCATGATGACTGACCCTCTGCCTCCCCATGACACTCCCCCTATCCACGGGGTCTCTCGGTCTCCTAGTGGTGCTCACTGCTCAGATTCTCTCTGTTTCTGTCCAGGGCAGAAATAGGGCAACTGTGGCACCTCTCCAGTTTGCCTCAGCCCCACAGCCTGGGCTATGAGTCGTGCCCATGGCCCAGGCCTCTGCTCCGATGGATATGACGAGCTGCCAGAGGAACAGCGTAAACTGCCCCGCGAGTCTTCTATTCTCCGTTACCAGCTGCTCTGCAAGGCCTGTCGTACTCCAATCCTGAAATAACTTTTCAAAAAATATGTATATATTATTTCAGCTGTTTATTGTTTGGCTTTTTATTTGCACCGGGACATTTTCAAGTAAGTTCCCAGGTCTCTGACTTGTTAATGGCCAGAATCCACTGGTCAGTACAGTTATTTTAAATAAAATATTAATTCTTCTTTTGTGTTTTTGCATCTTTCCTTATTTTTTGTGGAGACCTCAGACTCACTAGTTCTGCCTTATGTCATTCATTAAAATGTTTTACCAGGCAGACAGTTTTAACAAGTTGCCACATTAAAAATCCTTGTTAAAGTCAGTTCTCACAATATATTTAAATATATTCATTTACAGCAACAGCTTGACCGCACAGTTTCCATATTACACAGAGCACTGAGGGTGTAGAAGAATGGCTGTCAGAGCAGTTTTGCTTTTTGCAAACTCTTTAAAATTTAGCTACCGTCCTGATCTGGGAGAGATCAGAGGTTACTAGCAGATGCGTGAGCAGGGTAATTCAACCAGACATCTAGAAATGACAAATACCTCCGCAGGAATTTACTGCGTAATAATGCAAGATTTGGCTGAGACAAGCCAGAGAGTAGGGTATGTCTATTATTATCGTATGTCACGTGAATCACCAGGAGGGAGCAAGGATTGTTGTGGATTCCAAATTAGAAACAGTACTACATTTTTAAGAACCCGGAATTCGATAATACATTTGAATTATGGCTCCATGTGCCGATTCCTACACATGTATTTTTAATCAACTATGTAAGGGTTAATGCACAACAACACAGCTTACACATTTATTAATAATGCATTTATTAATATAACTATACTATTTATTCATAGGCAGTAAAATGGCAGCACAGTATACTCCGGTCTGGACTATAGTATATCGCCAACTGATACTAAATGTTTTAGTTATACAGTATATGACCCAAGCTACCATCTTTAATTTGAAAATACTCTGTTGCAAAGATTGCAAGCCAGGTGGTAGTTTGAATATAGCCTACTGCCTTTAAGTACCTCCTGGAATTAAGCTGCGTCATGGATAAAACTGGACTTATTTACCATTTACCAATTATTAATACCGGATTTGTGTACCAGTTCATGCAAATTAAACAGAAATGTAAGGTATTACTGACACTAGCGGCAAACTGACATCCAAGACATACAAGAGTATGCTTGTTGCCCTTATTTATTCTATCCTGGAACACCCTGCTTTGGTTAATTGAAAATTACTTAACCGCTTCAAGTAGCCTGAATTTCTTGTAAAAGTTTAAATAAAATTTAAACTTTAAATAGAATAAATGCAGTGTTTTGTTACAGAAACAGTTTGACAATTTTTTTAGCGCATTATAATCAGATACCCAGAATCGATAAGAACTGGATTCAATGAGCAGAATCGGAATCAGATTTGGAATCAACAAAATCTAAATGATACTCACACCCTATTAGCTTGTGTACGAGAGCGAGATTAGAGTGGAGAGCTAATGCGAGGCTGTCATAATAACTACGCAGGTTGGGGACGATTGCGCGCAGGATGTCGTCTGACTGTGTCTGGTCCATAAATAAACTCACTCTCACTTGGCCCTTTGGTGACAATGAAACAAACTTTGGTGTTTATGTTTAAAAAAGCAGCATTTAACTTGATCTTTTTTTTTTCTCCTAAGCACTACTTCTTCCTTTACATTCCATTGTTATTTCTATAGAATATGGAGATTTTATATTTATCTCCAAAGCATTTTTCAGTAATTCAGTTAAGATGCGTTGCATTGCATGCCGATTTAAGTGGTGTGCCTAAATTTTGTGCTGATTCTCATGGAATTTTCAGCAAGGAGCACCAGTGCTACATGTGGAAAACGTTCGTGTGGAGCCCTGTTAATGCTTCTGTGATAAGCTCCCTGGTAGCTTTACCTCTCCCTCTGTCTGGACGGGATGCACTCTGCCCTAAGGAGAAAGCTGCTGTACATAAATGTCAACACGCCACAGTGTATTATGCCTGCAAGACTCATGATTCACAAGCTGGAAGTCTGCAAATAGCTGTATATTCTGTAATATCCTTCTTACTGAACAAGTACCATCTTCAGATTATCATCGGGTCTGTTGTAATTACACTGTATGCTGTAAGGCCGATAGTAATAGATAGGCCGATACTTATGTTATTGACTTACCGCACGATATATGGACAATAACCTTGATGATTTTTTTTCTAACTTCGATATTGGCAAATTGTTTACTAAGACTAGTTTGTGTTACTAAAACTAACAATGTACTATGTACTTACAGTGCGCAGTTCAGGGTCATAATCGTTAAGAAAAACATTTCCATAAATTGAAATTAAATATGAAAATAAAGGCAACAAATAAATGACAACTATAAATTTTAGTTCGGAAAGCAACTGAGGTGGAATATAAAACAAATGTCAAATACTTCCTGTTACCATTTTAAAATACCATTTAGCTAAAGTAATGATTTGTTTGTCTTTGAGCCTTTAGTGCAATGAATTTGAATCACAGAAATAGGCAACTGCACCACACTGTGACATTTTGCAGTAGTTATCAAAGTGCTACAACTTTCTGTCTGTCCCTAGAAATAAAATTACTAAAACCTAAAGTAAAACATATAACTAAAATGAAAACCTAATAAAACCTTTATTTCTCAGTCTTTCTAGTCAACCAATCTTATTTTTATCATAGAGGGTAGAAAAGGTATTTATATGCAATCTTTGTCTGACTTCTTTCTGACATCCTGTTACTTTTTTTCTGGCTGACGAACAATCGAGGTTTGTTCGCATAACTGATCACAACCTCTAGGTTGGCAGAATATTGCCCATAAAGGGACGATACTCTCTACACCCTGTGCCAATATGATGAATACAAAATACAATTTTTAACACAGCCTGAGAGTCCATTTTATCAGTTTTTTTTGGTTGTGTTTTTTTTGGTTTTATTTATATTTACATTTAATTTTTTTGACATTGATTCCAGTGGACCATAAACTTAATTAAAAGTTAATTGCTCTACCACTGACATACTGGTAATATAATGGCATAATACAAGTACAGCATTAAATGATCCTAATATCATTTATGCATTTATTTCTGGGACAATGCATCGTCCAGCAGAAGGAGTTATCAGGACAGGCGTAGTTGTCATGCACTAAACTGTGTCATTTCAGAATTTGTCTTATTGCAGTGTTTTGCAATGCAGGTCAGTCCACGTTTTTTGCAAAAATGTAGACCGGCTGTGGGTGCCTGAAGACTGGATTGCGAAACTGCTTCATTGTATTATTCATTCAAGTCCATGGCCACTAATGCCGTACAGGGTGATGGTAAAGCCATAGCCTCTGATGGCTCAGGTTACGGACCTATGCCAGTATCATACAGCATGCCTTCACACTCTCTGAAGAAGCAAGAAACATATCTGAACATGAGAGGAGGAAAACGATTACATACAGAAGTTTAGCTCACAACCCTGGAGTACGTTACATTTAAACAAGCTAATAATAAATCTTGCCTTTTTAGATCAGCATTAACTCTTCAGTGTGTCACATCATTTGTCACCTCTTCATATAAATTGTTACTTGACCAGCTACATTTATTTACAGAATGTATGGTTTTTTATGCTAACGTCTCCAGTTTTTTTTTTTAGTAGTAAAAAAATAACCCGCAATAAAGAGAAAAGCTGAACAACAGAGAAAACAGGAACTTAAGTAATATCGGTAGATCACCCCAGCAAAACCAACATGGCCTTTTTTGGTTACGGAACTTCAACCTAAAACAGCTGGTTTCATGGTGGATTGAAACTATAAGAAATCTATTTTTGGAGTGACTAGAAAAGGTGTAAAAGCTATGCTTCTGAACAATATGCACTAGAGAATGCCAATAGACATAAGGCAATCACTAAACGTGTGTGTGCGTGCGTGTGTGAAAAATTACACGTTTAGTGGGAGGTGTCTATAGGGCAGTCAAAAAGGTTATTTTAAAAATTATAAGTTGAAATGTAGATAATCAGAAGCAAGGCAAGGAAAAGGAAGCAAAAAAGGAAAAAAGTGAACCTGCAGACCTTGATGGGCGCCTTTCTTGCATTTCAATGAGGCGTTTCTAAAGGGCATTCTCAGTGACGGTAATGGCCTGCTGGGAATTTATGTCAACAACATAAATGGGTTTAGCAGAGTAAAAGACGCAAGCTACTTTGAAAAGAAAATCCCTTTTTTTTATAAGCATACTTCATAGTGGGGAACTTGGCCAGAATTGTTATGATTTTAGTTTTATTGCTGATTTACCTACGTTTTAATTTCAATGTGTAGGCAGAAGAGGAATGACGTCCTGGTAAACAGATTCAAATCCTGGCAGCATGAAGAAGTAGCTTCAAAAACAGGTCGAGGAACAGCTTGTCCCTTGTGAACAAAGCCAGGCAGACAGACTCTTTTAACTAACATCCAACTGGAACTCCAGCAAAACTATTTTGACTGGTCGTTATTCAAAAAGCAATGGATTCTTTGGTTCTCTCTGGCGAAGCTTAATGGTAACTAGATTCAACAGAAACGGTTCAGACAATGTGCCATTTTTAATGGCCAGTTTAACGGTATAAAACTCTGAAAGGTAATGAGTGATATTTAAAAATTGCCAGCATGCATGAATACTGTATTCAGATGATGAGAGGCGACAAAAGTATATTTTTATATACTTTTATTATTATTCACAACAGTGCAGCTGTGTCAGAAAAGCATAATGGATAGTGAATTAGCTTAACTGCATGTAAAACAGAAGCTTTAAAAGATATTTTGTCTTTTAAAAAGAAGCCCAAGTATCTGAAGTAATTCTGGCTGCTTCTGTCTGATTATCAGAACTCATGTGGCGATCCCAAAACCTAATGCTGTCCTAAACAGGTTGTAACCCAAGCTGGGCTCATAGTTTTAAGATAGGCTATCCCTTTTATATAT
>JAODKN010000016.1:15506140-15550291 GCA_026774425.1 Petrocephalus zakoni | reverse complement strand
AAACCGCAATTTTAAATGGTTTTGTGTGTATGTTATTTTCCAGTGATTTTTGGTGGTAAATAATATAAATGAACATAGATAGAATAGATGATAATAAATGAAATACTTCGAGCTGCGTTAAAATAAAATAGCCTATGAGTGTTAGGCACAGAGTAGGAAAAACACAGCACAATGTGGTGACACTTCAGTGAACGTGAACGCTACGTGATGACGCGATTGATATGCAAATTCGCATGTGACGTCATCTAGAGCTATCTAGCGACTTTCTGGGTATAGTTCAGCGACTTCTTGTAGAAAATAGTTGGCAACAGTGGGGTTATTATGGAGGCCAACATCCCCATTTCACTGATGATTTTGTCAGTTACTACTGACGCAGGGTAACGTTACATATTAAGTTGTTCTGCTTATCAACGGCTTCATAATTACAGTTGGCTGCACTGCTACCATGTTAATACAGCTGATTAAAATAACGGTTCACAGCTCTCCTCGTGTCACATGAGTAAATGTGAATTTACTACCAAATATGGCAAAATAGGTTATTTTGTGGTCATTTATTTGCTAAAAAATACCATGTTGCAGTAAAGTGTATGTATTATTACGTGCGCTTTTTAAGTGCTGCATTTGAAAACAGTGCACAAACAAAAAGTGTTTTTTCTGATTATTTCATCTCCCTCATGTTGAGTTACTTAAAATATCATCATTATGGTATTCAGTTTAACAGCAAGATCACACTGACCTTCGGACATCACATATCACATCACGTTCACTTGTGTGCGGATACCCTGAATTCTATATCCAGGTACCGACATGCCTGACAGAATTATGGGATGGTGCAAAATAACAGAAGATAATGTCGGGTTACAATTAATTTGCCATTGGCCATAACAGTGATTACTCATAATGATAGCAGGTTGTGTCAGAGCTGAAAGGGTGAAACATGTACACTGACATAATATACAACATGTGCCTCCTCACTGAATACATCTTGGATTTAAAAAAATAAATATGTAATATCTCTATGTTGGGGGGTGGGCTGAATAGCATAAGCTGCTACACCAGCTGGCTGCAAAAGATGCTGGTGTTTATCTTGGTTAAACAAGGAAAAAAGCCACTTATAAACACCTGTGGGCAGGGACATGTGGTGAAGAGATGGTGTGGCTGTGTGCTTCAGAGGAAGTGACACATTCACCATCAGGCTTCACTTCCTGTCAAAACTGCAGGTGCACATGCCCCTGGGCAACAGTCTCCAAACTGCATGCCAGACCAGGCCATAGTCGGCTCTGGCTCAGGATGACAGACCTCAAGTCTCGTCTGGAGACCCAGGGCCCTGATCGTACTGCCATCCATCATGGAGGGTAGTTTCAAAAAGGCAGACAGGGAGGAAGTGAGTGAGGGAAGTACCTCAGGCTTCAGCGCATTAGAGAGACACTGCATCACCAGTCAACTGAAGCTGACAGCACACGCTCCGGAGAGTAGGACCACACCTTCATCTTTATTTGGCCATGTTAAAAACAATCTTTTCTAAATCTACCCGAAAGTGCCATTATTTCCATCTGATTTGTTGCTTACTATATAAAAGACCATGAAGTCATCAAACAGTAAAGTATTTATGGTCTGATATTAAATGTGCAAATGGGAAAAAAGCTCTCTTTTTCTAAATATGAAAGTGATGGCTATCGTCGTGGATACCATAAAACAGTCACCGGATACTCTTTATTTCCATGGTAACTGTTGCAGTCCTTTAAATGCATCAAATAGGCTGCAGGGAAGGAAGGAAGAGTAGTGTGGCATGCAAGATAGAAAATATGCAAATTTACTCCTAAGCCCAGAAAGACAGCTGACATCAACTTCCTCAGAGCATGCGTCCGGTCTGGAGAGCTCTCTGCCCCTGAGCACAAAGTTTAACGTTCTCTACTGAAGTTTACATTCGGTCAGACGGTGGTACTCAGCACTGCCTGTATTTTTTTCATTTTACCCGACTGAATGCCTACATGCATTTCTAATTCTCAACAAATCAAATCCCACTAAGCACACCCAGACAGAAGCTGGCACACAAATGGAAATGCAGTTCTGATAGGCATTTAGTTCTGATAGGCAAAGTGGCCAGTCAGCAGCTGAAACAGGCTGTAGTACTGGAGCCAGTGGGGAGCTGGAGTTACACCAACCTACCCTGAAATCGGCCCAGCCCCTAATTTCATTGGATCTGAGTGATGTCAATCATAGAACTGAGAACAATTTTCCCAAATGCACGTATGTGACAACTGTACATTCAGCTGCTTCCTGGATAGCATGAATATACACAATTCATGACCATAATAATTGGCTAATTAAGATGTTTTAATTCTGAGTAAGCGCCCTCATTTTTTCATCTTGAGATGCCTCCTCCTCCCCAATTTCATTGTTACCCTTGGGCCACTCCCCTGCAAATAATTTGGTGACGTCACTACCTTGTATCCCAATATTCCAAGACTCAGGGTCAGAGCGCACCCTGGCAATATTGTGGCAGTAAATGGTCACATGACTGTAATCTTGTGTGTAAACAACACATCGCTAGGGAGGGGGCGGGACTAAAAATCTGGAAGTCAGTAAGTGCATGGAAGTAGGAAGAGTTCAAAGGCCAGTCTGAGTCAGGTCACCTTCAGATCGTTTGTTCCGTATAATTATCAGCTCCAGCTCCTCCACCACTAGCATGGCCATATACATTAGCCCTGACAGTAAAGGCCTTACATATTCATAGTCATTCTTAAACCGAACGGGCTGGAAGAAGAAACAGCGAATCCCTGATTTCCACTGCTGGACAAACGAAACGAAAGGTCTGTGTGCTCCTGAAGTGTGTCAGGGTAACTGGGTCCTTCGCGCACGCTGCAGGCATTCAGTCATGGTGCTACTAGAGAATAACATTTCGGGGCGCATCTCAACCAGAATGTCCACCTGCCGAAGCAATTACTTTAAAAAGAAAAAAGCCTAATTCTCTGTTGCATCCATCTTCCAACCGCTTATCCTGAGCCAGGTAACTACTGGACCTGGACCCTATCCCAAACAGCACAGGGCACAAGGCACACACTGGATGGGACACCAGTCTGTCACACATACACCGGTGTATGAGAGTTAGGAGTATTATAAGTGTGCCTGATAGGAAATGCATTTCCCATAGTCAGATTTACATAAATAAAACGTTAGTTCAGTCGCTGAAAGGGGGCGCAGTTTCTGTCGCCTCTTAAGCAAATGCTGGTTTAACTAATTTCCCTGCTCTTTCCCACACTGACTAAGACCCGATAAGAGTCACGGGGCAGAACGAGTGAGACCTAGACCTTTAGCTGCCAGAGCGTGCCGTGTGGGTGGAGTGCAGTGGCAGAGCTGCAGCTGCGGGAAGCAGTGATCAAGGCCGCAGTACTTTGAGCTGCGGTGCCGATGGGAGGAAGGAGTCTGTAAAAGCCCACGCCAGCAGGATCGGCAGCTACTGCTTTCAGTCCGACTGCAGCCAACGTGTCACTAGATGAGCGTGATAAGCCTGATCACCATTAAGAGCAAGCGACTGAAACCCGCCCACTGCAGGTTTCGAAGGCTCAGGTGCTCCGGCGCCGCTCGGCACTCCACTCCCTTTAAGGGAGCACTCATCCTGGACGCTCTGGAAAGTTCTTCCGGGGCACACCAGTCCATGCACAAGACTGCAAAGAGGTAAAGGCACAGGGCGACATACCTCTAACCAAGATTCCAAAAAGATTCCAAAATACATCATGACCTTCCTATTCAACCTTTGCACTTTCACAACTTTGGGGTGGGAGGATGAAGAAGTGAGGACTACAGGAGAGGTGATTAGTGCCTGTCTGAGTAGCCAGTCAGGGCCCGGGGGCTGGGGGTCTTTTCATTCATCTCTTGTCTTACAGTCATGGCATTCTCAGCTAGTTCAGAATGTGGTCTATTAGGCCCTATTTTAAACATAAAATACAGATATTAGAAGAACAACTTTCTTGCATAACAAACCCAACTCCCCAAAAGAAAAAATGTTTATTTCTCCCAGCATGAAATGTTAGAAGCTGTAGCTCAGTGTAGGCGGGCTACAAACTCGAAATTACAAATGACTTTGAGCATTTTTGACCGCTCTTAGTCAAATCGTGCTTTGGTCAGATCTGCAATGTGGAAGTTTGGCTGGCTGAGCACCAGTGCGTGCATGTCAGGGTCCGGCTGGCCGAGCACCTGCGTGCGCATGTCGGGGTCCGGCTGGCCGAGCACCTGTGTGCGCATATTGGGGTCTGGCTGGTCGAGCACCTACGCGTGCATATTGGGGTCTCGCTGCCCACTAACAGAGAGTGACTAATATTTAAGTGGCTTAAAACATCACTGTCAGATTTCTAACCTGATGGCTCATGTCACAGAGCAATCTGATTGTTTTTTTGCATATAAATGATATGTTATGTTGAAAACTGAATTCCATAAATAACTGACTGTTACTTTCAGTAAACATGGCGCCTAATGATTTAATATAACCGTTATACTGCAGTCGATTTACACTCTGCTGACAGTTCACATTTTGTAATTAACTAGCGAACCAAGCAGTTTCACTCCAATAGTAAATGCCAACAACACCGTGTGTGCACAATTAAGGAGTTCCATAACAGTGCTGACTTATTTAGAAGTTACTGTGGTTAACAACTTTATAATCAATACAGTTTAAAACACTTTATATTCAACCAATATTTCCTTAGCAAATACTGAAATGCAGACACCTAACATAAAAAAACTAAAAAATATTTAAACAAAGCTGAACTGATCCATATTCTTGGTGTAGTAACGGTTTATTTGAGCCTGACAATGCCTACTGAATGTATAAGCAGATTGGTATGTTTCCGTTTGTACTTTATAAAGTCCTCTTACATCACAGCATGTTTAACAGATTGTCCCCAGGGTTAGTGACATCATCCAAGCCACGTGCCTGGGTACACATGAGCCCCACCTGCTGCCGGTTTGCAGGTAGTGGCCCCGGGAGGGTCTGGCTGGGGGCAGCCATATCCAGACAGAACCAATGGACTTGTTCCCCAAGCTACACTCACGCCTCATCTCTTAGTCCGGAGAAGTGGCTCGAGTTTGACCAAACCTCCAGCCCTGTGCCACGGACGGCAAGATCCAGGTCAGCTCCGACGATAAGAGAGGAGGGTGCAGCACAAACCGCACCCCGCACTGCCATGCATTCACAAGACAGCAATATTGACCGAAACTGGCAGGGTAACGACGGCCACTTTGATTACCTGCTTAACTTACACATGCTGCGCCAGTTACGCCCACGGCTGTGACTGACAGGCTGAGGCCACCCGGTAAAGCCGGTAGAGCCGGGAAACAAGTATACCCTCCCTGCAATCACTCACAGCCACAAAGCAAGGTCCAGAAAGCGCTATACGGTCAGAACATCAGCACCAGGCCATCGGCGTCCCAGTTCCTCTCATGGGAAGAAAGCTCTGCGATTGTGAAAAGTGTGTGTACGGGACCTGAGGACTAGCCTTTTGTACCCTTATGGTTTGTACATCATGGTTTCAAAGTAACTGCGTACACGAGCGAAAACATGGCAGCTTCCCCCAGCAGACACTGACTCGGACACTATGCCAGTAGCTGTCCTCCACATCACATTTTAAACAACCGTGATTAACATGTTCAGCAGAAAAACTTCGACTTCCTGTCTTTTCGTATTTTGCTCGGAGGCCCATGAAGAAGCCTGTAAATGTGGAGTACAGGAAACTCAAATGGCTGTGACTTCCAGCTACCCGGCTAACAGTGAACAGGACCCATAAAGAAGCCACTGAATACGGAGTGCAGGGAACTCCAATGGCTCCAACTTCCAGCTAACCGGCTACCGGTGAAAAAGACCCATAAAGAAGCCTGTAAATGTGGAGTACAGGAAACGCCAATGGCTCTAACTTCCAGCTACCCGGCTAACACTGATCAAGATTAAACTATGACCACAAGGCTGTAGCCCAGCATAGGCGGGAGTGACCGGGGGAGTCCTGGAAGGTTATCATTAACGCACACGGGACGTGTTGCTCATGTAGTGTTCCAGGTGCCATGGAAGGAGCCTGGTAAAGCCCTGCCTTTGATTTGGGAGGGAAGAACACAGTGCTAAACAGGACTCATTCAATGGTGTGTGTGTGCCCGAGTTGGGGGACGGCATTGACCCTTCTGACCTTTACACAGTACTTCTGTGAGGCAAAAAGAGTTCCACAGTGCATACAGGCACACAGTCGGCCACACATGTGAGATCGCGTAGTTCGCTTCACCCCCCCGGGTCCTCGGCTTCTCCTACGCACACACGTCATCGGGGGCCAAGTGCTTCACGCCGTGACATCACCGGTCTGGGGAGTTCACCAGCGGGGGCAAAGAGGCCAGCAGTACTTAGCCGTGGGGGAGGGGGAAGCCAGCGAGAGAAAGCCAGGGAGTGTGGATTGAGGAGGTAATGCTTAGCTCCCCTAGAAGGGTAAAATTATGACGGCGTGCTTCCTCTCTAAGTCCACAGTAAAGGCCCTTGAAGACAGACATTATTAATCAATCGCAATCACGGTTACAGAAAATAAGAAAGTGGACAGAATGAAAGATGTACTCAGGATCACCACACTGCTGAACATATTACAAGTTGATTCTTATGTCCTAGGCAAACTAACACTTTCAAAAGGCTGTGTATATACACATTACCAAATATCAATGATTAGAATGCTGGTATAACTGCAGTGTCATTGCACTCTGACCTACCCACCAACGCATAAGCAAATTCTGCCCAGTCAAAGATGTTCACTTCAGCGCCCGTGAGGGGGAAACACCAGCAGAAGATGGGAAAGTACATGAGATGATCTACAGCGGACTGTTTTGTGACGGTGACATAACTAGGCAGTGAAAGGCCCGGGGACAAATGTCCAGCTTTGGCACACACAAGGGTGTGCATCGCACCCAGGTACTTGGATATTGGAGGCGTGTTTAAGGTGTGTGTCACCACACTTTCCATCTCGCTCGGCCGTCCTATTCTTGCATGCCTATGTGTCACTCCATTGCAATGTGCACTGTTGTGTAATGACCAAGAAGCCATGCTATTCTCTGCTAACGCAAAAGATAGGGAGCGAGGCTTTGACACTAAACGTCAGGAATGCAGACCGGGACTGCAGTATTGTCAGCAATATTGGGACATTAACAGCTAGGGAGCAGCAGTAAAACAAGTAAACCTTCGTTAGCCTTTCTTTCGAAACATAAAGACAGAATTGGGTCTGAATGTTTTAAAATCTATTCAAAATCCAATGTATAAACCTAAACCGATCAGCACAAATAACATCCAGGCAGTTTGCATGATATAGGTTCAGATAAGTCAACTTCCATGACATTTACTTAAGGGGATTTCATAAAGTGATGTTAAGACAAATAGTTTTTGGGTTCATGTGACTGTCTTGGGCCGTAGGGGAACAAACGCAGTTATTGTAGAATATTCCTAGATATCAAGATATATTTTAAACAGGAACATATAAATGTTTGCGTCAATTAGGCAGCCTTTTTTGTTTAATCTAAGCAATACACAGTTGTTTCAGTTGTGTTTTTTCTTGTAATCCTAACTTTCTAGCTTCCTCTTTAAATATTAAATAAAATATTAAAATAAACAGTCACTGAATAGTTCTGATCACCCCTAAATCACCCGAGAGCCGTGCTTCGGAGGGCATAGGATTTAACACGGGCTGGCAGTGGATCTCTGAAATAATGCCACATGCCTCAAATAGCAGACAGTCAACGTCACTTTTTTTTAAAAAACTCCAGATGCGCAGAAACCCCGCCGTAAATGACAGTCGGCGGCAGAACCCCGGAGCCCCGCACCCCGCCGGGCGCACCTTACCTTGCCAAACTTCTGGTGCTGTACGTAAAGCTGGCCCTCTTTGACGTGCGCGTCCATCGCCCGCTCGGATTGCCACTGCCAGGCCGGATTCGGAATCTCTCGGCTCCCCGCTCGCCCCTTCAGTTTCTTAACTTCTTCCTTTGCAGACTTCCTATTGCGGCAACTTCCGCTTGATAAATGCGAGCAGTGCGAGCCGCGGCGCTGCAGGCAGTCATTGGACGCGATTTGCTAGGGAGCGAGCGCACTGAAGTAGCCCCGACATTAAAAAGATGCCTCTGAAAGTTTAAGCACGCTCTGAAGTTGTGCCCTTCGGAAGCGTGGTCTCTCCCCCCTTCGCCTGTTGTTGTGGGCGCACTTCAGTGGCAGCCCCCTCCCTCTCTCTCTCTCTCTCTGCCTCCCTCTCTCTCTCTCTCCCCCGTTAACAAAAGATAAATTACAGATACAACATGCAGAGCTCTTATATGACTATATTTTATTATTTCCGTTTTTTGCTCCTGACATTTCTTTTTAGAAATGTGTTACCGTGTTGGGCCCTCATTATACAGATGCATCTCACTCGAACGGAAATGTATGTTTATCCTGGTGCAGCTAGGTGTCAAAGATAAGACACCTATATGGATAATGTCCCTCAAAGCTGCCCACGTGTATAGAGCTTGAACCTTCACATACAGCTGGGTTTAGCTCTACAGCGGGACTCGTAGACACTGCTGCGCATAGCGGCGTTCGCAGGTCTGAAAGGTCCCGCGTTGGACGTAAGCGCGAATCTTACAGGCTGTGACGCCAGCGTGCATCCGTTACAGCGCGTTTGCGGTGTTCCTTCTGTTTAACGTTCTCTTTTTTCGGTTTCTTCCTCTGTCCAAGATCATTTGGCAATGGTTCATGTCTCTATGCGTCTTTTTTTCCATACAGGATATGAGGCAAGGGTCTCTCGTCTAGGGAGATTAAAGATTAATATCTGACAGGTGAGCCTGGGAGGATGGGTCACTAAATGGTTTAGGAGCTGGAATATGTTGAGCAAACATATTTATATTTAACTAGGGGAACTACTGTTGTAGGCCTGCCCTTCAGCAAGATATACGTCTTCCTGTTAAAAATTGTCCTGTAGGTTGTTTGGCAGAGAACCAGCACTTGGTAGCAGGAAATGTCCAGATGTGTTACACAATGCATGTGTGAAGTCCAGAAGAGGTGATTATGTCTGAGGATAGCCCAGGCTGACTCAGGATAGCCCAGGCTGACTCAGGACTCCACTCACTGTTTAAAGTGTCAGATGGCTCTAATGCTAGCCAGCTGGGAGGAATTTCATAAAGCCTCTGGCTACCTCACTCTGCATATTTTATGGCTGTTTACATTACTGTTGCCCACCTGGCATTATCCTTCCGGGGTACATTGCACAGCTACATACATTTTGCAGTTTATTCTCATTTTGACTCTTGTACTGTTTAGATATTTATCTCTCCCAGTTGTGTTTAATTTGACATTGTTGTACTTTCTGTGGAATCTGCATAGCAGCGCCGCCCCTGCTACTTCCACATATGCTGTACATACTTCACACTGTGTGTATATTCGGTTTCTTATTTTTATTTCTTTTAACTTTGCTGCTGGACTAAGAACCTGTCCACGGGGTAGCTGTAGTCACCCCCTGAAATTTATTTCCAGCTAAGGGCCTGGTATACTGAGTCAATTTGATTTCCTGTCCAACCAGACTTATGGCACAAATGAAATGGATTTTCGACATAACTATGTGCACACACTGCTATGCACTTACAGAACCAAACAGAGCACGGCATGGAATAATGAAGATGGATGGCCTTTTGGGTCCTCCAGCCCCTTCCTGCAACTTCCTGAAATTTGTAACATCACTGTGTCAAAGTGAAATCAGCCTTGGTTCCGAGCCTGAGTGAACGGCATGTCGGTGTTATAGTGTGGGTCCAGATATGCCACAGCTGAGCATATCAGCTGGTCGATCTCTGACAGGTTGATTGCTAAGACATTGTTAATCGATAACAGTATAACTTCCATAAAACTTTCATAATGTTCTAGGCTGAGGCAAACTATGCCAAGAGGACCCCACCCCCCTGCTCAGAAAAAAGTATACCATTGGGATTTGGTAGCTTGCAGAGCTTTTTTCTTTGTAAAAGTAGCTCTTGCTGTAAAAAGTACTTGTATGCGACATGCAAAGATCTGACTGACTTTGACAAAGGTCAAATCATTATTACTGGACAAAGGTGTCCAAAATAGGTTTGTGGAGTGAGTACCTACTGGGAGTAATCAGATGACCTACCGGGTGTGAAGTGCCCAAGGTTTGTCAATGTGGCATGTGAATGAAGGCCATCCTGTCTGGTGTTAACCAACAGAAGGGTTATTATGGGATGACTGGCAGATAATTTTAATGATGGGTACAGGACTACTCCGTCACGACACACAGGGCATTGAGCCATACTGTGTGGGACTGTATAGGCATGGATCAGATGTGTTGGTGTAATGCAAACCACAGTTGTTTGACACATACCCTGTCCACTTAATGCAATGGAAATGGGATTCATTGGATCAGGTGACCTTTTTCCAACACGCTAAGGCCCAGTTCCGATGCTCGCGTCCCTAATGTAGGTGCTTTTGATGCTAGACAGTTATCCAACAGTTATCATGGGCATCTGACTGGCCTCTGGCTATGCAACAGTGTTCGATACCCTGTGTCCTGTGACCATCATTAAGATGATCTGCCATTTGTGCCAGAGTAACCCTGCAGTTGGTTGGTCCCAGACGGGATAGCCTTCACTCACATCTCCCGTCGATGAGTCTTGGCCACCCAGCACCCTGCCAGCAGATGGTGGTTTTTCCTCCTCAGACGTCTCTCTCAGTAGCTTCTCACCACGGCTGGCCGTGAGCAGCCCACAGGCCTTGCTGTGTCGGAGATGCTCTGACCCAGTCTCTGGCCATAATGATTTGGCCTTTATCAAAGTCACTCAGATCTTTATTGCTGCCCATTTCTTCAGCTTTCAACATGTCGACTACGAGTGTCAAATGTCTAATATATCCCAGACCTTGACATGCCGCATTTTCACCAGATAGTTAATAATATTCTCATCAAATGGGGGTGGTAATAAAATTTGGGCTCACTCTTACAAACAAAACAAAACAAAACAAAACAAAACAGCAGTTCAAAGCACCGATTTAGTTAAAGGCAGTGTTACAACGCCATCTAGGGGTGAAATTGCAACATTTTCAATAAAAGCATTCAAGCAAGCTACTCTTTGAGAGGTTAAACATGTTCATTGCGCTGTCACTTTATTAAAGCTATGCACCCAAGAAATAATCCGGAAAAAGAACAGCAGTATATAAGATGATATTAGTGATGTGTGAATCACGAACGAACTTTTCGAACGGATCTTTAAAGTGAACTGAACGAACCAATTCGCCGGCCAAGAAGAACGCTAATCACATTATACGCATGCGCGGTATGCCGGCTAAGCGCTAACGTCCGCGTCAGCCCATAGTAACCCCACCCAGTAAATTATATGTGAAGTATTATTATTGAACCAATCAGAGGTGTCAATTTCAGGTCCAGAAAGTAAAAATCCAAACCAGGATTTTGTTTCAACCAACCAGTTGAGCATAAAGAGTCTTAGTCATAGAGTGCTTAACAAGTTGGTTGAAACAAAATCCTGATTCGGATTTTTACTTTCTGGACCTGAAATTGACACCCCTGGAACCAGTCAATGATCAAAGAACCGGATATTTTCAGTCAAGTGAACGAAAAGAATCGAATTAGTAAAAAGATTCGGTTTGCACATCACTAGCTGATACTAAACGCTGCAGTTCACCGTTCCTGTCATATATTGTCATATGTAGACCGTATAACGCCCCCTCCCAAAAAAAAACAAACACGGCATATCGGACAATTCATTGTGGGGTAAGAAACAATGTGGAAGGATGTCGCAGTCAGGTGGTCATATCCGACAATTCATTGCATGCATTAGAAGTCGAAAACATTTAGTCTATGGATGTAAAAAGTATAAGAAAAGAAAAAAAAAGGTACTCGGGGTAGTAAAACTGCGGCGACTGTACGAGCCGGTAGACCAGCCCTGCTAACCTCCGTAACACTCTGTAACGCCGCGCCAGACTATAATACATATACATATATATATATATATATATATATATACACCTATATATATATATATAAAAGGGAGATTAATTAGCGCAGGGCGCGCGCGGCTCTCGGCGCGGCGGCGCGTGAGCGGTCACGTGAGTCGTGCAGGAAGGTGCATGATGGCTGCAGTCTTCGGCGGTGTGGAGGGGTGAGTAAAAAAGAAGGGCGATCACGGTAACTAGTGTATCTATCACGGTGTCAGTGAGAGCAGTGAGAGGCAAGGCTCATCCGGCAACGCTGCGTGCCTCCGTGCATTAAAATGGCAGATAATACACGGAAGACGAATACTGCCCTACTGTCGCTAGCAGTACTGGCGTTAACATTTTGAATGTAGTTGCATCCATTCTGTACTTAAGGGGCATTCGGTGACCACATTATTTAGAAGGTTTCATATCGATTGATATTTACTTTAATGTGAAAATCGCATTTTCAGCAGTTCGAGAGCAACTCTGCCCAGTTCCTGCCGTACTTTATGGGTTTATTACATTATTATCTCCTGCGTGTAGGATCAGATGTACCTAACCCCCGGCTGTCAGCTGGGACGGCTGTTTCTGTGTAGCTGTACTGGTTAGCAATGGCTGACGTATCCCCGGAAAGTAGCTGCTTTTTTTCTCGTTTGTTTGCTGGACTGCATTGGATGGATGTGGTGTCTCTTCTGTCAGAGGTGGGACCGCCTCCAGAGCTGTGCTGGTTTCTGAGGAAGGAAAGATCATCACAGAAACGGATGGGCCGTGTACCAATCACTGGGTAGGAGACGTTCGCGGTCACCAGTTAGACTGAAGGGGTTCCGTTTCTGTACAGCTGGTACAGTAATGGTAATAAAATTGGTCTTGCTTCCCTTGCAGCTGATCGGTGTTGACAAATGTTTGGAGGCAATCAACAGCATGATGCAAAAAGCCAAGAAAGATGCCGGATTGGATGTAGACACACCTCTCCGCTCCATGGTTGGTCAGCCTCAGCCAAAAACATTATCACCAAAGCCAATGAGACATTTTGTGTCATGGGTGTTCTCACCCAAAATGCTGGCACATCCCTCCGTCCGTTTTTCATAAACATAGTGTGCCAGGAGCCAATCCCAGGAAGCACAGTGCCCAAGGCCAGGGAGCACCACGGACAGGATACCAGTCTCTGGCAGGCAGGGCGTACACACACAGGAAGAGTCACCCAATGAGTGCTGTGGGAGAGAACCCGTGTAAACAAGTGAACCCCACATACACATAGCAGGGGGTGTGACCCTATGCTGCCCCCCACAATAACACCACCCAAATGCAAACATAGCCAACTGCGATTAAAAAAGAGTAAGTTCCCATTGGTGCAGAAAAAAAAGTTAAAGTACTTCCATGCAGTTTTATCAAGGAAACTTAGGTTTGTTTCAACTCTGAAAAGTTGTACCAGATACTCCAACACCTTGGTGACATGATGCATGAGGCCCTGAGTATGTGTGAGAAGCATCAGTGGCTGTGTGCACAGGGTATGTCTCTGAGTGGGGGTGAGCAGCCGGAAGCCATCGAGAAGCTCATCAGGGAGATGGAGAAGAGGTTCCCTAATCTGAGCCTCAGCTACCACATCTCCAACGACACCATCGGCGCCATGGCGACCGCCAGAGAGCAAGGTAGAGGTGCCGCGATTCTAGTGTCCGTCAGCAGAGTCCTGATGCAGCGGTTATCATATAATCACTGTAATATACTTAAGTCCTAAAACATTTCAGTTTGTGCCTGAAATATATATGATCATTTCTTTCAGTTCTTTTGTGGGTCGCACAGACTGTAGACACTCGTTTAAAGATCAGATTATATTGGGATTTTGCAAATTTAAGTCAAATGCTGTCCTATTTTCTTCCAACACCAGGGCAATTCTTTTGCCGACCGTCGTTCTTGTCTCCATCCTCAAAATCAGCTAACGGTGCATAAGCAAGCATAGGAAATAGATAATGAGATGGGATTCATAGAGTTGTTGTCAGCTGTTTTCTTAGCATGCCAAGGACAGTGTGAGGATTGTCAGGATCTGACAGACCTGCTGACACTCCCCTTATTCCTCCAGGGGGTGTGGTCATTATATCGGGGACTGGATCCAACTGCAGGCTGGTGAACCCTGACGGGTCACAGGTGGGCTGTGGAGGCTGGGGGCACCTGATTGGTGACGAGGGCTCAGGTACGAATTCAGACCACTTTGGCACTTATGCTCCTCACCCATGAAAGCAAATCCAGGTCCAGCCTGGAATGTGTACGCTGAAGGACTTAACTGGCCAAACAAGGGACTGACATAGATGCAGTCACGACAGAAGTATTCCACAGACATCCTCTACCAGGAAGACTTACCGTCGATGTACAGTTCATGGGGTCAGATAGATGGAAGGGCCTTCAGTAATATAAGGTCAGAATAGCTGTGGGCAAAGACCATAGGGGGAGAGAAGTTATTGCAGGAAAAGAACTGGATCAGAAAGCTAAAGAACAGAGTAAATGTCTGGCTAAATGTGAAGAAAACGGGAGGCAGCTAACATTAGCATTGATGATGAAGACAAATAGGCTTTAGCTTTGGTTTACTGGGAGCCACCAGCAGACTGGAACTGGGCAGAGCTGTGATAAAACACCTAGAAAGAAAATTTGCTGAAAGTCTTACTGTATTTTTAAAAACAAATGTCAGAACTGTTCCGAATCTGCTGTTTTGTGTGACTTTATGAATGTGAAAGCTGGATTATGAGGAAGTAGGAGAAGGGCATTGGTGCATTAGAACTCGGTGCTGGCAAAGACTTCATTCAGTGAAGCACAAGGGAAACGTGGATTCTTGTTAAGACTTACCCTGAACTGTCACTTGAAGCACAAATGACCAGATTAGGTTTTGAGTGTGTAAGAAGACGTAGTGCACTGGGAAACCTGTAATGCTCTGAAAATAAGCAGGAAGCGTTCAATGAGAGGAAGTGAACAGCTACTGGAAAAGTGTGAAGACCCAGGCAGAACATCCTGGAGTTTATAATTCTAATCATGTCATAATAAAAATACGATATATAATATCTTGTATAATTATATATAATATATAATTATGACTATTATTTTTAATGCCAGTTTAAAATTTTGTTGGCATCAGCATTTTTGATTTTGATTAAAATTGGCATGCTGCCTGGGTTGTAACAAAGGCACTATATCTAAAAAAAAAAAAAACCCTAAGGCATTTCTAAGCTCTGGAAGATACATGTCATTCACATGCCATATTTAATCAAAAATCAAAAATGGTGATGCATTTGGTAATTTGTTGAATTAAAATGGAATGACACAGTAAATATGTGAAATATTTAAAAATGTTGATTTTCTTTTAAATTGTTATTTAGCCTACTGGATTTCTCACCTTGCTGTGAAGATAGTGTTTGATGCACTGGACAATTTTGTGACACCACCCCATGACATCACTAATGTCAATAATGCCATGGAGGAGTACTTCCAGGTAAGAAGGGATAGGGGACCACCACTTCCTCATTTGACAGCCGTGCCAGAATGTACTGTAGACAAAATGAGACCTACAAGGTCATCAGCGGTCAGGCGGTCCAATTTATGTGATTGAAATATTTTAAGGATTTTGCATGTTTGTACCCATTCACCTATCATCCAGGTGACCAACAGGATGGGCATGCTTCCTCACTTCTACAGAACCTTCGAGAAGTCCCACTTCGCTGGCTTCTGCAAAAAGCTGGCTGAAGGTCCAGTGATTGACTTTA
Source organism: Petrocephalus zakoni (assembly GCA_026774425.1). Taxonomy (NCBI): domain Eukaryota; kingdom Metazoa; phylum Chordata; class Actinopteri; order Osteoglossiformes; family Mormyridae; genus Petrocephalus; species Petrocephalus zakoni. The sequence continues at coordinate 15,534,577 of JAODKN010000016.1, read as the reverse complement.
CTTGCTAGTTTTGCCATTTAACAGAATCACTCTTTTCACCGAGACACCGCATGGCACAGAACGTGATTGCTGGGCCTCAGCTGACTCTGCTCGTTTCCTTTGTGTGCGTGTGACACAGTGGCCGCGGCTGGAGATGCTCTCTGTCAGTACGTGTTCACTCAGGCTGGGAAAGCTTTGGCTCAGCATATAGTGGCTGTCCTGCCCAACGCTGACCAGGTGAGGGCACCAAAGCCTGTTGTATTTATACACAAGTTTCCTTTCTAAAACATAGGGTTACTTGATGTCTCTGAATTGCTCTGCGTGTTTGAATGCCTATGTGTGTGTGAATGTCTGTGTTACAGTGGACAAGGTATCCTGTACTCGGTATCTCCTGCACAGTGCCTACAGTTGCTTGGGATAGACTCCAGGCTAACTGTGATCAGGGGCCCGTATCATGATTTCTTGCTTAGCCGGATAATGTGATGGATTTATGGTACCGCAGTTTAAATGGACTTTATTTTCATTCACTTACATTTAGTCCAGACTACCTCAAATCCAACAAGTTACCCAGCTAAGCAAGAAATCCTGCTATGCGCCCTTGAATAGATGGGTACATGTGCGTTTATGGAGACCTGCTGATGCCTAGATGTATTTTTTATAAACCTCGACCTATCTTGTGTTCTCTCCAACAGTGTCTCTTCTCGGGAGAGCTTGGCTTGCCCATTCTATGTGTAGGATCTGTCTGGAAGAGCTGGGAGCTGCTAAAGCCAGGTCAGTGGGCATCATCTCAGCAGCTGTACTACACCGGTTATACTGGGATTCCCAAGTGTCTTCAGGAAGCTCATATCTCACCTGTCTCAGTTATTCAAGGGGTGGATGATTAACTGTTAGTTGTATGATCTGGTGGTCATCTACAAACGAATCAAATAGCTGGTTCTCCGACAGTTGATGTTAGGGAATTTTCTTAAAACTTTTAGTTCAAATGAAAACACCCTCCTGTCTCAACACACGCACTTCCATGTTCTCCTTGGCAGGCTTCACCGAGGTGCTGCAGAGGGCTGCCGGGGATCACTTCAGTGGGTACAGCCTGCTAACACTGCACCAGTCTTCGGCTCTAGGGGGCGCCAGCCTGGGGGCCCGCAACATTGGGGTGAAGCTGCCTCTCGATTACTCTGCCAATGCAGAAGTGTTCTACAAGCACTCCTTTGGCAGGAAGTGAATGCATACCCTCTCTTCCAAAAATGTGCTTTATGAAGAGCAACATAAACCAACAATCAGCACTGTACTGTACAACCATCTGTTGTCCAGGATGGGAAATTTTGGAACAAGTCAGTTTAGTTTAAGCTTTATATTAAATCACTGTAAATCAACATTTCGATTTTGAAACCTTTTTCTTTTTTTTTTTTTGATACAAAGGGTTTTGTAAATTTTTTAAATGGTATTTTTAGTGATTACTATATCTGCTTATTCTGAAAAAATAATGAAAAACATGAAAGGGAATTGTTTTTGTTTATTAATAAAGTCAAAGAGAACAACAGTAATTGTAATATAAAAAAACCTGCTGTCCTGTTTATTTTACAAAGGGGGGAAGTTCAATTACAATCACTGGTATTAATGACTCATTTAACAAACACCATGCAGACATCACAACTGTAAAATTGTTTTCATTGCTGGTGGATTATAGGGCTGTAACTGGTATAGCTTAGATATGCTGCCGACTTTCTGCTCAAACCCTGTGCACTGAGACAAAATTCAGGCATGTATAATATGATCGACTCCTAATATTCAGAAAACAGTGGCTATGTCAGAATCTGTGGTTATGTAGCCATCACTACTCAGAATTCCAAAAGTGCCATCAGTGAAAAAAACAGCTGTTTTTTGGCCTTCTTGTGATTCAGAATGTTAATACTTAAAAATATTTTCAATATATTATAATAAAATATATATTTTATAGTTATATAAAATATTATAATACTGTTAATACTGCAAAATAACTAAATGTTTACTGTCATGACATGAATTAAAATTCCAGGATACCTGAAGGGCGGTGGGCCTCATACTAAACTAATTCAAGTGAGGGGTACCCTTTGGGGCCCCTGTAGGTGTACAAACGGAAGCCCTGCCCACAGCTTCCACCTGTAGAGGAAACTATCACAGGTGCCGGTGGTTTTCAAACTGTGCCACATGAAGCGCCAGTGGCCTGTGTGCGCCCCCTAGTGGTACACAGTCATAATGGTTCAAAAGTTTGAGAACCACTGGCCTATGTCAAATGTACATTAAACAAATAGCAGTACAATATTTGTATATCTGGTGAAAAAGTACATAGATTCTTTAAGTGTCTTAACACCAACCTTTACAAATCTGCATTGAAACATTACTAGATCCACTGATGTATCTAGTGGAGAACCAACCGGTCAACATTGTTGACGTTCAACTTTTAAAAGTTAAAGTGTTACATGTTGACTGCTACAGATCCCTCCAAGAGTAGCCCAGCCTCGTGCTCCATGCTGCCAGGGACAGGCCCCAGGCCCTAAAACCCCCCACCCCCCAAAGCAGCACGGGCAGTTTGAAGATGGATGAATGGATAGCTGGACGACTGCTGAAGGGTGCCCCTTAACCCATTGCTACTTTTGTTATGGACACGTGACACTGCCACATCTCGTTGACATTCTACGGCATCAGTACTCGGGGAAAAACACTGAAAACACAATTTGATTCTGTGTATTAGAGTGAAGTTGCCCTCTGGCTTCAGAATGGAGGACATTACTAAGCTTTGAATACTCCTGAGCATGTGAGCCATGGTCAGATTGTGCCCAGTTTTAATATAGTTAACTACTGAGCTGGATACTATTCCAATAGCTGAATGTCAGATGCGGTGATGAAATCGAAGACTTGAGAACTTTTTCCGCTGCTCTCTCTGTATTGATGAAGTGTCAGGTGGCGTCAGTGGTGCGGAAGGTTTTAAAGAATGGGGCTGACAAGTTTTCGGGTCTGCACATTCTGCCTTCCATAACCAAGAAGCAGTCGTCATCTCTCAGGCAGCCATTGCCAATAAGGTCCTAAGTTGGCCAAGGTCCATTCTGAGTTTCAACCAATCCATCCCTCCCATCGGCTTGACCAGCACTCCCCTGTCCATCTTACACATTTCATATTGTACTGAACATTAATGGTAGGGTCAACACCAAAACAAGGATGTGAAATGCAAATACATTAGGGATGTGTATCTCCAGCACTGAGGCTGATGCGATACCCATCTCCATGCATTGCCAGCGATCCATTACAGTCACGTACAAAGCAACTACAATTGTCATACAATATGATTCACCCCTACTGCGACGCAGTGCCATTCGACACGATTCGATTCCACACAATGAGGCTCAATGAGATACAATGTCATACAAAAGAACATGACGGTATAGCATTCAATATGGTACAGATGCAGAAAGTTTAGAGGACAAATCAATCTAAAAGTAAAATTACTGAACAAAAATTTCTAAATAAAAGTCCTCTACTAATAATTATATATTAGTCTGATTTTACTGGCCAAATTGTATCTGGCGCACATCTTTTTTTAAAAATCGGGGCAGACACACCAGTGAGAATCTGTGAACCGCACCATCGCTAAAACACGTGCTTTACACACAGGATAGTCTCTCTGCCCCTGATGGCTAGGTGACAGCGAGTGACATGCTTTACTTCACTGGGTATTGTACTCTGCTCCAGCTCAGACTCCCCAGGTGTGTCTCCATTGACTGATTTTCCATCTGAACCAGACTGCTGCCAGTAAAACGAGATGAAGTGGCTTCACTGTTCACCTGGTATCATCCTGAGATTGTTTGCATTTCATAGGATTAAAACTAAATTAAACTGCCTCTTTCAGAAAGTCTATCATTAGAAAAGGACAAGCTTGTGAAACAAAAGGTGTCATTCAGAGCTAATCTGATAAAAAGGGGCAAACCTGTGAACACAAATGTGGACTTTAAGGCTTAATGAATATGCAACTGAATAGCAGCACACATTGGGAGGACTGTTTAAAACTGCAAAAATTGACATTATTGGGGGACAAAATAATCATTTAAATGGGCCCTGCATAAACACAACCCAGCAGCAGCCACATGCTAATAGCCCAGAGTCAGTCATGCTGTATTATGAGCTACTTCTGGTTCACAGTAGTCATTGCAAGGTAGGAAAATACATCCAGACATGACCATGTACTGCTTTTGGCTAGAGCCCATCTTGATCATTTTTTACCATCAGGGAGAGTTGATCATTGGATGAAACACAGCTACACACAGCCGATAAAACCTGTTTAGAACATGAGAGCCAGCTGTGTGCAGTTTGGAAAAACACCAACAGGAAGGGCAGACAGGCGAGCAGGAACAGTCTGGACAACAAGCCTGCAGATGCATCAAGACCAAAGGGGGGGTCACCCTAACATTTAACATCAAGATGTGCCGTCCTTTGTGAAGTTCCAGGAATCAGTATAGCAAGTTTATTAAGGACTCGGCTGCCAGTCAATGTGCATCGGTGCCCTGTAACCAAAAGAAACACACGCACACACAAAACCAAACTGAAATGGAAATCCAAATAGGTATATTGTTTTTATTCATTTTTCCTTTTTTTAATGAAATTCGTACTTTGTGTCAGGATTTCAACTTAAATCAAAAACGATTTTGTGTGAATCCCCCACAGGCTTTCCTATTGGTTTAATCAGGTCACAAGGATGGTCACCTGACCCCCCCTGCCATGCCCAGTAGCTACTCCCACTCCCCACTGCTGGACAGTGCTGCCCAAAAGACACAAATCCAAACAAAAACAAAAAGCATGAAAAATAAACCCAAACAGGGGGAAAAAAATAGCCTCTCCATACAAACTCACATGACCAGTCCTCAGGATTAAAGGATGAAGATCGGCTCAATACTGAATATGATGTATAGCTTGTTTAACGTCCAGGAGGGATTGTAGCTGTGCCCGTCCCACCCGCCCACCCTGCCCACATACTTAGACACAGAAAAAACGGAAAAATAAAAAGCTTATAGGAGGAGTTGCCCTTGCTGTATCTCCTTTGCGCCCCTGTTTGGGTGTGTGCAGACGTGACCGAGGGTCACCAGTGTCTCTATAAAAGGTGCCCCCTTGTGTCAGAGGGACCCTAGTACTTGACTCCTGGCACAAATTCCTTTGCCTCGGGATTCAAGCTGCTCTTGCGCTGGGGAACAGAGGACAAAATAGGAAGAGAGGAAACGAGTTGTAAAATCAGAGGTTTCATCCCAACACTCACATGAAAAGCCTGAACTACATGGCATTAGGCAGCATGCATTTCACTACGGACTTACCACGATATCCTCGGTGTTGACATCACTGACAGACAGGCCGTTGAGCTGCTGCTGGAGCTGCCCCACCCCAGAGGGGAGGTCCCTTGCTGGAATGAACCAATCCTGGTCCTCCTCATCGAGCATCTCCTGGAAACAGCGCTCCAGGAACTCCTGCTCCAGTAGCTCTTCTTCCACCTGGAAGGCAAGAACGATTGGACCAAAGGAAAAAAAAAAACTGACATGAGAAACATTGCAAATGCTGTCTGGTGGCACAATACAGAGAAGGGACTCAGTAGTGATTGTGTGTGTGTGCACACATGCATGTTTTTGTAAGATTGAGCTGTCCATTTTGGGTTAAAATAACAGGTATTTATTATATGCATTCACACACACACACACACACACACACACACACACACACACGTGTGCACTGACCTGCCGGTTGTATTCCTCCTCGTTCTCCATCCACATGTACTCAGCAAAGGGGTTGGCATCGCCTTCTCCATGTCCATTGGCCACCGGCTCCTTGCCTTCCTTTCCGGGGCCTCCCCCTCCCGGTGTCTTCGCCACCTCTGGACCGCTCATGTCTGCCGGCTCTGAAGAAGGATCACCTTTAGTTGCCGAGATGCAGTCATCACAAAGCCAACCATTACCCAGTTCTTTTCCCCCCATGTGATTTTAAATAAATAAAATAAACCCACAACAACTGGCATACAAAACACCCCTCCACCTTAATCTGAAACACAAAAGACCATCTCCATGCACGATATGAGATTTGCAGAATTCTAAAACAAAAGCAGATTCATTCAAACATGTTCAACAAGTTCTGCATACCCGGCCCAAAGCTCCACCGTGGTGTGAAAAATTCCAGAACTTCAGACTCATCGCTGAACAGTGGTGTAATTTTCCCCAGACACTGTGCACACCAGACTCCTCTCAATCTTTGTCCAGTGACATTTGCTTGAGGTACCAGAAACCACTTTTGCGATCACCGAGTATATGCTGACTGAAGATTTCTGACGAGCTGGGAAATTTACCAGACTAATCCAGCATTTTCCAATGTCCCCAGCTTTTACCACCAAACAGTTACCTGCTCACAAAGGCCAGCATGCATTCCCCAGTGTCTGAACTCCATGACAAGCTGTGCTGAGACCAAGCCAGCAGAAGCTGATAACTGCACTTGGCTGAAAATGCACACACACCACTCTCGCCTAATCAAGAGAATAAGCTACGCCCAGCCGCCTGCAATGTAATTCTGTAGTGGTGGCTCCGCAGCCTGAGAACTCTATGGTTGCGAGTTCGATTACTTTTTTGTGGGCTGCATGTCTTCCCAGCTCACAGTTTTCCTCTTGGTACTTACCAGAGGTAAGAGACCCTGATCCTGGACTGCAGGTTCTCCCCATCTTACCTGATGAGTTCCTATCTACCTCAGATCAGGGGTGAGTCATCAGAGACCAGGTAGGATGGAAAACCTGCTGGACACAAGCACTCCAGGACCAGGGTTGCCTACCCTGGCCGTTTGAAGACCCACAGTTTACTTGAACTGCAATCTCTAAATTGCCCATTTTCTGTGACTGCATATTGCCTGTGATGACCCAGGACCTCCCCTGGGCTTCTAAGGCTCACTGCAATAAGGAAAATGTACAGAACAGAGCTCAGGACGTGGGGGACGACAAGGCGAGCAAGAGCATAACAGCTAGTGAGGCATAAACTGTTCATTTCTTACAGACAGTCAGCTCATAGAGCTACATGACTGTGTGCTATCACATACCTGCACGCGGCAGGGCCTTTCTGAGGGCAGCTCTGCAGGGCGTGCTCCTCGAGAGACATGCATTTGTGGCTTCTGCAGCACATACTCAGACAAGCACATGCCGCTCTGTCTGGGTTAGCGTTTCCCGGGGTCTCTCAGGCCATAGCCCCGTCTACCATGGGGATGGGGGCATTATAAGCACAATGTACCAAACTAAGTGAAAACCCAGTGTGAGAGATGCGCCCCATTTCCTCCCTACCGAGTACCACCCCAATACCCAGCTGAAGACACCGGACTATCATGCTAACACAGGTGCTTAAAGCTTACTAGGGCCATTCAGTCCCACTAACTGCCTCCCCTTCCCATTAAACGATGACTGCCAAATTTAAAAGAAGATACAGAACAAGAACTATAATGTAGTTTAAAGACATCATTCGAGCGGAAAGACCTAGATCACCTAATCTGGTACAGGGGGACAATGGCACAGTCTGTAACCTCTCATCCTATCCCATCCTATTCAGTTCTTGTCCAACAAAAGATACGTAACCCATAGCTAATGCTGACACAGAACGCTAAGCTGTCAGGGAGAGGGGACAGTTATTGTAGTTTTGAAAATGTTTAGGTTTTTATATTATTTTGACTATTTGAAACCCAGTCTAGTTTACTTTCAGTATGGTTTTTTTAGGATTTCAAAAGATTTCTATTCAATTTTTATATTGTGGTTCAGGTTTTGTAATTTATTTCAAAGGATAGAGGTTGTATAGCACATTTTATGTGCAAGACCTTTAGGGACTCCCACAGGAATATAAATGAACATTATGTACCAATTTCACAAAACGTGTGTGTGACACTGACAGCTATCAAAGACAAAATACTATTTTAACTACAGTAAAACCCTCTCAACTATCAAGCATTCAAGAAACCAGCAGGATTCTAAAAACGTAAAACACACCTTAAGTAATAACCCTATTCAATTAAAACACAAATAATTATTTAATTAAATTAAAACACAAATAAATATAAAAAAAAACTGAGCAACATACGTGTCATATCCTGTGCCTGCCCACAGAGTGACATGCTTTAGTAGTCTGTTCCACCATTGTTTACCTTATGATCTCTTGTGTTACAACACCAAACTCACTATGACAGTATAAATCACTAGTGTGTGCATAAAGGGATTGAACTATGTATAAGTGACGTGATACAAGCTGGCACTTTTCTGGAAAATTCACCTATCCAGCACTGCCTGTCCCAACATCACTAGACCTTTCACTGTAAATGCAACAGGAAGTATTTTACATTTGTTATTTTGTTTTAGAAGCAATATGTGGTCTTTGTGGGGCTGTAGTTTTCCCCATTTTCATGTCCTATTTCAGTTCACAAATACACTTTTCTTGCAGTTCTAGTTTTCGCTAACCCTGGAGGAGGGTGGGATTTTCCCCAGCGAACAGTATCTGGCAGGTAAATATGAAGTCTTTCCACACATCCATCTGTGTGGCCAGGCATCCTTATGAAGAATCCGCACCCTTTATCTAAAATGCCGTCCCACCCTGGAACTGGCAGCATTCTAGTCAAACGCGTAACCACTTAACAGGGGTACCAAGAGCAGGATTTTGGAAAACGAATGTGCCAACTACAGTGCTTAGACGGGAGAGGTCTTTAGGGAGACAGGAGGCTAAAAAGAGACACCCCTGGCAAGGTGACTGCCCCCTAGAAACACGCTGGGGACAGGGCGGCACACACACCCCAGCCGGCCTGACCACCGCTTCTCCCTCAAATGGCCCTTTTGTTTTCCCATGCCAGCGTGGACCTTCTGGCATGCGAGGCGAGTACAAACCCCAGGTAACTGCTCCTCCCCCCGAATGAGTGTCATTTGTGGAGGTTTCAGACCCCCACCCCCACGCCTAGCTGTAACACATGGCTGGCTGCCTGCCAGCTCCGCCTCTCACACCGGGCCTGGAACACGGTGGGCAAAGCCTGCCAAACAGCACAGCCTCCCCATAAGCGGGAAGGTGGCCCAACCTCCAGGCCGCAGCAGGGGCCCCGTCCCACCACACACGATTCAGCTCGAGGGCCCAGGGAGCTCCATCAGGCGTGATAACGAGGATAACCCCCCCGAAACGCGAAGGGGCGCTGTCCGACACCCCCGGCCCACGGTGCCCGTTATCCGAAATGGGTGGCGAGCCAGACGGGGACAAAGCGCCTCGTAATCACACTCCGCAGCCGAGTACGGGCCGGCGGTCCCCCGGCCGGAGCCCGGGTCCCAGGTGACCGGGCCTCCGCCCTGAAGGCCAGGCGGGCCCGCCGAGAGCCGCGTACCCGGGCGGCGCTCCATGGCAGCCCCGTCGGGCCGGCGCACGCCGCAGAGACCCCACGCGTGTCGGTACGAGGAGGCCGGCGTAGCGTTCGCTGCGGAGGGGGAATGGAGGCGGGCGCCTCCTGTTTACAAACACGGGAAAGAGCCATCGGCGGGAATAAAGCGAGAGAGCGCGGCGGGAGGCGGCCGGGGTACGGCACGGCGGCCCGGGAGGGGGCTGGGGAGCGGCGGGAGGCCACGCAGGATGCGGCCGGGGAGACGGGCCGGTTAGGGGCAGCCGCGGCCCCGCGCTGCTAACGACGGCCGGCCGCCGCATCGGCTTCGCAAACAGACGGAGGGCGCGCCGGGGGGGGCTGCGCGTGAAGTGGGCCGCCGAGAGCCGGAGCCGGAGCATGCGGCCCGAGCGCTGTGCAGACGCGGCCGCCGCTGACATGTCTGCCGTGCGGCCGAACAAAGGCGCCGAGCAGCGCGGGCGCGGGGCGCACGTCGGCCGGCCGCGAGGTGGTGGCGGAGGCGGAGGCCGGAGCGCCGCTCCGGTCCGGTCCGTACGGGCGTACCTGGCATGCTGCGTTCTGCGGGTCTGCGTGCTGAGGATCCGGCGGGCGAGCTCTATCCGCTCAGCATGTGGCGCGGCGGTCTGCGGATGCGCTCAGGCCGGCTTAGCGCGCAGCCGAGGACATAGCGAGGAGCGCGGTCATGTGACCCGCGCTGGGCCCGCCCACAGAGCGCGAGCGCCCCCTCCGCTCCTCCGCCAGGAGCGTCACGTGACCTCCGCCGAGACGCGCGCCCCCCCTCCCCAACAACCTCTACCTACAAAACACACATGCGCGGCCCTTCACCTAGCGGGTCCGATACATGGCAAGCACACTCGAACGGAAAAATTATACTTATAACAATAAATGGTTAGAATCCGCCTCGGTTTAACAAAGACGGGAGTGGCAGAAGGATTTCAGTTACCGTATGACGTGTTTTACCTCCAATTCCACGTGGAAATGTTCGCGTCAAGCAAACAGCCCCTATGCATCATACTTGTTCCACATTTTTCGACGTCTGGCAAACTAACCTGACAGTTGCACCGACTATTCGATTAGATGGAGAGTTAGCAACTTCATTTGGGCAGCTAAACAGCATGGCATTCTGTTTAGGCTGAGATGTTGTGAAACGTGATGATACGTTGTATAAACAGATTAACCCAGGTAACAGGCAACCAACTGCAACGCGACATGCTTTATCTGAGGTTCTCCTTATGAATTAGTAGTACAAATTCACAGAAATCCATTTGTCCTATCAGTTTAACGTACAAGTGGCACGCTATCATTCCATCGTAAACACTGAAGTAGCCTATATGAAATAATGCATTGCACTTACCCAATTTATTAAACAAAAAAATATCCCAACCACCAACAAATTCTTAAACCGTTGTGTAAATAGCCGCTCCTACTGCAAAACGGCTTTTCCTCCGTCTTTGATTACAAAAATTAAAAAAAAAAAACATTAACTGCAACAACCAGGACTACACGCCTTTGTCCGTGTTTTTCGTTGTTATTGGCCAAGCAGGGCGCCTATCATAAAGTTTTGTCCAATAGTTAACCGGATTAGAGTCACGTGGCCGTAATTAAATAACCTCCGCGTAGACGATTGGTAGATTCCCTTATCAGTAATTTTCTACTGCGTTTTGACATCACTTTTAGGCAAATCCCTTAAGTCTAGGGTTCTCATTCGCGGTTTTTAAGATTACTTTTACGGGTTTGCTCTTGAGGCTCATAGATTCTGAATTCATTCATATAATTGTGGATCCTATAATCGTGAATAACCAAGAACTCTAAGTGTCGCTGTCTTGATTCTTAGTTGAATGTGATATTCTTATATCGATGTCAGTGCTTGTAAGTAACACAAGGGCGTCCCGGTGATTTCCTACCGATGTATGAAATGATGTATGAAAATTACGTGCTTGGTGCTGTACTATTTTTGATTACCTTTTGCGTCACTGATAGGTGCAGATACCTCTAGGCATTTTCACGTTCCGTCCCTCATTCACCAGCCTTCTGTATGCTGGTTGCTGTTTAAATGCCAAGGCAAACACATTATAAGCAAGACTATCATAAATGCAAAGGTCGTATAAAATTTAATGTTAACTGTGCGAATATAAAAAACATCCAATATTTTTTCAGGTGGTTTAAATAAGTGTTTATGAGATATCGTCATTGTGAGCTGTTCGGGCAATTTATACACCCAGTTAGAGAATATTAACCAATATTTGGTTAAATAAGTGATCGGGAAATGGGGCTTTTTCTTGAGATATTGGGCCCCATTAGGTATAGTATTAATTAAGTATATGGACGCAAACCATTACTGTCGCTTGAATACACCAAGGGTTTTTTGATCCTGCTTTTTGCTGGCAAGCAACGTGAGTTTCGTTTAGGGGGAATTGCATAAATATTTTTCCGGGTAAAACGATTTTCCTTTGCAGTGAGTGATCCCAGAGAATGCTCATTTAGATGCATTGCACACAGTTATGGGAGTCGCTGAGTGTTTTTATTTACAGAAGCAGGCCTTGTTTTTGTTTAGCTCCCTCTCCCATCTGTCCGCTCGCGTGGCCGGGGCCCTGTCCTTGTTCTTTGTTTTATTACAGGTTCGGCCATGCAGAACAGAAACCAAGAATGGAGACCTCGTTAATGGGCAGCTGCTGTGCTGTTTTCTGCATCTGCTTTTCAAGTGCTAAATGTAAAATGAATTGGAAAACGTATATTTACTGTAGTTAACTGCTGGTTGGAAGATGTATGTATGAATGAATGGTGTTGTCTCCCTCTTGTGGAATTTTTTGATAATACAGCAATGTTCTTTTTCAGTCGCACTATTGTTCTCAGCCATTTGTCTGCAGCAGTCTATATATCCATCCATCCATCCATCCTTTTATCACAGTCAGGGTTGCAGGGTGCTACGGTAAACCGTTGAACAATATTCCATTCCACAGGGCATCAACACATTCACACAAATTTAATATATTTTTGTTTAAATATACAATACAAAGTGAAGTTTTTAAGAGAGCAGTGCATACATATTGATTTGTCATTGCTGTAAGATAAATGTTATGTTTCCATAGCCCTGGCCAGTGCATAGGATTTTCATATATTTTTTTGCCTCATAAGACTTTCATGCAAAAACATTTATTACTGTTATTTATGGTTAACTTTCTAATTTTTACATAAAAGAACAGCAATCATCTTATTTAGTAGCAAACCCACATATCACTTAAGCACATTTGACAGTCACTCATCAGAAAATGCAGGTTCTGGAGCTTGGCAGTCCTCCGTCCGTGGCCATGTGGCGAGTCAGGCCTGGTGAGTCAGGCCTGAATACACCGACCGTAAACCATGAAGAAGTCCCACACCACATCGGAACCATGGTGGGCACTTTACTGGAGCCTCAGCAGTTCGCCTGCCTAGCACAGGTGGGCGCTGAGGACGCAATCGTCCATCCGCTGCATTGAGCTCCTGGAGAAGGCAGGGAGCACCGGTAGGGTCATGTTCTCAAAGGGACTCCTTGCTGTCCTGAACTGGCGACTGCCTCGTCGGCTACCTCATCTGCAGGCCACAGTTACGATGATGGTTACAAATCAGCGGCTGAGTGGCTGGTGAGTAGCATAGATGCCCCATCAGGACCTGTCCTCGCTCCATTCCTGCTTACCTTCTACATCTCTGACTTCAGGTACTACTCCAAGGAATGCCATCTGTAGAAGTCAAGTCAAGTGGGCTTCACTGTCCTGCCGGCCATACACAAGTATACAGTGTTACGAGACACCGCAAATGACACATGGGGGGGGGGGGGGGGCAGTATGTACACAATTTCAGGGGTAAAGTGCAGATTAAGTATCCAAGTGCAAACATGGGGGTGGGACATGGACCCCACGTAGTGCACATGACATGACTGGAGGGCAGACACTCAGTATATATGTGAGCAGGGTCAATGCAGTGTTGTATGTAGTCCTCAGATGCCTCTGCTATAGTGGGATGTATTAGTAGGGGGGGGGGGGATACAGGAGGCTGGTGGAGAACTTTGTTGTGTGGCGTCAGCAGAACCACCCCCATAAGCCCCCCATACCCCCGTCAGCATATAGGGACATCTACAGTGTTTGATTGACCCACAGTATACTGGGCTGGGATACAAACACATGCCCTGCACAAGAAGTTCCAGGCCTGTCTGTTTTTGCTGAGAAGGCTTGGCTCCTTTGGTGCATGTCAGAGGCTGATACAGACTTTTTTTTTTTGGCTATGCCTCTGTGTGTTGGGGTGGCAGTGTGAGCTTTCGGATATACCAATGAGTAAGTTTGTCCCCTATTTGCTGCCGTAATGCCCGAATTTCCTTCCAGGGAAAAATAAAGTCTCCTGTCTGTCTCTCTGTCTACCTGTCTGTCTATCTATCTATCCATACATACATGCATACCAGTCTGACTCGGCAGAGCAACCCTAACTCATTCACAAACGGGTCCAACAGTCCGTTTCCGTCACTTTTACTCATGTGTCTTGAAGCGGAATGTAGGTCTGAATATGATTTCAAGGGCATTTGTGGGTCCCTATTTAATCTAGTTTCTAAGATTTTTTTTTTTATTTAGGACAACTATTTTGTGGTTGTTTTATATTCATCAGAATTACTGTACTGTATGTGCTGGAATTTTGGACGGGTTGATCGATATTAACCATAACCCTCCCCCCCTTTACATCTGTGCAGGTCCTTTCTGGTCACCCTTTCTGGCTCTGCTGCCACCAAGGGTCACGTTACACTTGGCCACCGTCGTGCCCCTTGTGTGGGTCAACGAACACACCGGGCACTCTGCGTCAGAGTTCAGTGACTGCATGCGGTGGCGATTTAAAAAAAAAAAAAAAAACGTACAAACAAGTAAACACCCGGAGAACTCTCGCGTATTTTGTCCCGCTGTCGAGCCGTTCACTGATTCGCAACGCCAGCATTTCAGCTATGCTGCATTTTCATGGTCTAAGGAGAAAAGAAAACAGCCAGGGGGCTCTTTAAACAGGCCCTGTTTGCTACACATAACAATGAAAAGGCCATGCAGAGTGATGGTGTGATTTAACCCTGTGTTCCGTCACACTGTGGCGACAAGGCTGAGCGGGGCATTGCTTAAGCTAAAGAAGGGCTCCCTGTGACATCCCAGTCCGTTTCGCTGTGACTGAGGGCATGTCACGGCAGCTCACCTCTGGCACGGCCTGCCACCCTGACTGGGAGGGGTGTACAGTCTGTACTCTCTTTTCTGGAGTCACGAGTGCCCCAGCTGACTCTTACAACTAGTTCCCGTCCCGCCCCGGTTCGAATGCCCGGCACTTGGTGACCCCTGGCGACCCCCACTGCCCCCCCCTCCCAGACGCAGATATGCTGGTGGGGAATTGGCTGCTCCCGTATAATGGACGGGGGGGGGGGCGTCCGGGCATGCGGACACAATGCGGCGGCTTGATGGAGGCCCGGAAGGGGCAGGGGGCCGCGCCCGTTCCGGCTGCACGGCATCGTCCACTCACCGGGGGTGGGGGCCCGGGGCTGCCGGAAAGACGGGGGGGCGGGGATACTCACAGGCACGCAAGTGAGCTCATGCTCACTGATGCCACAAAAACGCCGTGTGCCCGGTGAAGCCCGGGAAAGATCAGCTGCTTCATGCTGTTCCATAGCTATTAAAAAGCATTAGATGAAGTAGAGACTAAATTTGACAGTAACTGGAGGGTTTCATTTGTAAAAAGGAATACACTTGTCCCTTGGTAGAATCCCCCCCCTGCACATACCAAAATCCACAGATGTTCAGGTCCCTCATATGATGTGGTGTAGTATTCGCATATATAGCCCACGCACATCCTCTCGTAAACTGTAACTCACCTCTACATTACTATAATACGTAATACAGAGAAAATGTTACATAAATAGTTGTTATACTTTGTTGGTTAGGGGATAATGGCACAAAAAAATCTGTACTTGTCGCTTTGCGTGAATTTAGCATTGCCCTTGGCGCTCAGCAAATTTTTGCTTTTGGAACCTTTTTGAACTTTTTTTTTTCTTTTTCAATTTTTTTTGATCCGCAGTTGGTTGAATCTGCAAATTCAGAGGCCCGGTAATATTTGCAATGAAGTAAAAAGTCCAAAAAAGTGATCGGTTCTGCAGGTAGTTTCAGCCTGGGCCTGTGCACGTGCTCCTTCCTGCGATGAGGCGGCATGACTTCCTGTTCCGGGTGGGGGGGCCCGCTGCTGAGAACATCTGGGCAAACTCTTGAGTTGAAGCTTCCCAGCGTGACTCAGGTTACACTGGGTTTGGGGTGGCGGGGTTTTGCAAGGGCTGCTTTTCAGAAGTTATAGAGTACGGTGTGGGACTTACAAACGTGAACCATAAGAATGCTGGTGGCTCACGCCCAAGGACGCCACATACGACATCATGAAGGCACACTCGAACTCCGACTCTAATCTGTTTGTCACGTTTGGTAGGGGCATGTCATGGTGAAGTGATGCGGGGACCATGGAACGAAGTTCCTGAGAAAGATTACAATGCCTATGGCAATGTGATGGTTTGGGTTCTGGTTTTAGTGCCATATGCTGCTTTTTTGTATTTCTCAGCTTCAGCCAATGACGTCGTGTCTGACTGGATGGAACAGCAGCCAAAAAGTCGGACTGGTCACCTTGCTGTTAAAATAAACATGCAGCACATAGATGTCACCGCAGTGAGTGTGTGCCTGCACGAGCGTGTGTGGATGAGGTGGGTTCTGCTCCACATCCAGGAGGTCACCGCAGTGAGTGTGTGCCTGCACGAGCGTGTGTGGATGAGGTGGGTTCTGCTCCACATCCAGGAGGTTTACATTACACATACAGAGAGGCAGAGGGGGCCCACTCTGCAGACCATGTCCCGTGTAAGCCCCCCCCCCCAGTACCCGTAAGTGGTGCTGTCCCTAATGGGTTCCAGACTCCATTCCGCAAATTTGATTTGGAAGCATGACAGGCCCATGAGCACACTGGGGGGCAAGGTGGCGGACTTCCTGCACACGGTGGGGGCTCACTGCCTCTTTGTGTGTGTGTGTGTGTGGAGGGTGAGGGGGGCAGAGACTGCTGGGGAATGTGTGTGTTCAATCAGCGCTCCCTGGGGGGGTGGAGGGGGTCGGATCCCCTGGGAATCAAATTCCCTAGAAATAATGTAAGCAGAAACCTTCTTGGCCCCCTCCTCCCGCCCCGCATACACACTGAAAACTACACACCACTGACTCAGATGAGTGTGCGAGTGAGTCACGGTATGCTGTGCACACCGAACCTGTAAATGCGCTTTGTCTGAGTGTATTCCGGATGGCGGCACCATCAAATGGCAAAAGAACAAAGATCGACAGATTTTAAATGCATGGCATGCATTTTGCATATATTTCTGAATTCCCTCTTACAATTCTGGAAACCTTAGAACTTACTCTAAGGAATGATGTCACTGCATTAATAAAACACCCTGGGCTCAAAATACAAGGTCCACATCAGTATTTGTAAGGCTTGGATGCTGTAGGATAAACCCGAATCCCGTGTGAAATTATGGGGCAACACACGAAACACCTTCCTCTCCTTCTAATTTGAGCCGGAAAGCTGTAAAGCAGCAGCAGGAAACTAGTTAAAGGGACGCTCTTGGTAAAAGTAGAGATTTAAAAGGATGTGGAAGAAGGGTGGGAGATTAAAGCAGAAGCGGTGAACAGGAAAAAAAGGGAATGGAAGCAGGCGGGCCGGTGTTGGGGGTGGGCGTGCGGGGGCCGGTGGGAGCAGGAGAAAACCAACGGAAGAGGGATGATTTCATTAGTGTGTGCCGTCATCTCCGTAAACTTTTACAAACACATACACAAACATGCTCGCACAATGATCCCCGTGAAGTCAGCTTTCTCCCGCCCCTCCCCATGCTGGTGCAGCTCTGCTCCCACCCCCCTGTGGGTGGGTGTGTGTGTGTGTGTGTGTCTCCGAGAGCCTGTGTGTTCTCTCTATCACTCCTTTCCTCCCTGACATTCCAGCCCCTCAGTGCGAGCAGCTGCCCAACTTCGGACGCAGAAGGAAGCGGACTCGTCCGCAAGGCTGACGGCATTCTCAGGAGGGTTTCTGTGAGCTAAAGGCAGCCCAGCTTTTTAAAACTCTCCCTGTTCTTTTGTGCTCTGCGCCCTGGAATTTCTGCCGGGGCACCACACACTTATCTTCAGACACCGGCTAAGCATCCCCTGACGGACTTTGTCACCGAAGCCGAGGGACGCCGTTTGCGGGACGGAAGGCACGTTGTCCTCGCCAGCAAGGGTGAGTTCCTGGCTTTCGTCGGTTCGTGTGTCCGCTGAACTTCACGTTCAGGTGCTTCCATCTCAAGTTCCCCGTCGGGCTCTGAGGAGACGGTGCAGCAATGAAGGTCAGCAGTGCGTAGGTGAGGAGTACACTCACTGACTGGCAGATGTTTTGTATGACGTTCCATGACAGTTGGGGATTTCTGTTAATAATTTCCAGATATTCCTTTTACTACCACTGCACTAGGGACGACAGGTAACAAAAAATTCCTGTAGTGGTGAAGGAGGTAAGTCTATAGTTACCTGCTATGCTGGTGCTTTTTAATCATGACGTTTTAATTTTCTGAGCATCAGTAGAGTAACGAGCAGCAGCTGAGGTCCTCCCTTTCTTTGTAGTCTTGTGTGCTTCAAAAGGGATCACACAGCACCTTGCTAATCGCTTCAAGTTTCACACTTTTGACTGTTCAGAGCTTTTCCTGAACAGAAACTTTTCCCCTGCCCAGAGAATTGTTTGGATTTAATTTACTGCCCTTACACTGTTATGTTAGAGGAGGGCCCAGAAAGTGAAGGAGAGCACCAGGATCATCATAAAGGCGCCAGCCCTGGTTCCACCCCGTTTTAATTGTGTCTTTTGGTCTGTGCAACTCTCAGAACATTGCACTCCATGACACAGACCTGCTCCAAGTTGATATGGAGACTGCTTTATCCAAAGCAATTCAGATCCTTATAAGCAGTCGCTGTCCCTGAAGATTCTCCTGCAACCATATAAAATAATTCCATCACCCCTGCAATAGTTTGTCTTTACCTAGCCACAGGTGGAATTACACTATAGTGCTCACAGACGAAAACTAACCTTGTTGTTTGTGTTTGTTATATACCATCAAGTTGTCCATTAGAACTGCAAAACTTGATAAATATATGTTGAATGTCATTGCTGGAGAGTGTTAAGGAAGCGTTAAGGAAGACCAGGAAAGAGGAAATGCCTGATGGTCCCTCCATCAGCAGAAAGCTGGACCTGGCTGTGCATGCTTATCTTCACTGCTTGCACAGGCCAGCTGGATACCTTCAGGAGATCTCACTGAGACATTAATGTCCACAGAGAACCTGGTTGCTCCTCATCAAGGACTGAACATGTGTTGGAACTGTGCAGAAAATGACCATCTTTGCTCATGCTGTCTAACCCTATGACCCTCAAACCTACTTGGGTGATATTAATTTGTACCTTTGCTTACGCAGGTAGATACAGTTGGAGAAAAGGTTCCCACGGTTTTATAGCATGTACATCTCAGGTTTATACACTTCACATATACAAGAATTGTACAAGCAATAGAGAAAAGAACCTCTGCGTTACACAGGAAAAGGTCACGTGTTAATTACTTCAAGAGCTCACTTCATGCAAATCAAGTCAGCTGGCTTTCAAACTTTCCGTAAAACCATGGGGGTGGGGGGGCCCACATCGGGAGATATTTGCTCTTGGCGTGTTGACTTCCACAAGGCCAGGTGTGTGAATGCCAAGCAGCATTCTGTCCACATGTGGAGGCAATTGCATTTTCAGTGGGCAGAAAATGAGCCGGCGCCTTGGTGAGGCTCGTGGTGGGAGTGTGGGAGTGTGCCGTCAGCAGCGGGTGTTCCTCAAGTTCCCACCGCAGCGGCCAGTGCGGGTGGCTACGGCGGACAGCCCCAGAAAAGACCCGCCGGAGCGCCGTCACAATCGGTGCCTCGTCCATCTACATAGGCCGGAGGCGTTCGCTCTTGTTGAAGCCTCTCCTTGTGGCCGACAACCTGCAGGACAGGCTGCCGCACCATTAATCATGGCTGTTGGCTCTACTGACAGAGAGATAGGGAGTGGAAGAATACAGAATCTGAAAATGCCAAAATAGGCTTTTGATTTTTGGCTGGGAGAGGCTGTTTTTGTCTAGAAACGTCGCATGGGCCACCAAATTCTATTTTAGCAAAGGCTGTCGCTCTGGGCTGTGCAGTGTCACACGGGTACACAAGTATGCAAACAGTAGTACACAGATTCCTGTACTTTGTAACATACTGCTAGTTCATGGTGCGTTTGGTCGTCTGCCGACTCAGCAATTAACACGCACTGTCATGTTACTTGTTTTATTTCGAGCGGTCCCTAGTCCCAGTGTTTGACCACAGAATTGGCAAAAACATGCTTTTCTGGGTGTGTGGAAATGAATTAAAGAAAGAGTATATTTGTGCAATTTTTTTTTATCGTGGTGATAATATTTTGAGAGGATACCCCTTGTAAGATGTTAATTCATACAATGCATAATGTCACATACAAGTCCTCCAAGGGACCAACACATGTTCTTTTGGGTACATCCTCACCTGATTGTGGGATGGAGTTAAAAAATTACATTAACAAATCAATTTGCAGCAAGTTTTACTGCAGGTGGATTACTGTATGTGGTAATGTTCAGTGTACAAGGACATGACAGAATGAAGTGTAACGCTAAGGGTATAAGGGCAAGGACCTGTAAAGTCTCACCTTAAGCCAGCATCAATAAGTGACCATTGTAAACTGTTGTTGCAGAATGTTATGTCTGCAGCTCTGTAAGTATGAAATGTGAGAACATGCTAATAACAAAATCACACAAACATAAACATTTCTTCAGTATGTGTTTCCTTAGGCTCTTCTTGGCAGAGTGGAGATGTTTGAGGTTTCAAAGCATGCCAAGACAGTGCTGTTACAGTAAACAGTAACAGCAGCCTGATAAACGACAGTATGGCACTGTGTGCTCTGAGGAAGAGGGTCGCGAGATTGGCTTTTGAGCCAATCGACAACCTGAAGTATCCACTTAAGTAGGAGATTCTGTGGTCTGTGCTTACATAGGCCTGGCTGCAGACTGACATGCAATGCTGGTAGTCGCTGTGAGACACACATCCCATGTTTGATGAATAATGGGTGGCGCTTCCTGTTTACCGTTGGGGAATTTGCCATTTGGCGGACAAGGGTGTAGCAGAGCTCTGTATCAGACATTGCCAAACAGCCAGAGCCAACACGCATTAATGTGTCAGTAGAGGTTGGACGACTACTCCTGAACTGTGCCGGACTTGCCCTAAGAGTTCCCATCTCTCTTCCAGGCTGCAACGGCCCTGGCATTTAAACATGGCTACCCTCCTGCAGCCCAGCATAAGCAAACTTCAGAGTACAGGTAAGCAGCGGGGTTAGTCCCAGGTAATACTGAAGCAGGTCTTCAGGCATGGTCCCATTTAAGTCCAAGCGTCCAAGGAAAGACCCTCGTGTGTTGGGACATAGAGGAAGAAAACAAAGATGTTCATTGCAAATCACAGAGAAGTCTTTCTCTGCTATTGGCCCACATGTCCTATATAATCACACTCCTCGAAGACTGCCAGATACTCCAGTGTGGTTAAGGATGGGACTGCAATACATTTAAACTCAGAGAAGCTATACTCTGACCCAGCACCCCAGTCATTCTGAAAATACCTGTTTAGCACATAACAGATCTTGAAGATAGTCTTAGTATGTGAAATATGTTGTCAGTCCAGTGTCCGGCAGGTCACCGGCATGGCTCTCTTCGAGTTAAATCCACCCGACCTGCCAACATTGCTACTATAGGGCTTACATATTTTTACCTCCCTTACTCCCCTGAGAATATCACTCTCTGCAGATAACATTCCAGTCTTTCCAAATAGCATCACGCATTCCATGATCAGCACGAAGACCGTGCTGCGCTGCGTAGTGTGTCTAAGCCAGGGAGAAGCTGCGGAGAGGCTGCCATCATCTCCCAGATAATAACAAGAGGGACCTCGAAGCCAAGTATAGCCAACCCTAAGCTACAAAAGGCAGACCAAAGACCGGCATGCGTGCGTTTGAAGCGCTATCAAATGTTTTGTTGCGTTGCTGGCATCAGAGAGCATCTTGACGTGGCAGGCTGCTGGGTGTATCGCATGAGAGAGTTCAGTATGCAGCGAGTACTAGGGTGATGTTGATCCTACTGTGAGGTCCAGATCATCTCCATGAATTTCCATATTAAGGTTATTCAACATTCGGGGAAGAGTGTTAACTCAACTGCCAGTTCATCACAATGCTGGATTCAATGACCAGGCAATAAGACTGAATTCTGCTACATGACAAGTTAGACCTGTGTACCTAGCAAACAGGGCAGAGAGGGCCAACTGACTGTTCTTCGTGCCCCCTTCTTAATGTCCTGCCTTACAGTGGAAAACAGTTCAGTGCCCCCCTCGCCTTCCTGCTCACCTTCCCGAAATGACTGCAGCATCGCCCCTCTCACCCCGTCCCCCTCTCCGGTAAGTGACGCCTAGAATTGGACCCTCTGGATGGCTGGGACATGCCTTGTGTGATACAGAAACAGCGGGCAGTGGCACAGGACGTGGGACGCTCATGTATACTTACAGGACCGAAATAAGGCTTAATGCAGGGTTTGAGGCTTAGAGGTCTTCCATACACAGGGTAAAAAATGCATTAGATCCGGTCTTACACCACTAAATAGAGATTAGAGTATGGAATTTGGAACACACACACACACAGTGCAATTACCTAACTATATTCAGCCGGAATTCTTTGCCATTGATACCAGAGCCTGGACAACGGTGGCATCGTGTTGGCATAGCTTCAAGGTTTATTTTAACAGTCATGTGCACAGTACAAAATCAATAACAAATGCATTGAATCTACCAGTAATGCTATTTTCCAACCCATAATGATGTGCTGTGTAGCTTCAAACAGAATTGAAAAGCATCCCGAGTGCAAGATCACCAAAGCCCTGCCAATTGCTTAGTGTTTGCACTACATCAGATAAGGTGCCAGTCTGCACCTTCCTCCTCCAGATAATTCAAGCCCCGCCTCTCGGCTTTTACTCCTCTTGGCAGACAAAATGCCCCCTCCCAGATTGCACAGGCATAACATCAGGAATCAGATACAGACAGGCAAGCACGCTGCCAGGCTGCTATATATAATATAATATAAGAAGGCTACATGTACCATTTCTGTTTGTTAAGGTCACCCTGGTCAGGGTTTGCTTCTCAGCCAATGAATGACAGGTAGAGCATGGGCACAGGAGAGGGCTTCATTTTGGCTCTTCCCCACCATGAAGCCCCCACTCTGATAGGCCCTCCAGCATGTGTGACTCGCTTTTCTTGTTTCTGTACTGTCTCTCCTGTGAATTGTCTGTGGTCCGTCCAGTGTGTCTCTGTGTGGACCTCTTTCTAAGCTATTTCCTGTCTTTGTCAATTTTTTTTGGCAACACTGTCTATGAAGCCCATATTCATAAAGCCTAATAACTGTTCTTATAAATCATTGTAACACATTCATAAAGTATTATAAACATGGCTATAACAAGATTTAAAAATGCATGACACATTATTGCCATGTGAATATTATAATGGATGATATATTATACAATATAATAGCTCTCATCTTTAATGCACTATTGGTACCTTCATAATGCAGTACAAAGCATCCTTAATTCTTATACTGGCCATTATAATGCATTATGAAGCTACTTATAGTGCATTAAAGATGAGAGCTTCAAAAAGCATTCATAATGCATAATATAAACGGCTATAATGTATTATGCCTTTTGAGAAATATTTATAGCTATGTTGATAATGTTTTATGAATGCATTATTATTTGTTAGGTGTTTATAAATTACTAAAAACATGGCTTAAGTAAAGTGTTACCATTTTTTTTATATCTCTATAGTCCTCCATTTGCACATCCAGTGAATCTTTTTATGTATAATATATCACATTTGCATGTTTCTCTGCAAATGTCCCCCAGGGCCCAGCTCTCCGGCCCAGGGCTGCCCTCCCTTTCTCCGTGGTAGTGGCCATTGACTTCGGAACCACGTCCAGTGGCTATGCCTTCAGCTTCACACAGGACCCTGAGGCGATCCACATGATGAGGTGATATGATCTCGATCGTCTCCCACCTGCCAGTAGAAAGTGAGACTTCCTTGGGCCCTGGCTGACTCGTCCCTTTGCCCCCATCTGCAGACGGTGGGAAGGCGGGGATCCGGGAGTGGCCAATCAGAAGAGCCCCACCTGTCTGCTGCTGACTCCAGATCTCAGGTTCCACAGTTTCGGTTTTGCCGCAAGGGACAGCTATCATGACCTGGACCCGGAGGAGGCCCAGAACTGGCTCTACTTTGACAAATTCAAGATGAAGATCCACAGTACCAGTGTAAGAATCAAGGAGGGCCTTAAGGGCAGAGAATTCCAGAAATCATATATACAGGGGCACGAGAGGCAGTTTTTCAGTGGGATGGCCAATGATTAATATGGGGAGACACAAACACTGAGACATAACAACAACAATCATAATAATAATCATTAAATATAGGTGATTAAAACATAACAAGAATTATTATGATAAACCACATTTTACAAACCTGTTCATTCAGGAATGCTGGGGTGCAAACGAATTAACCATGCAAACGGAGGATGGGTCCTACACAGTTAGTCCAGCAGTGCACTGCAGCTTTCAGAAGATTCGCTTTAGGGGTGGCCAGAGAGGGGTTTGCCAGGGGTTTCCAAGGGGAGGCTATGAGCATTGCCACCCCTTGGTGGGGCCCTTGCGTGTACCTGGGCTGTCCTTGCAGCTTTGTCCATTTTCTTATTCATAAGCAGTCTGTGGAAGTTGTTCTGCACTGCATTGCATTTGTCTGATTGTGTTGAAAGTGATGGAGTAGTAGATTAAGTGCAGAGGTAAAAATCCAGACAAGATTTGGTTTCAACCAACCAGTGGAGTATGAAGATTCACGGTCACAGAGTACTCAGCTGATTGGTTGAAACAAAATCATTTTTTTACTTTCTGGACCTGAACTATCCATCTCTGACTAGGTGGGTGAAATCGCTTTAATGGAGATTCCTTTAAAGGTTTGCAAAAATGTAGTAGATATCAGTAACACAGTGGAAGGGAGGTCAGTGAATCAAGCAATGTCACACCAGGGAAACGCAACCAAGCCAAATACATCCTTGTTCCTTTGACAAGGAAGATCATTGTTTGGAATGACAGAGTGATACAGTGTTACGTGACACTACCCTCAGTGACCCCTCCCTTTGCCCTCACATTCTGCCCCTCGCCCTTGAAGGATCTGACGATGGAGACAGAGCTGGAGGCCGTGAGTGGCCAGAAGGTCAGAGCCATAGAGGTGTTCGCCCATGCCCTGAGGTTCTTCCGTGAGCATGCTTTGAAGGTATGATCTCTGCTCCCTCACCTCCTGTTTTCATGGAGACAATGCACCGACAGACACCCTGGTACCTAGACTGTAGAATAACCTGCTTGCTCACGTTAGGTTGTTACCCTCCACTGCAGTTTTTAAGCATATTTTTGGTTGTTGGCTTTTGGTAATCCCTTAATGGCGTTTAGTTTATGTTTATTTTCTATTTATTTGTTTCCTTGAATATTTATCTATTTATTTTACTTATTTTTTTCTCTTTCTTACAGCATTTTGGTACAGCTTCAGTTGATTTTAAATGTGCTATATAAATTAATTTGACCTTTGACCTAGACCTCATATCTACGGACATGATTGAATGTGCCAGTTCCAAATGTCAGCTTCTGCATTAAAAACAAACCTTTGGTGACCACAGTGGAGGTTTCCATTATGGAAAAAGGCATAGGGCAGGAGAGGCGGAAATGGAACATAGCAGCTGGTTTTTGGCCAAAAACGGCACTCCTTTGTTATTCTAATATACAAACAAATCACATCCATATTGTAGAGGAAGGGCCCAGGTGTAAATATTAGATACAAATTAGGTGGCCCTTCCATAAAGTTCGGGCTACAAAGCCCAGCTGTGCTGACCGACCACCGAAATGCCATGTTTGCTCTTGCTAGACATTTGTTTTGAAGCAGTGTGGAGGAGCAGCTAAACATTTCGGCAAATATATGAGCATGTAGGAGTGGGGGCACGCTGTTTATGTGTGTGGGAGTGCATACGCCAGGGCAGACGTCAGTGCTTGCTTTGCGGAGTGACCTGCATCTCTGCGTGTGTGTGTGTGTGTGCACAGGAGATAAAGGACCAGTCGTCCTCGGTACTGGAGGAGACGGCGGTGCGCTGGGTCATCACAGTGCCGGCCGTGTGGAGACAGCCAGCCAAGCAGTTCATGAGGGAGGCTGCCTACCTGGTAAGAGATGGCAGGAGGCACGGCCCCAGAACATCCTCAGTGCTGAACTCCTCGCAGTGACACGGGGACAGAGTACAGCTCAGTGGGTTTTTGCCCATACCTGGAAAGTTATGGGTGCAGTGCAGAGCCTGTGGACAGTAGAATAAAACCTCTGTGGTACCACCTACTAGGAAGCACATGTGCAATCAAGCTAAATGCAATAAGAATGTGTATAAGTCACATCACTCCTATAACATTTAGTGACAAACTTGTGTTTTATTGTTATATGTATAGTGTTAAATATGTATATTTTATAGATATGGAACTAAGTTGTTTGTTGCTAATGTCCCACTACTGTAACAAAGGAACTTCCCCATTGAGGATCAATAAAGTCCTATCCTATCCTAACCTAACCCTAATCCTAACCCTAATTCTATGTGTGGAAAAACACTAGCTTTCAGAGCACCATGAAATGCTCAGGTAAAAGCAGCTTGGGTAAGAGAGCAGTATGACAGTATGACACACTTAGGAGTATCAAGGTCACTCAAGGTTTTAAATGTCAGATAGCCTGGCTTCCATCCTTACGAGTCTTTTGTGATGGTCTGTAATCTTTGAGGGTCTATACACCCTCCGTACTCCCTCCAAACTCCCTCTATACTCCCCCCATACTCCCTTTATACTCCCTCCATACTCTCTCCATACTCCTTCTATACTCCCTCCATACTCCCTCTATACTCCCGCCATACTCTTTGAGCATTAATAACCCCTGAGGATCGATAATCACCATAACAATCATTTACTTGGGCTCCTTGCCCAGCGTCTATTCCTGACCCAGGTCTGTGATCTCTGCCTGACCTCCCACCATTGGGGGTGCTCTTTGCCACCCCTCTCCCTTCCTCATCAGTCTAGACTGTCTTTCCCTCCATCTCTCCCAAACCCCAGCGCAGTCCCCCATTCTGGGTAGAATTTCCTCCTGACGATGTCATCGCGGTGAAACAATGCGAGATCCCGGTGCACAAATGCAGGAAACCACTCCTGCCGGACTGGGGAAAGGGGGAGGAAAGCAGCCCACCCCGCCCCGGCTCGCCCCCTTCCAGCCAGTCATGACCCCCCCCCCATTGCAGGAACTCAATCCCCCACTGTTCACCATCCAGCAGTCACCCCTCCAGCTTCCTTCACATCTGCCTTGCAAAATGGCTGCACGATTTACGATCATTTTGTGGAATGTAATTTGAAATAGGCCCCCAAACAAATCAGTTTATTTGCACTGGAAGGATGTACCTTTGCAAAGACAACTGATATGAGGCACATTTACTCATGGATATATGGGAGTATATATATATGCATGTCTGCATATTCATCTTTTAAACAATGGCTGAAGGCAGTTTGATTATATAGATTTTTTGTGGACATAGAGATTGAACAGCGTGGCCTAACTGTAATATCTGTGTCTGTCTCAATCCCTCCAGGCGGGGCTGGTCTCCCCAGAGAACCCACAGCAGCTCCTGATTGCCCTGGAACCAGAAGCTGCTTCTATTTATTGCCGGAAGCTCCGCCTCCACCAGGTGATTGACCTCAGCTCACGACCAATCACTAATGGCCTAGAGGGTGACGGGCCACGCCTCTTTGACTCCAGCTTCCGGCAGGGTAAGACCACTGCAAGTGATCAATGTCTTTCCAGTTAATCAGAAACAAATCTGCACAAAATATAGCAAAAATGGGAACAGCTTGTTGGGTGATTAAAAATAGAAATGAACTGTGACCAAGCAATTTCAGGTTTGAATACCGAAAGAAACATTTCCATCATCTAAATCAAGACGTTTCATTGAAAATAATGAAATATCTAATAACTGTATCTATGCAGATCTGTAGTTAAGATGATATAAAGATAAACTGGCATTGGAAATAAGTATCTTTTAGAGAAGTAGGGTGCCACAGAATCACATTGTGTTCCTGAAGACTGTGAAGCTGTTGGTTAGTAGGGTGATGTATCTCCATCCCTGATTATAAAGGGAAGGAAAGGTAACTTTGACATGGAGGTCAGGTTGTTTAGGAAAGAAGCAAGTTGAAGAGCCATGTGCTTTACGTCAGCAAACAGAAGAGGATGGCTCCGTCTGCTAGCACCTCAGGCCGGGCTGTCAGTGGCCTAATGGCCTGTGTTTGACATTAGAGAGGGATGGTGCCCCCTTAGATATGCGGCTTCCATTCAGCGTATGACCACTGAGCTGCTCTTTCATTGGGCGTTATCTGTGTTTGCCATCATTAAGCTGAAAGCTTGCCACACACAGACCCGCATACCTATCTAAATGGGGACCGTCCATTCATTCCTAATCCCAGTCATGACACCCTTAACCCCTACCCAGCCCTAACCTTGAACATAAGTAAACAAACAAAATACCAGACTTTTGGCATTTGTAGTTTTTTAAATGTATTCACAGATTTTTATAAAACCGAGGTAATCCAAACCGGACCTACAAAAATGTCCCTAAAAGTAGGGAAGTTTCAGGTTTTACTACATTTTGGTCCCCATCTATGCAACCCCCCCCCCACAAACACAGCACTGAATGTGGGCCCTATAATTGAAACAAGGTGCTGAGACCATGATCTCAGACCCCCCGCGCGCGGGGGGAGGGGGGGGGGGGGGGGGGGGGGGGGTGTGGGGGGGGGGGGGGGGGGGGGGGGCGGGGGTGTGGTGGGGGGGG